>SMDT01002980.1:600000-852120 GCA_005392925.1 Aquilaria sinensis | reverse complement strand
GTTTCAGGCAGCGTGTGGGCGATCTGTCAGAGGCTCCTTAAATGCTCATTAAATGCTCATGCCGTACTCCCGAGGTCCTTTGGGCGAGGTCGCCCTTTGGTACGGACGCCCTTCTTCGGGAATCACGCTAGTGGCTCGGGGAGTTCTCTAGCTCGGGAGTTCCGCCTTCGGGGAGAATCTCTCCTGCTTTCAGTAGCTGGTTCTTTTCTCCCAAAGGCGATATGTTCGGTTCCCCGAGGGAGTCAGCAACACATTAAGATAACCTGGCGTTTCAGCCGAAGTACTTACTTCGTCGTGCTCGACTTCGCTTCTGCTGAGGTCGATGGCAATGCTTCTTTCCGAGCTACGTCAGGCTCCCCGAACAAACCTTCGGGGAAGTATATACTGGAAGAGGCGAGAGCCCTTCGGCTATCACAGGCCCCCCTCGAAAAAGCCGAAGTGGAAACTTCGGTTTGTTCGCTTCCTGAGGGCCCCTCTTTAGGCCTTGAGTGCAGTACCTGTTCCGAAGACGGACCTTTCGTCCGAAGACGTAGGCTTTTCTACCATAGCCTGTCTGTTGGTATCTTCAAAGTAACCTTCTTTTCAACTTTTTAGGTCTGCGCCACATCATGTGTCAGGAATAGGTGTGTCAGTCTGGAACGACGCGCCTAAGGATGAGGGGTGTCGAGACACGCATTCCCCCTTTTGGCACGATGGTTGACACATGGCAGCTTGTTGTCGGTGGGGATTGTGTTGTAACGGCAGGTGCGCCTTTTTAGGCGCAAAAGAGCAGTTATGGCGACGTTTCACCTTCGTCGAGCACTTATGACGCCGGTTCGCCTACCTCCCTCGGCCTATATATATGCTCATTTCGTCATTTGTCTCTTTTGCTTTTGCTTTTGCTCTGGTTTTCCTTCTGCTTTCTTCTGCTTTTCGCGGCGGTTCTTTCACCTGAGCTTTTTTCCGGTCACCTTTCACGACGGCGTCTTCACACACAGATTTCGGCAAAAGATTTGGTGGGTTTTGATTTCCAGAACTCTTTGTTTTTCAAAGTTTTCCCGAAGTTCATTTTTGCCTTTTTCCAAACTCGTTTTTCAGCCAAAAATGCCTATTCCTGAAAGTTGGCAACCTCTTTTGTCCCACCCTTGCTGCACCACTCCTAAAAAATTAGCAAGGTGGAAGAAAAAAATTTTCCTTCCTTCGTACGCTGTTACGAGGTTGCCACGTTTTGACCATTACAGCTTCTCAAACCATAGTAACGAGATTACCATTTTTCGAGCTCAGCTGAAAGCCGGACTTCGGTTCCCCCCTCCGAAGTTGATTTGCGACTTTTGCCAATTCCATGGCATTGCCGTAAATCAACTTCCTCCAAACTCGTACTGCTATTTCAACGCCTTCCTCTGTATGTGTGGCGTTTTCAAAATAGAACCCCACTTCATCATTTTTATGCAGTACTACAAGCTCTACGTGGTCCCGAAGGGTGGCTTTTACTTCATGCTACCTCGGGGATCCGGGAGCAAAAAGTATATGTTCACCTTCGCCACTAAGGACAGCTGGCGAGGGTGGCAAAAAAAGTTTTTCTTTCTGAAGATGGAGGAGGCCTGGTCGCATGTTCCGACCAAGTGGGCTCAGGGAAGGCTGGAGGATGACGTCGTAGATCCGAGGATACTGTTGACTCCCGAGTTGACTTCCGTATTCGCGGATTTTGACGGACGTATCCGAGCCATCGCCGACTGGGGTCCCGAGGTCCCTTCGCGCTCTCTTTACCCCTTCCCCATCAATTGGAGGCTGATGACCGAGGAGGTCCTTCGGGAGCTAGGGGTGGTAAAGGAGCACAAGACGGACCTCGGGATGCCGGCTCCTGCCATCGCTGGGAAGGATTCCTGGCTAGTGCAACTCCTTCGGGAGGAAGTTTCTTTCGAAACTTTTTATGAGAGTAAGTTATTTTCTAGTCTCTTTGTTATAACTTCGTTCTGGACTCACACTGATGTCTTCCTTCTTTTTCAGAAATGGGCGAGGACACTGCCGCCTTCTACAAATCCCTTTTCCTCGGTCAATCCGAGAGGGGTGAGCAGACGAAGAAAGCCGTCTCCCGAAGGCGGAAAACGACCGGGGCTGGGCCTTCGGCTAAACGGGCGAAGAAGACCATTCCATCCGTTCAGCGAAAAGCTTCCGAGGAGGCTAGCGAAGAGCCGGAAGCTGCCACCGTCCCTCAGCCCGAGGTTACTGCCGAGGTCCCTCCTCAGAGTCCTACCCCGTCGCAGGCTCTTCTGGACGCCGTGGTAGAGGCCCCTTCTGCCGAAGAACGGCGCAAAAGCAAAGGCAAGGGGATCTCTGCCGAGGAGGTCCCAGATCCCGACGATGATGTGGTCGAAGTGCCAGCAGGTTCGTTTTGTGATGTCTTGCCTTAATCCAGCTTTCTGTTTTGAGGTTTACTTGCCTTAATCCAGCTTTCTGTTTTGTCGTGTAGAGGAGTTGCTCACTCCGGGTTGGGCAGCTGAGCATGCAGAGAGGAGAGCCCTTCGGGACGCCCGCATCCCGAAGGGGAAAGTCCCGAAGGAGCCTTTCTGGACGTTTACGGAGGACATGAATTTGTACTCCGGAGACTGCCAGCAAATGGCTAAAGAGATCTCGAAAGGGATCCTCACCGAGGCCTCCTTTAAGGCCATTGCCGAGGCTCACCCGGGCGACGATTCTCTTGCCGCGAAGCTTTCCGAACACGCCGCCCAGGTATACTTCGCGCCTATCTTTCCTCCTTGAATTTTTTCTAAGTGTTTGGTTTTCTCTTTGTCTTAACGACCTCGCCTTTATCCTTTTGCAGCTACTGGGGTATGCCGGCTTTCTCAGAGTTCGGGTGGCGAGGCAAACGGCGTTCCGAGCTTCGGCCTTAGAAGCCTTAGAAAAAACTAAGGCCATGTGCTCGGAATTAGCTGTCAAAAATTTGCAGCTGGCCCAAGCTGTGGAGAAGGAAGTTGCCACCCTTCGGGAGGAGTTCCAGAAAGAAAAAAGAGGAACTTGTGAAGGACTCATCCCAGAAAATTTCTGACCTCGGCTCCCAGGTAGCGGAGCTGATCTCGGCAAATGAGACGCATCAGAAAGAGAAGTCAGAGGCTGAAGGTCTCTTGGCGAAGGCGCTTGCTGAGAAGGCTGCGCTCCAAGCCGAGGTTGATGCTTTGAAGAAGGAGCCGAAGAAGAAGACGAAGGCACTGAAGAAGGAGATCTCTGATCTGCAGAAGGACCTCGAGAAGCTTGAGGTCGAGAAGGATAAGTCTGACCAGATGACCAAGGTTGGTTTTCAGGATGGGTTCTGTCTTGCTCGGCACCAAGTCCTTCAGAGGTTTCCAGATCTGGACCTCTCTTTCTTGGCGGCCCTGAACATTCCCGAGGGACCTCGGTGGACCTGGTCTAAGATTGATCATCTGAACTTGCCTTCTTCTATTTCGGCGCCGAAGGTGGTGGAAAAGGACGCAGGAGCTGATGACTCCCGGGACGCCGAGATTCCTTAGCTTGTTCTAGGATCCTTTGCCTTCTTTTTCTTCTTTTTCTTCTTGTAATTTTCCTTCTCTGTAAGCAGTTCTATAAATAAAGATACTTTCTTTCATAGAATTTTGGCTAAGTCTTTCTGTGTGAATTTTTTCATTTCTCGCCGTCCCGAACACGTTTGCTCTTAGAGACTTCGCAAGACGATCACCAAACTTGTTTAGGCTTGGGAGTACATTGCCTTCTGCCTGAAAAAAAAACTTTTATACTTAGAAAAAATTCTTTCTAAGAAACTTTTGTACTTGGAAATTTTTGTATCTTGTACAATTTTTTCCACTAAGGGCTTTAAGCATAGAACTTTTTCAAGGCTTCCGAATGCCAAGTATTTTTTAGTTCTACGCCTTCGGCATCGCCGAGTTTGTACACCCCTTTTCGTACTTCGGCCAGTACCAGGTAAGGACCTTCCCATTTTGCGCGAAGTACGCCGTGGGATGGCCTTCGGGGGCCAAATTCAGCCTTTCGGAGGACGAGGTCTCCTTTCTTTATCCCCTTTGGCCTTGCGCGTACGTTTATGGCCGAAGCTACTCTTTGCTGGAAGGCTTTTCTTCTCAGCTCGGCTGTTTCTCTGTGTTCGCTGATGAGGTCCAGCTTGGTTCTTAGGCCGAAGTCATTTCCCCTTTCATCAAACACTTGTACTCGCACCGAAGGTTGTACTATCTCTATTGGGATGATGGCCTCTGTTCCGAAAACAAGCGAAAAAGGGGTTTCCCCTGTGGCTCTTCGGGGTGTTGTTCGGTAGCTCCACAATACACTCTGGAGTTCGCCTGGCCATTTCCCTTTTGCTTCCCCTAGCCTCTTTTTCAGACCATCTTTTATGGTCCTATTAGATACCTCTACTTGGCCATTGCTTTGAGGATGGGCTACTGGGGCGAAGTGCATCTTTATTCCGAGGTTGTTGACAAAGTCCTGGAACCCTTTGTCTATAAACTGGGATCCATTGTCGGCTACCAGTATCCTCGGTATGCCAAATCTGCATACAATGTTCTTCCATACGAACTTCTGCACTTCTTTAGCTGAGATAGTTGCTAATGGTTCTGCCTCGACCCATTTAGAGAAGTAGTCGACTGCGACTACGCAAAACTTTACGCCCCCAGGTGCTGTCGGGAGCGGCCCGATGAGGTCTATGCCCCAAACTGCGAAGGGCCAGGGATAGTCAGCCGAAGTTACCATTTCCGAGGGTGCCCTCTGGATATTAGCGTGTCTTTGGCAGCTGTCACATTTTCGGACGAACTGTCGGGCATCCTTTCTTAGGGTAGGCCAAAAATATCCTTGGCGAAGTACCACTGCGGCGAGGGCGTCAGTTCCAATGTGTGAACCACAAGCGCCTTCGTGAACTTCTTCGAGGATCATTTCAGTGTCCTCTTCGTCAACACACCTCTGTAGCGGATTGGCGTATCCCTGCCGATATAACTCTTCTCCGATCAAGAAGAATCTTCCGGCGCGTCTTCGCACCTTTGCCGCTTCATTGGGGTCTTCGGGGAGGGCATTGGTTGCGAGGTATCTTTTTATTGAATTCTTCCAGCCTTTTCCCGAAGTCACTATGTTCAGTACTTCGATGCTCGGGCGGTCTAGTACCTCGGTATGCATTTTTGACTTTGCCAAGCAATCTGCCTCGGCATTATGTCGCCGAGGCACATTTTCGATTCGAACGTTGTTGAATTCTCGAATGAGCTTAGCCATGAGTTCGTGGTATTTTGCCAAGGTTGGGTCCTTTGCGCCGTAGTCTCCTGCTGTTTGTCGAACTACCAGCTGGGAGTCACTGTGAGCCTTCAAGTTTCTTATGCCAATTTTCCTGGCCAGGCGCAACCCTGCTATGAGAGCTTCATACTCAGCCACATTGTTGGTGGCGCTGAAGCTGAACTTGATGGCCTTTATCACCTCTAGACCTTCGGGTCCTCTGATAATTACCCCGGCTCCTTGGTGTTCGGAACCTGAGGCTCCATCCACATGCAGCGTCCATTCTGGCTCATCTTCACCGAGGTCTGGATGGCTGTCTTCGGTTATGGGTACTTCGGCGATGAAGTCTGCCAATGCTTGAGCTTTAATGGCTTTTCTGGGCTCGTAGGTAATGTCATGTTCACCCAGCTCTATGCACCATTTGGAAAGTCTTCCCGAATGATCAACTTTTTTCATAACATCCCGTAGAGACAGACTACTTCGGACGATGATGGGGTGAGCCTGGAAGTATGGCCGCAATCTTCTTCCTGCCAGCACCAAGGCATATATGGCTTTTTGGAGCAATGGATACCTGACCTCGGCGCCATGCAGGGATTTGCTTACGTAATAAACTGGCCATTGCTTCGACCCTTCCTCTTTCACAAGGACCGAGCTTACTGCTTTTTCTGAAACAGCGAGGTACAGGATGAGGGGCTCTCCTTCGCGAGGTTGTCGCAGAGTAGGCAGTCGAGACAAATAGATTTTAAGTTCTTCCCAGGCTTTTTGACAATCCTCATTCCAAGGATGGCCATCGTCCCCGAGGTCATTTTCTCTTTTTGCTGCCTTAGTAAGGACTTTGAAGAATGCCCGACACCGATCTCCGTACCTGGAGATGAACCTGCTAAGAGAGGTTATCCTTCCAGTGAGTCTCTGCACATCTTTCACTGTGACGGGAGTTCGGAATTCGAGCAGAGCCTTAATTTTTTCTGGGTTAGCATCAATGCCCCTTTCTGATACCATGTACCCCAGAAATTTTCCCGAGGTCACGCCGAAGACGCATTTTTCGGGGTTAAGGCGAATTCCGAAGATTCTGAGTTGTTGGAAGGTTTCCTTTAGATCTGTGACGTGGTCGTTAGGCACCTTACTTTTGACTATCATGTCATCAACATAGACTTCCATGTTCCTCCCTATTTGGTCATGAAAGACTTTGCTCATCAGCCTTTGGTAGGTGGCTCCTGCATTTTTGAGCCCGAAGGGCATCCTAGTGTAACAATATGTTCCACCTTCGGTGATGAAGGCAGTTTTCTCTTCATCCTCGGGATCCATCCTTATTTGATGATACCCACTGAAGGCGTCGAGGAAGCTTAGGAGCCCATATTCGGCAGTTGAGTCGACCAACTGGTCTATCGGTGGGAGAGGGTAGGAATCTTTTGGGCAGGCATCGTTCAAGTTTCTGAAGTCGATGCACATCCGGAGCTTACTACTCCCTTCTTTTGTAGCAATGACCACATTGCTTAGCCATTCAGGGTACTTGACCTCCCTAATTACATTTGCGTTCATCAAGCGCTGTACTTCGGTTTTGACGAATTTACTTTTGTGGACCGAGATGCCTCGTTTCTTTTGCCGGACAGGTTTTGCTTCCGGACTTACTTTAAGGCTATGTTGTATTATGCGAGGGTTTACCCCTGGCATATCCTTTGGCGAGTAGGCGAACAGACCTTTATTCATCAGTAGAAAGGATACAAGGTTTTTCTTGTCACCTTCGGCCAAGTTTTTCCCTATTCGGGTATTTTGGCCTGGGACAAGTTCTATTTCTTCCGTTTCTACTTTTGCGAACTCTTCCGCCCCGCCCGTTTTTGGTTCTTCGGTCGGTAGAGTCCCTCCTGCTGTGGTTTGTGCGAAGTTGGCTGCTGGGGCCTTTCGGGCTTTGACAAACACCTTCCTGACCTCGGCTTGGTCGATGAATATTTCGGCGTCTCCATCCTTGGTGGCGAAGGTGACTGTTAAGTACTTCACATCTGGGCGAATGTGCAAATTCCCTTGTGTTTGCCTTCCAAGGATGGCGTTGTACGACGAAGGGACATCCATGACGATGAACCTTGTCATTGTGGAGGCAAAAATTTCTCCTTTTCCGTTTACCGAACTCCCTCTCATCATCAGGGGAAGGTCGATCCAGCTGAGGACGGGCAGCTCTGAGGGTCCTATTCCAAAGGTTGGCGAAGTAACAGGCTTGAGGTCGGTGCTGGATATTCCCAAGCTTGGGAGCAGATGCGAGAATAGGACGTCGGCGTTTGATCCATCGTCAAGCAATACCCTTTTGACGTCCCAATTTCCTATTCTCGTCATGACCAACAATGGGTCGTCATGAGGGAAGATGACGGAGGAACCATCTCTTCGGGTGAGTTTTTTCGATGGGCTTTGGTACTCCATCGTTGCTATTTCCCTAGCTTTCCTCTTTCTTCCCGAGGATGGCAGTCCAGTGGTGATGGTTTGTATTACCCCCGCCGAAGGTGGGAGGCGCTTTTTTGGACTTCGGTTTCTCCTCCTGTCAGAGTCATACTCCTCTTCATCAGCCTTTCCTTCCTCCTCTCTTCTTGCCTTCGGCGAAGGCATTCGCAGATAGCGCCGAAGTTGGCCTTGCTTAATCAGCGACTCGATATACTTCTTCAACTGGAAGCAGTCTTCGGTGTCGTGACCGTGGTCGCGATGAAACTGACAGAACTTCTTCATATTCTTTTTGTTGTCAGCGGTCATCGCCTTTGGTCGCTGAATCTGGGACCCCTGTTTCTCCATTGTCATGAGGATGTTGGTCCTTGTGGTGTTCAGGGGTGTAAAGTTCGGAGGAGGCTTCCTTCCCCTGAACCTCCGAGGTCGTCCTGTTTGCTCTGTCGGATACTTGGCTTGCTGGCTTGATCCTTCGGGGCGGGAATGATCGTTCTTCGGCCCCCCCATTCTTAGCTCTTCGGCTGTCATATGCTGCTCGGCCCTTCGGAAAAATTCACCGAGCGTGTCCGGGGGGTCTTTGGAAAACTCATAAAACAGCTGTGAGTCCCTCCGAAGGCCCCGTATCATGGCGAGGATGCGTATTTCTGGCCGAAAGTCTGGAACACTTAGGGCCTCTCCGTTAAATCTTTCGACATAGTCACGGATGGTTTCCCCGTTCCTCTGTGCTATGTCGAACATCTGTACTGGCATCTTCGCCGTAGGACGACTTCCAATAAACTGCTGGGTGAAGGCAGTGGACAGCTCCTGGAACTCTCTGATGGTTCCTGGGGCCAGAGAGTTGTACCATGCTGTAGCAGGGCCGGCAAGGGTGACCTCGAAACATTTGCATAGGGTGGCATCGTCAGCCCCGTGCAACACCATGCTCCGTTTGTACTTCGTCAGATTGGCCTGTGGATCTGTTCGGCCATCGTACGTTTCTAGCCGAGGTACCCGGAAGTCACTGGGCATGGCTGCCTCGACTATTGTTCGGGTGGACGGTGACTCATCGCCACAGAAAGTTTCAGACAGTCTGGCCCAGACAGGTTTGCGGGCTACCTGTTTTTCCACCCTTTCCAACCTCGCCAGCATTTTCTCCAAGAGGATCACAGCACTAGGTTCTTCTTCTTGGTGCTTGTAGGTTTCTGGGAAGGAAGATCATCGTCGTCTTTTCGGGGATGGACTTCGCCGCCGAGGATACGGTGATTTCGCCTCAGGCGACAGGCTCCTTCGGCGTGGGGTCTTAAGTCGTGTAAGTCCCACTGGCCCCTTAGACCGTTCCCCGAAGGGCATGTTCTCTGTCGAAGACTCCTCTCGTGGATCTCCGGTTTACGAACTCCGGTGGGGGGATCTAGGACTTTTCCCCCAGTGAGGTGCTGGCGAGGAAGCCTTCGGGGCTGGGGCCGGTTGCGGCCATCTTTGGTCTATTTGCTGTGTCACTTCGGCCACAATGGACCGTTGTAAGTCAGGCAGAAAACTCATGGTTACGACCAGAGGACGTTCTTCCTCCGGCAGAGAAGTCCCTGGAAGGGGTAGCTCGGTAGCTGGTTGGACTTTGGGCGCGGACGAGGACTTCGGAAGTACCTTGTCCTTAGAACACCTAGTCTCAACGACAGCCACCTGAGGGTGGGTTCCCACAGATGGCGCCAAATGATGACCTGAAGCATCTCTGTCTAATGACATGGTGAGTTTCGAGGGAGCTTCCGAGGAGGGAAAACGTCTGACGGAAAGGTTCCCCAGGTGGGAAGGTACCTGAAAGGCTCAGAGAAAAGCGTTAGGAGGTCCCCGGGATGTTTTTCCGGGGAGGAGCCTCCGACGCCCAAGTTAGTGTCCTGATAGTGAGCAAAGTAAGAATCCTAAATAGATATAGGATCTGGCCTGTGTATGTTTTCTGCTGTGCGAGAGTGCCGATGGAGAGATGTCCCCTGCCAAGTCCTGTTTCCCAGTATTTATAGAAGTACCTGGCCCGTTCGGATCCTGACACGTGTTCGGTCGGATTCTTTCTGTGCTTTTTGGGCATAGGGGACAGGTAGCCATTTGTAGGCTCCTGGTTTTGTGGCTGAGACGGGACTTGGATGATGTCAGCATGTCAGGCCGCCGTTTCAGGCAGCGTGTGGGTGATCTGTCAGAGGCTCCTTAAATGCTCATTAAATGCTCATGTCGTACTCCCGAGGTTCTTTGGGCGAGGTCGCCCTTTGGTACGGACGCCCTTCTTCGGGAATCACGCTAGTGGCTCGGGGAGTTCTCTAGCTCGGGAGTTCCGCCTTCGGGGAGAATCTCTCCTGCTTTCAGTAGCTGGTTCTTTTCTCCCAAAGGCGATATGCTTGGTTCCCCGAGGGAGTCAGCAACACATTAAGATAACCTGGCGTTTCAGCCGAAGTGCTTACTTCGTCGTGCTCGACTTCGCTTCTGCCGAGGTCGATGGCAATGCTTCTTTCCGAGCTACGTCAGGCTCCCCGAACAAACCTTCAAGGAAGTATATACTGGAAGAGGCGAGAGCCCTTCGGCTATCAAGGGCATCCGCAGATAACGCCGAAGTTGGCCCAGTTTTATTAACGACTCTATATACTTCTTCAATTGAAAGCAGTCTTCGGTGTCGTGGCCGTGGTCGCGGTGAAACTGGCAGAACTTCTTCATGTTCTTTTTATTATCAGCGGTCATGGCTCTTGGTTGCTGGATCTGAGTCCCCTGCCTTTCCATTGTCATTAGGATGTTGGTCCTTGTGGTGTTCAGAGGTGTGAAAATTAGGGGTTTCCTTCCCCTCATCCTCCGAGGTCGGCCTGCCTGTTCGGTTGAGTACCGGTTTTGCTGGTTGGACCCTTCAGCCCGAATGTGATTGGACTTCGGTCCACCCATTTTCAGTTCTTCGGCCGTCATGTGCTGTTCGGCCCTTCGGTAAAATTCGCCAAGCGTGTCCGGGGGGTCTTTGGAGAACTCAAAAAACAGCTGTGAGTCTCTCCGAAGGCCCCGCGTCATGGCGAGAATGCGTATTTCGGGCTGAAAGTCTGGGACGCTCAAGGCTTCTCTGTTGAACCTCTCGACATAGTCGTGGATGGTTTCTCCATTTCTTTGTGCTATGTCGAACATTTGGACAGGCATCTTCGCCGTTGGCCGACTTCCAATAAATTGCTGCGTGAAGGCCGTGGATAACTCCTGGAATTCTGTGATGGTTCCTGGAGCTAATGAATTATACCACGCAGTTGCTGGTCCTGTGAGGGTGACGGTGACCTCGAAACATTTGCACAAGGTAGCGTCGTCGGCACCGTGCATCATCATGCTACGTCTGTACTTAGTCAGATGAGCCTGTGGATCAGTACGGCCATCATAAGTTTCGAGTCGTGGTACTCTGAAGTCGCCAGGCATGGCAGCCTCAACTATGGCTTGAGTGAACAGGGACTCATCCCCACAAAAGGTTTCAGACAGCCTGGCCCAGACGGGCTTGCGAGCTACCTATTTTTCTACCCTGTCTAGTCTTGCTAGTATCCTCTCCATAAGGATCGTGGCACTAGGTTCTTCCTCTGGGAAGGGAGATTGTCGGCGTCTCTTCGGGGAGCGAGTTCGGCGTTGGGGGGACAGGGACCTCGCCTCAGTCAACGGGCTCCTTCGGTGTGGGACTTCGAGTCGCCTGGACTTGGCTCGTTCTGTAAGTCGTGCCTCGAGGGGCATATTTTCCGTTGAAGACTCCTCACGCGGATCTCCGTTTCCCGAACTACGGTGGGTTGGTTTGGGGCTCCTCTCTCGAGGGCGTGCTGCCGAGGGAGGCCTTTGGGCCTGAGTCTGTTGCGGCCACCTTCGGTTTATCTGCTGTGTCATTTCAGCCACAACAGAACGTTGCAAGTCGCGCAGGAAACTCATGGTTATGACCAGAGGACGCTCTTCCTCCAGCATGGAAGTCCCTAGAAGGGTTTGCTTAGTGGCCGGTTGAGCTTCAGGCGCGGACGGGGACTTCGGGAGTCCCTTGTCCTTTGAACGCCGAGTTTCAACAACGGCGACCTCAGAGTGCTTTCCCACAAACGGCGCCAAATGATGCCCCGAGGCATCCTTGTTAAGTGACATTGTGACTTCTGGAGGGACTTCCTGAGAGGGAGAACGCCTGGAGCCCAGATTTCCCAGAGGAGCATGCCTGAAAAGCTTCAGAAGAGGGGGTTAGGAGGTCCTCGGAGTGTTTTTCCGGGGAGGAGCCTCCGACACCCAAGTCAGTGTCTTGAGAAGGTAAAGGGGGAGCATTAAATGTTCTAGTGGCCTTGCCTGTTCGTGTTTTCTCAAGAAAAAATGGGGTCTGGTCCTGGAGCCTCTTTGCCAGGGTTTGTTCCCTGGTATTTATAGGAGTGTTCAGTCCGTTCAGATCACGTCACGTGTTCGGTCAGATCTTTCCTGTACCTTCGGGGGCAGGGGACAAGTAGCTGTTTGCGGGCTCCTCGAGCCTTGGTCCGAGACAGGTCGTGACAAGACCTGGACGGCGTGGACGTGTCAGACCGCCGTTCCAGGCGGCGTGTAGCGCCTGCGGATGACATGTCAGAGGCTCCTTAAATGCTCCTGCCGTATTCCCGAGGTCCCCTGGGTGAGGTCATCCCTTAGTACGGACGTCCTTCTTTAGCCGGTGTACCACTAGTTCGGGAAGCCCCCTAGCTCGGGGGTTCCACCTTCGGGCCAACTATTCTCCCATTTTGGAATAGCTAGACCTTCGCCTCCGAAGGCGATCCAGTTGGTCCCCCGAGGGAGCTGGTAACGTTTTTGGAGTTCCTGAGGTATTACCCGAAGTCCCGAGTTCAACACGTTTTGACTTTGCTACTTCCGAGGTCAGTAATAATGTCTCCTTCGGGTGACATTAAGCTCTCCGGTTACCTTGTTTCTGGCAGGAGGCACGGGGTGAGAGAGGCGATAGTCCTTCGGCTATCAACTACCATGGAAGAAAGAATAAATCAAAATGCAACGCAAATGAAACCCTAAATAGTACTAATGATTCGAGCCCAAAATCAATTTCAAGTGAATGTGAGAGTGGTTTAACTGAAATAGAAACGATTTGAACCATGCTTCCAAGTTTCAACGTAATCATGCCGGGTGGAGAAGACCGATCGACTCGTGGGAAGCAGAGAAGGGACTTCGTTCTTGCACCGTATGTCGAGAAAGGTGAGCCTCGCATAAGTGAGAAAGGTGAGCTGGGGAAATATACAATTGAAGTTGTGACAGTGTACCCTCGCAACAATACCGACGGCAAAATGTCGCAAAGCCATTTAGCGACGTGTGGCCTTCGCTATACCATTGTAATACATTTAGGCTAAATTAGATCCCAATATATTATAAAATGGCTAAGCCTCTTGTGCCAATAAACGTATTAAAATTAATTTAATTTTAATTAACTTGATTTTTTATTAAATTACCTAAATTTTCTTAAAAGAGTTTAGCTCAGTAAATAGCTAAATAATTCTAATTACCCAAGTTATAATTTGTAAACGCAAAATTTAACCAGGTACTCACATATAACGAAACAAAATTGTGAAAAAATTAACATAAACAATAACTAAATCAAATTTAACATAAACAATAATATTATGTTTATTGATCAAGAATTTAATATTGCTAAGGCCAGGCAAAAATCAATTGAATTTCAATCGATTTTCACTTCTTTTTTTCCTTTTCTAGAAAATTAATTAAGATAGATAATTTTGTTAACCTAACTTATAACCTAAATTTTTTTCCATAAACACATAGATCCATTGATCCATATATCTGAATTAAAAAAATCCTAAGTGTTGGAACTAATCTATACGAGTTAGAGTTGCGTGTAGAAAAATTTACCTGATACGTAGTGAAGGGTATTAGGATTTTTGTGAGAGCAAATCGTAAATAAATTAGCCTTCGCTAAATTAGCAAGGGTAACCCGTTACTAGCACTACATAAAATTTAGTGACGGCTAGCCTTCGCTAAATTAACGAGGGCAAGGCGTCATTAACTTTAGTGACGCCTAACCGTCGCTAACTTAGTGAGGGCAAACCATCACTAACACTATCACTAATTTAGTGACGGTTAGCCTTCGCTAAATTAGCGAGGGCAAGCTGTCATTAAATTTAGTGACGCCTACCCGTCGCTAAATTAGTAAGGGCAAGACGTCACTACCAAGATTCTAAATTAGTGACGGGTAGCCTTCGCTAAATTAGCGAGGGCAACCCGTCACTAAACTTAGTAAGGGCTAATTGTCACTAAATTAGCGACGGTAAGCCTTCACTAACTATGGCCATAATTTTGTTACACATAGCCTTCCTTAACTTACTCAGGGCAAACCGTTCCTATAAGTTACTGACAAGTAACCATCACTCTTAAAACTTTATTCTTACATTTTATGAAAAATAACTGAGTTAGTTAATAAATCTTTTAACCATAAAATAAAATTTAGTAACAATTATAGTTTTTTTTTACACACATATGGATACATCGATCCATACATTTTAATTACAAAGTAAACTGAAAGCAATTAAAATTTATCATTATCAAAACAAATGAAAAAAAAAGAATGAAAAAGCTCATAAAAATCCAGTCATAATTAGTCATCGCTAGTCTTTGGAATATTATGAATGGCAAGCTGCATGTAATTTTTGAACGACTCACTAAAATTAGCGACAGCTAATACTCACTAAATTAGCGAAGGCAAGTAGTCGCTAAATTAGCGAAGGCAAGTAGTCGCTAAATTAGCGACGGCAAATAGTCGCTAAACGTCCGGTGAAAGATTAGCGACGGTTGATAGTCGCTAATTTTTAGCGACATATTACCATCGCTAAATTAGCGAAGGCAAGTAGTCGCTAAATTTAGCAACGGTTAGCTGTCGCTAAATTAGCGAAGGCAGTTAGTCGCTAATTTTAGCGACTACCTACCGTCGCTAAATTAGTGACGGTAATACGTCGCTAAAAATTAGCGACTATCAACCATCGCTAATTTCTCACCGGACATTTAGCAACTATTTGCCGTCGTTAATTAGCGACTGTTTTTAGCCGTTGCTAATTAAACCGTCGCTAAATGAGGTTTTTGTAGTAGTGAATCAACCTGGACCTTAGTTACGTAAAAATGCCTCCCCCATAAATGCTCCAGACTTCAGAGCACGTTTTTACGCTTTTAGTGTGAAATTGTCATCAATTCATGCTCTAACAAAACTGAAAACGCTCTTTGTTAATTGGAATTCATGAATTTTAGCTGTAGTCAAATTTTCAACTTTAGCTCTTAAGTTCTGACGTGAATTCGTGATTTTTCGGTTCAGTTTTTTTATTCTGTGTCTCTTCTTCTTACTCAAGTAATAGACTTGGTGATAAAAACCCTAAAAGCAAAAAAATTTGGCCTCCAAAATCAAATCGTATTTTGACATTCAAGGTAAAGGAGCAAACAAGACACCGTCGCGACATTGCCAAGCAGCAACTGCAGCTGTGTAGCATGGTAATTCGACAACAGCAAAAAATTGGGAGTGGGCAACCGCAGCAACAAACACTTGCTGGTGAGTCGTTTCCTGAAACAATTAACAATGGCCTCTATTTGTGCGTGATGGAAGAATTTATCCTCTATTTTTGCGTGATCCATAAAGAAATACATGCCCTGTTTGTTTGAGCATGGCAAGCTTATATGATCTCTGTTTTTACGTGAAAGAAGAATCATGGCTCGGTTTTTGCATGATTCATGAAGCTGAGAGTAAGATACCTGTTTGTTCATGCGTGGTAGGCAATAGGCTGTATAGTCTCTGTTTTTGTTTGATAACAGTAAGATATCTTGCTTATGTTCCCATTAATCAATTCAGTTCAATCAATTACATCGCCGAAAAGAGCAGTTAAGAAAGAAACCCGAGTATTCAGTAGTCCCACTCACCTCCTTCATTATCATCTTTCCGGTAATTCTAATTGCATTGAGCCATGCCATCTTAGAATTTTTGTTGCTATTAAAGTGTTATGGCAATTTCTCCCCACACATACATGAAGTAACTCATGAGCATGAAATGTTCAATAATTTCTCAGCTTATTCCATCTTGATTAAATACTCTTATTTTTTAATTGTAGCTACAATGGAAGAAAATTACAATGAACAAAGAGGAGATTCGCAATCATAAAAAGATTCAGTTGGAGACACTGACGACCAATGCAAATAATTGAGCTCTACACCTTTGAGAAGGTATATGGCATACATTGAGAATAAAAAGGACAAGTGGATCTCTAATTTTGGTTGCAAACCAAAACCTTATACGGGAACCTACTCTCGTATAAAAGCTCATTTAATTAGACTATTACCTAGACAACAAGCTCAAGGGAATGCTATTTGCAATAAAATAACAAAATATGAAAGAGCCCAACTGAAAAAAGAAGAGGATGAGGCTCAAAAACTTTTTGGGGGTAGCACCCATAAGAACCTTCTTCCCAGTCTACTACCTATTGTTCCACCAACACAAGATATGAGCATGGCACATGAACATGGAACAAAGCATATTGGAGAATTGTTTAAGTTATCTTCTAAAGAATAAACTGATGGTATAATTGCTAGGTATTTTTATGGTTGTGGAATCCCTTTTAACACTGCAAGACCCCCATTTTGGGTTGATATTATCAGAGCAATAAATGAAGCTCCTAAAGAATATAAGCCTCCCAATATGAGAAAATAAGGACCATCCTACTTGACAGAGAAAGGATGAAAATTTATAGTGCTTTAATTCCTATTAAGGAATAATGGCCTTAGTACGGAGTTTCAATAGTCTCAGATGGTTGGTCCAATATAAAAAACCAACCATTGATAAATGTTTTGGCTATTTCATGAGGAAGAGCTATATTCTTGAATGCTATTGATTGTTCAGGTGACGAGAAAAATGCTTAGTTCATTGCTAATGTTTTGCTTAAGGCTATTGAAACAATAGGGAGCTACAGTTTTGTGCAAATTTTGACAGATAATGCTTCTAATTGTAAGGCTATTAGAGATATCATTCAAGCTAGACATCCTCATATTCTTTGGTCTAGTTGTATGGCTTATACACTTAGTCTTCTTATAAAAGATCTTGCCAAGTCATCTCATCCAGGCTTTGTCATTTTTAAATGATTGTTATGAAAAGGCAAAATGAGTGATGAACCATACAAAGAATCATACTTTTGTGCTACATATCTTCAAAACGTTTTCAGCATTGGATGTGATTCAAGTGAAAAAGACCATATTTGGCCATCATTATATGGTATTCGATCACCTTCTTTGAGTGAAAAATGCTTTGATAAGCATGGTTTCAAATGAGGAGTAGGAGGACCTTGAAAAAGGCAATTCTAGATCAAATTTGGAGCATGATCAAGTTAAAAAAGTGGTGCTGGATAATGAGTTTTGGAGACACGTGAAATTCATAGTGTCTGTCATAAAACCAATTTGGAACATGATTTTCTTTTGTGACTCTGATAAAACAGTTGTTGGGGAGGTATATCAAAGAATGGAAGATATAATAGGTTCCATTAAAGAAGTTTTACAGAATGACATTGTTTTGTACAGAACTATGGAAATTTTGGTTTTTGAATGATGGAGAAAAATGAATTTGTTGTTGCACACACTTGCTTATGTACTTACTCCATTTTATTACTCACAAGCATGGCTGCAAAAATTAGGTCCTTGTGGAAAGGGGAGGATCAAGCCTCATGCCAATCCATTTGTGCAAGGTATGTCTAATTGTTTTGGTCAAATTTATGTTATGTGTTCACCATGTAGTTTATTTTTTCTATTATAACTCATAATAATAATTTACTATAACATTTTTAGGGACTTACTTGAATGTGATTGATCGACTAGTTCATGATTTGAGAGATACACCATTAATTCGTCAGCAGCTTAGTGACTTTACAGGTAATGGAGGAGTATTTGCTCGACCTCAAGCTATTGAAGATAGAAAAATGATGAGTACTATTGCTTGATGGAATTTGTATGGTGTGGCTGCTCCTGAATTATATAATCTAGCAATCAAAGTTCTCTTTCAAAATGTTAATACTTCATGTGTTGAGAGAGTTTGGAGCACATACTCATTTATTTACAATGTGAAGAGAAACAGGTTGAATGCAGATCAAGTTGAATCGTTAGTCTATGTGCACTACAATAATAGATTATTGACATGTTACAGAGAAGATTATAAATTATCTTATAAGGATTGGGATGATTTTACATATGATGATATCCTAGACAATGACATGGAGGCAATTCATAGAAAAGATCACACATTTCTTTATGGAGATGATGATCCTCATATTTCTTCCCAAATATCAAGTTCCAATCAAGTACAATCTGACTTGCCTCAAGTGCGTAGAGAAGAAATAGTCCATGGTAAAAGACCTAGAAATAATTAGTTGTTTTTTCTACTCCTAGAATAGTCATCAAATTTGGTCTAGTTTTTGAACTTGAGTTTGATACTTATTATTACATGTTATGGAATTATCTTTCACTACTAAAAAAAACGGTTTTTCCAAAGGCATATTTTCCAACGGACTAACTGTTGGGAAATTTCCAACAGCCAAGGCCGTTGGAGGTAAGAGTAAAAATTTGTCCAACGGCTTAATCATTGGAACAATTACAAAATTTTGTCATAGTAGGATATTCATTTACCTGTTATGTCAGCATTTAACATTTTATTCATATATATATATATATATATATATATATATATATATATATATAACGCTTTCGAGCTACTCCCGTTCTCTATTTTTTTTAAGTTTAACGAATTCGCGCTCTTGCCCCTGTTTCCGCCCTTGCTCCTACGTCCGCTTTGTACAATTTAGACCTAAACCCAAATAGCCCGACTTGAACCCAAATTGGTCCCAAATACATGCTAACTCAATTAAACCTGAACCTGAATAGCATAACCTAAATCTGACCTAACTCGCCTAATTGTTATCCCTAGTTTCATGGAACATGATGCATGCAAAGCCGTTACCAAATTTTGTCCAACCTTACATTTGAACAATGAGAACTTTTTTGTTGTTAAAAATTTTGAGGAGAAAAACCCTTCTCTTCCTTCATTTTTATATTATGGAACCTTCTGTACTACCTCTACAATAGAAACTTGCATATTGTTTAAGAATCTAAGGAGAAACAAGAGAGCATTTTGAAACAACTATAGGAAATGTAGGACTGAAGTGGGATTTTTCCTATTTTAATTATAAAATCCTACCCACACACTCATTCTCTTATCATGTATTTCTCCCTCTTCTTTTCCTTATCTCTCACTCACTCTTTTTGTCTTTCTCCCTCTTTCTTTTCTTCTTCTGTTGTTTTCTCATTCTATAGTATCTTTTTCTATTCTTCTATTCTTTTTTTTTTCCATCCTTCTCTCATTCGCTTGTATCTTGTCCATCTTTCTTCTTCTTCTTCTTCTTCTTCTTCTTCATCTTCTATTTCTCACAAGGATACAAACTCTTCGGATTCTAGGTTGAAGAGGTGGCACTGTTGTTAGATGAGTTTTCCAGTGACGCCAGTGATGGCTGGAAGTTTTTTTTCCCAGATTTCTTTTTCGTTTACATGTTTAGATTCCTTGTTTCCTCCCTTTTAACTTTCTCTAAATCCATTTCTTCAAAAAGTCAACGGTTTTCTGTATATGTGGTCTCAAAATTTCGGTCCAATTTTTTTTTTCTCAAAACTTTGTTTTGTTTACATGGTTTTTATCCTTTTGTTCTCCTAATTAACTTTTTCTAAAGATGTTTCTTAAAAAACATAAAATATTTTTGTAGATTGAGCTTTAAAGTTTTGAAGGCCAAAATTTTACTTTTGATTTCTAGGATTTTGGTTATTTTATTGGTAGTTTTTGTTTGGAGGAATTGTTAGTGGGTTCATTGCGAGCGAAACAAAGGTTTTCGACAATGGCTACTTAGCTGAAGTCAGGTGTGTGCATGGTGTTATATACCGTTACCATTAGGTATATTACACTCCAAATTTTTAAGGTATACCGCATGGTATATCGCGCTGCATATTGTTACGATTTTTACAAAAAAATAAATGTTTGAATATTATTTTAAGATGACATAAATTCAATAATTTTTTTTACACATTTTATATGCATTCTAATTTTTCTCATCATAATTTATCAAATATAAATAAGAGATATATGATAGAAGCTATTTTTTTAATACAAAAAAACATAAAAAAATGTTATATATACAAAAAAAAATCAATAATACTCATAAATAAATTAATTTATTGATATAAGAGAAAAAAATACTCTAATAATAATAATACATTTTCTAATACCACATTGAGTTCTTAGGTAACTCAAAGTAACTATTAAATTTTTATGTTAACTAAGAAAAGTAACTAAAAGAATAAGAGTACATTTATTTTATGATATGTGTATTAATTATATTTTTTTTAATATATATTTTTGATATTTTCATTTAAAATGATAAAAAAAATATCTCACACGTATTCGTGAAAAATAAAATACTGCGATATGTATCTCGTGGTATTTACGGTATATCATGGTTTTCAGATAAAATGTATACAAAAAGTCAATACTAAAAAAACCCTTTTTACCAACGGGCAATTTTCCAACGGCTTGGCCGTTGGAAATTTCCAACGTTCTAGGCCGTTGGAAACTGCAGAAAAAAATTGATCCTTGTGAAAAAAAATTCTCCAACTGCTTGGCTCTTGGAAGTGTTGAAAAATGTCCAATGGGCACCTTTCTAACGGCCTAAACCGTTGGAAAATATGTAAGTTAACTGTACATCTCAATATTTATTGTTTTTAATGGCCTAGAACTATTTTTATTTTTCCAACTGCCTAGGCTGTTGGAAAATACACACATTTATATATTTTACTTTTCCAACTGCCAAAATTTTTTTTTATTTTTCCAACTACCTAGGCCGTTGGAAAATCCACACACATATATATTGTTCACTTTTCCAACTGCCTAGGCAGTTGGAAATTTTTTTTTTTTTTCGAACTGCCTAGGCCATTGGAAAATATACACACATTTATATGTATGCATATTTATATTGCATTGATATTGATATTTATATATATATTTATCATAATACATATATATTAATACATATATATATCTTACACATTATTATTATATTTATACTTAGTATATTTTTGTACATACTATAATACATATCATATTTTAAACATATCATAATAACATATACATAGTATATGATATATGATGTATATGCCATAGATATATTATTATTATTATTATTATTATTATTATATGATATATGTATGTATCACATATGTTAATGTATCATATATATATATATATTAACATATATATTACATATATTAATCTATCATATATATTATAGTACAGTGTTTTATATATTATAATATATGTAACATATATATTAATGTATATAAACATATTATAATATTTAATATATATAATGTATGTAACATATATTTTCTACTATAATATAACTTAACCCATATATATTATATCCCAGCCCAAATATTAAAACCTAGCCCATATAACCCCTATATATACATCTTAACTTAACCTAGCCCTAATCAATCACAATCTCTTCCACTCCTCTGCCGCTCACAATCTGTCTCTCCCTCATTTGTCTCATCCGTTTCCTCAGCTCCTCGCTTTCGCTCTCTCTCTTTGCTCGCTCTCCCTCTCCGTCGCCAACCGACCGCCTAGGCTATCTTTGCTCCGTCGTGGTCTTTGCTCCGTCGCTCACTCTCTCTGCTTGCTTTCGCTCTTCGTCGCTCTCTGTCATTAGCCGACCGCCTTGGCTCACCTCGCACCAGATTCGCCGGTGATCCGTCGCGCTCGCACGCTCCAGATCCGCCCGTGCTCCGTCGCTCTCTCTGCTCCATCGCTCGCTCTCTGCTCGCTCTAGCTCTCGTTCGCTCTCTCTCTCTGCTCGCTCTCGCTCTCCGTCGCGCCAGATCCGCTGGTGCTATGCCTTGGGTTCGATCCGCCGGTGCTCCTCCAGATTCGGATCTGACTACTATTCTTTGCTTTTGTTGTTTTTTTTTATGTGATATTTGTGAATGATTTTTCTGATTCTTTCGTTACTTATGTAATTTTTGTAATTTTCATATTTTTGAGATTTGCCGTTTTTTGATCTCCTGCCTTTGAATTTTTTGTTATTTTGTTACATTAGTATAAGATGTAATTATTTTAAATTTTTTAGTCATATTATAAAATATAAAATATAATTTAGTAATTTATAAATTATATATTTTTTTATTTTCTTCTTTAAATTTTCCAACAGCCTAGGAAGTTGGAAAACAATTGGAAATATCTCCAACTGCCTAAGCCGTTGGAACAAGGAAAAAGAAAATTAATTATAGCCGTTGGAAATTTCTAATCGCTTATTCTCCAACACCTGACCGTTGGAATATCCAACTGCTCTCATCAAGGCTGTTGAAATTAAAACTTCCAACATGTTGTTTTCCAACGGCTGGGTTTCCAACGGCTTCACGTTGGAAACTGGGAAATTTCCAACGTGAGGCCGTTGGAAATGGCCGTTGGAAAATGCCCATTTTTTAGTAGTGAATGAGCTGTATGCGAAATATCGTGGTATACCAAAGTATACCGCTTGGTAAAATAACAAAATATAAAAAACATTCATACCGTCTTCCGCCTACCTATGGTATACTGCGGTATTTAACTCTATAGGTGCGTGAGATCCACGCGCCACCAAGTCCAAACGTGTTTGTAAGTTTTTTTTTCTCTCTATAAGTTATTTTATTTCTCTATAAGTGTTTGTAAGTTATTTCTCTGTGTACGTATTTGTCTAGATTATTTTGGTTTTCTTTGTACATGTTTGTTTCTCTAGGCCATGGTAGGGCGGACAACGTGACTCATACTGGTGGTGGAGGTGAAGGTGGACAGGTGATGGCGGTGGTGGCTTAATAAGTTAGGTTAACTAGGATTTTTGGAGTAAGGGGACGGACATATAAAAGATATGGGCCTATGATATGAGCCGTGTAACTAAAAGAAATAGGCTAGATAAATGGTCCCGGTAAATAAAAGGTATGGGCTAGAGAAATAGGTTATTGTTTATTATGTGTAAATTTATTTTAAGTTATTGTTTATTATTTGTAAATTTATTTTAGGTTATTTTTTACTATTTTTTATTTTATTTTAGGTTCTTTTTTATTGTTTATTATATGTAAATTTATTTGTAATTTTATTTTAGTTTATTATCTGTAAATTTCTTACCATTCGTAATTTTATTTTAGGTTATTTTTATCTGTAAATTTGCTTCAAATTCGAGTAACACGTGCTAGGAAACCTTTTTTTAATTTTTACAAAAGTCTTTTTGTAATTTTTACATATTATTTTTGAAATTTTTTAAAAGCTTAGGGACTAAAGATGTAATTTTCTAGCATTTGTTCAGTAAATTTTCGAAGTTTAGGGACAAATATATAAATATTTTAAAGTTCATGATGTATATTTTAAGTTTTCAAACTTTATTGCTTTGTGGATTTTTACTCTTCACGGAAACAATCCTAAGAATTCCTTCAACGTTGTGAATAATGGAGATTTTTTTTAAGCCTGAAAATGACAAATAATTTAGGTTAAACCAAAATAGAATTGTTATGATTTTAATTTTGCAAACAATCCCACTTAACCAAATATTGTCTTAATTCCAAGTACTATCAAATCCGCATGATAGTACAATGATACTGATACCATCTTTGAAAGTCAGAGAAATTTTCCCACACAGCACAAGCTAATATTACCGATTGCTTGATGTTTTCAGCTATGTTGGTGCAATGGTGACAAAAAGAAATTACTTATTAAACATTTTAACTTCTTTCCTTTTTTCTTTAAAAAAAATTAAGTGGAGACTTGAATTTTCAAAATGACATGATATCTTTCAAAGTTCAAACTGGCCATTGGAAACTACCAATGACTTAAAATTTGCTTCCAAATGCAAAGGCAGCTTTAGATTGCACATATTTGCTATCCCGGTACTTTAGCCAGTGTCAATTGGATTGTTTTGCCAATCTTCGGGGCATGTTTTGGCATGCTTATAATTAAACTGGCTCTTTGAAGATGAATTTCTGTAGCACATGTGTCAATATTTATATATCTTCTTATTACTATATGGAAGGACCAGAGTTTTTTATTAAGCAGCAAGAATTACCTATGGTGTTTTGCCTATGTTTGGTTCTTATCTCACAGAGAACGAAGATTTTAACAATTTTATATTTGTTTGAGGTATTTTACGTATTTCATTAAACTTTAAGTACAATAACTAAAATGGAAACTTTTAAAGTTTTGGGGTATATTTGTAGATTTCACAAAAGTCTCTTTGTAATTCTTACATACTATTTTATTCTTTAAATTTTTTTAAAGTTTAGGGATTAAATGTGTAAATTTTTAGCGATTGTTTTGTAATTTGTGGGAGTTTAGGGGAAAAAACATAAATATTTTAAAGTTCATGAGATATATTGTAAGTTTTAAAACTTTATTACTTTGTGGCTTTTTACTCTACCTGGGATAAATCCTAAGCATTCGTGTGAAGTTATGAATAATGGAGATTTTTTTTTTTTGAAGAATTAATGAAAGTGATAAATAATTTAAATTGAATTATAATACAATTGTTATGATTTTAATTTTACAAACAATTCCACTTAACAAACTATTCCCTTAATTCCAAATACTATCAAATGCACATCTTTGAAAGTCAGAAATTTTCCCACACACCACAAGCTAATATTACCGATTGCTTGACGTTTTCTGCTATGTTGGTGCAATGGTGCAAAGAAATTACATATTAAACATTTTAACTTCTTCCCTTTTTTCTTTAAAAAAATTATGAATATACATGGAAGCTTGAATTTTCAAAATGACATAGTATCTTTCAAAGTTCAAACTGGTCAGGGCTTGGCTTCTTGTTTTAAGGAATAGTGTTTTTAACTATTCTTGGGCAGCAAAAGTTTTGATTCCACATTTTCAATTGCCAGTTTATTTAAATTAAGTTCCCAATCACTCCATTAAAATTTCATGCCTGCATGAATACTTGAAAAAACAGATTTGTGTCCATTTTTCCAATTTTAAACTGAAATCTTTGACAATGAAAAGAAAATCCATTATGCAACTCATTTTGGAAAACGACTTTTAGTAAAGCAGTGGTTTAATTGTACCATATCAAAAACTAAGGACGTTATTGGAAATTTACAAAACGTTGAATGACTTCCCTAGTTTTCAGAGGCCTATATAAACAGACGCCGCCCTCTGAAGCCCGCTACTAGTTTTTAGCAGCTCCCCGAAAACCTAGGTAACTTCCGATTTCTGAAATTCAAGAATTTCGAGCAGGTTTCTTACCGTTGATGGAGTCCTCCACGGCGGCGTTTTTTCCAGTGGGGCTCCGGTTCCGTCCCACGGATAGCGAACTACTCGGCCACTATCTCCGCAGAAGAGTGGCGGAAGGTTCATCGTATTTCGATCCGTACTTCTTCGTCAAGGACCGCGACTTGTATGGCGAGACAGAGCCATGGTTGATATGGAATGAAGAGCTTTCGTGGCCTGGGATAGAAAATAAAGGGAATGAGGAACTTCCAGATCTCTATTTCTTCACCAAATTGAAGAAGAAATCGGTGAGAGGTTCGAGAATTGACCGGCGGGTTGGGTCGGGTTGCTGGAACGCTGAGGATGCGGGTGCGGCAGTGAAAGATCCTCGGGACTGTCAAACGGCGTTGGGTCTGAAGAAGAGGTTCCGGTACGAGGGCGGGCCGCCGGAACAAGAGGGTCGCTGGATCATGTTGGAGTACACCCTCGATCCCTTCTTGCTCCCAAATTCGCAGGTGGGTTGAATTTATTCTTTTTCATCTTGTCTTTTTCTGGGTGATTTTCCTAATCTGCGGGAATTAATTGTGCGATTAGGGTTCCTAAGTGCTAATCGATTTTTCTTGGATTGATTGTGGAATTCAGCCGAACAATTTGGTATTGTGTGTGCTGCGCTGCAACAGAAGGGTTGCTTCGACATCAAGTAAGAAAAGAAAGGCCGCTGAAGTGCCTGAAATCAGAGAAGCCTTGCCGAGCAAGAAAAGCCTCAAGGCTAGTAAGAAAATCGCCATCCCTCTGGAGCCTCAAGAAGTACTGTCTGCTGTTGTTTCCGAAGAACCTTGCTCTGTTGATGTTGAAGTGCCTGAAATCAGAGAAGCCTTGCCGAGCAAGAAAAGCCTCAAGGCTAGTAAGAAAATCGCCATCCCTCTGGAGCCTCAAGAAGTACTGTCTGCTGTTGTTTCCGAAGAACCTTGCTCTGTTGATGTTGAAGCGCAAGTGCAGTCTACTGATGTTGGTGCAGATAACCATTTAGGGTTTCTAGTTCCTTGTCCTGCAAGCAAGAGTGAGCACCATTATCAAATGCTTTTGAAGGGAAGTGAACTCACTGTCCAGGAACCAGCTGCTGTGAATGTCCAAACTCAAATGCCAGTTCTACCTCCCTTTGTTGATTTTGAAGCGCAAGTGCAGTCTACTGTCATTGATGCGGATAACCCGTTAGGGTTTCTAGTTCCTTGTCCTGCAAGCAAGACTGAGCACCATGATCAAATGCTTTTGCAGGGAAGTGAACTCCCTGGACAGGACACTCTCACAACTGATGACTACTGGGCAGAACTTTGTTTGGGAGAAACCGGCATGTTTGACCCGGACAGTTGGGTTGAGCTTGATGACTTACTTTGTCCCCAATACATTAGAGATTAATTTTTGACTAGATTTATATTCCTTCTCCTCTGACCCCATCAGGCTAAAAGAGTTTTGTAATCCTTATTGAACGAATAAGGATTGAGTAGCCAGTTTATGTCAATATATATTTTAACTCCCCACCTTTTGTACATCCAAGAATCACTAATGCAAATTTTATTGGTTTAGATAATTGTTGGTGCACTTGTGAGAAACAAAATACCTGTTTTAATAGTTCTGCCAATTCACATATTTTGTCTATCAAAAGACCAGAATTTTGAGAATTGAGGTTTGTTTGACATTGGTGAATCACTGTAAATTCTTCCTCCGCTTAAATGGGTTAGGGATATTTAACTGGCGATTTGACGAATTGGTTTAGACAGCAGCTCCCCCATATTACAGTGTGGGGACAAGAACAGGGAAAACATATAAATAGCAACTAAAGTGAAAGAAATGCCAGTAGACAGGTCTTGGGAACAATCTCAGTAATGGTATAGACTATTAGGAAAATCTGTCAAATTTCCCACCTTTCAATATTTTTATGCAGCCCACAACTTTCGACAAGCTTTAAATTTGGACAGTGCTTTTGCCGTGAAAATTCACTTAGGACAGCTAAAATACAAATACTTGGCAAAGTCACATGAAAACTAACACAGAACCTGAGTAAATGATTCAAACTAATTTATGAATAGCCCATGGAACAAGTCTGCAATGGCCAAGCATAAAAAATACCTATTTTCTCAAAGTTAACACATCAGTAGCGAGAAGTCAATAGTTCTACACTCATACATGTAGGATTCTGTACAACTTATTTAATTTACATCAGCTTCTACACAGACATAGTACTATAGATCCTTCATATGAAATTCTGGAAGCCTGCAAATCTTTAGGTCTACTTCTCAGTTTGGCAGTACTTGGCAGTATTTTGTGACAGCATCTGAACTCCAGGAAGCTTTGTGCCGAACCATATTTCAAGATGGAAGATGCATAATCTCAAGACAGCATTTACAATATGAAATTTTGTGATCTTCACTTTGTAGCTTGTCTCTATGAAATTCCGTGCTACTTAGTGTAGACCAATGTCGGTATCCTGTATCCATCCCGCGCTATGTTTTCTTTTCGTGCAAGAAAAGTAATCATCTACCTTAGAGGTCCTCCTCCAGGACTAATATTCTTATTGGTGCAAGGCATTCTCAGAATATCCCACCATCACAGCATCACTTCCATCAGTCTTTGAGGTAAGTTGGCAGAATCTCACATGAACATTACTTGCATAGGCAAAGAAGCAAGAGAAAGAGAATGTCAACAGTGAGGTCATCAGAATCCAACCTTTATGTTGTTGGTGCATATATATTTGTTAAGGAGAACTCTATTTCTTGTAACTTTCTGTTAATGACCCTTTCATTGAGAAGTAATAAATAAAATCTAAATATGGTTATTGTTGAATAACACAAAATGAAGCAAATAAAATCTAAATATGGTATAGAGATTATAGCACATGTTGAAACTATTGGAAAAAAAAAACACATGAAATGAAGGAAGACTAGAAGCTCTCAAACAACAAATAAATCTAAGGATCTGAAAGCATACAGTGATGACAACTTTTTCGTGGATAAAATTAGATCTCCTTAGATAAAGGTACACCTAAAATAGGTATATCATAGTAAACAAATTTTTCTGATAAAAAGTCTTTAAAAATAGAGTACGTCTTCTGTGAGTCTGGCTCAAGTGTGCTCCTTTATTCTTTTACCAGTTTAATCTGTTTTTCTATTGATTTTTATTTTCCATTTTAGCATATTTCTTCTTTTATGAATATTCTCTATTTTTTTATTAGTTGTTATTGTTCTTTTGTTACGCTTATTCCAATTTTTCCATATTTTAGATTTATATTTTTTAAAAAAAATTGTCTGAATTTGTTTTTTTACATATATAAGAACTGGGAATGATCACACATCAATGAAAAAAAGCACATATAGAAATTGAAAAAAGAATAGAAACAAATAAAAAACAAGAATAAAAAATTGTTTATTAAAATTGATAAAAAAAATAGCATAGCTGGTAAAAGAACAAATATACCTAATAAAGAACAAAGATACTTGCATAAGTTTATTAAAATTGATAAAAATTTGTTTGACTTTTTTATTGTTTACATGTGCATAGCTTAGAAAAATATATACTTAGTGTAAAAGAATATATTTAATATTTTTACGTTTGTTCTTACACTACTATTTCTTATTCTTTTTTTTTTGTTCCCTTTTATTAGTTCCTATACATTTTTTTTATATATGTTGTTTGTTTCTTTATAAATATGTTCCTTTTAGTTCCTACTTGTTCTTTTCATTTCCAGTTCCTCTAAGTGCTTTTAATATTAATTGTTTGTTCTTTTGGCTCAATTTATTATTTACTTTTTATAAAAATAACTATTTTTATTAGTAACTATTTTTTTTTTGCTCAATTTAGTTCATACCTAATGAATTATATAATAGAACCAAATCACAGTTGTCAAGATCTGAATAATAATAATAATAAATAAATAAATAAATAAGGAATAAAACTGAGAAAAAGCTAGACAAAGTAAAACTGTAAAAAGTATGGTAAGAATAAAAACAAAACAAAAGCTCTAATGAGCTCGCAAAAGAAAATGAAAAAGAAAACATTATGGCTGGGCTAAAATCCATGGACAAAGATTTCAAGTAAAACAAAAAAAGTTAGAAGACAAGCCCAAAAAGGTAAAAAAAGAAAAAGAAGTTTAGAAACGAAAAAACCTGAAAAAACAAGGAAAAAAGGCTAAAATGAAAAAGCAAAAGAAAAATGGAACAATAAGAAAAGAAAAAAAAAAGAACAGAATGAGAAGACGAAAAAAAAAAGGAAAGATAAAAAAAAACATACAAAAAAAGAAGCAAATTTGGATTTTTTTGTTTTAAGAAAGAAGCAAAAATCTTGTTCTAAGGGCCTCGAACCCATGAACTGCAAGTGTATTAGCATATTTCAAACCAATCCTAGACACTATTATTGTCCAATGTTGCGCACGCAAGTTATAAATATAATTTCAGCATGGCCCGGCAACTACACGTAAAACTGTTCCTTAAAAGTATTTTATAGTGATATAACTTATCATACGTTTGGTAAACAATGAAAGGTGTAATCAATAGGATATAGAAGGACCTAGGCTTTGAAGAAGCAGCAAGAGCTACCCTTAGTTTCTTGTTCTACATGCAAGAAACGAGGTGGTGATCAAGTGGCCTTATCGAGAGAAGTGAACTCACTCAGAATCCAACTGTTATTAATGTCAATTCTGTTGGATCATACAGCAGATGATAACTTCAAATGTAAGATAATTGGTAAAAATGATACAAAAAATTTTACGTGATTCACCTTTAATTTAGGGTTACGTTCACCGGAAAAAACTCTAAGATTTTTTTCCACTAATAAAATAGTAGCCTCATAGAGAAATAATTTTTTCTAGGCAAAAATTCTAAAGGTATAAGATAAATCCAAAATAGTGACACTCAAGTATTTTATGAACACCCCAAAAAATTATCTCACTATTTTGTCACTTCCCAAAAATAAATCTCTCTCACAAATTTTCTTTTGCTCTTTACAAATGAGCAAGCTACTGGGACAGATTAAAGGAGGAGATGGTATGGCTATTTATAGCTGAAGCAGTGTGACCCTCCCATTCAATTTTTAACAAAGTTTGGCACCAAACCTAGCTGTTCCTTCTCTATTTTCAATTTTTGTTGCACCACCAGCCGCAACATTAGACTAAAGGAAAAGAAAAAGAACCAAGAGAAAGACCAGAAGAATAAAGAGAAAGAAAGAAAGAAGCAAGAAAAAAACAAAACGAATGCCACATGGAGGTGGGGAAAAAGTCAACAATCTCCCCCTCCCGCCTCATGTGGGAGTTCCACCATTCCTGCTGCCAATCAACAATATTCAAACGTTTCTTTTGGTAAAATCTTGGTCAACATATCAAATTCATTTTCATCAGTATGGATCTTTTCAAGTTGTAGTAGCTTTATCTCCAATGCATTCCTTATCTAATGATATCTCACGTCAATGTGCTTGGATCTTGAATAAAAAGATGAATTCTTACCAAGATGAATCACACTCTTACTATCATAGAACAACTGATATTTCTCTTGGTGGAAACCAAGTTTTTTTAAGAACTTCTTCATCCACAGCAATTCCTTACATGCTTCCGTTGCTGCAATAAACTCTGCCTTAATTGTTGAAAGAGTAACACATTTTTATAATCTTGATTGCCATGACACAGCTCCCCCTGCAAATGTAATCAGGTAACTTGATGTAGACTTTCTTGAATCAACATTGCCAACCATATCTGAATCTGTGTAGCCAACTAACACGAGCTTTGCATTCCCAAAACATAGGCACCTTTTGGAAGTACCACAAAGAATAGATACCAGAAAATCCATTTCACTGTAGCCCAATATTCTTTACCATGATTCGAAAAGAACCTACTCACTACACCAACTGAGTAAGCAATATCTGGCCGTGTACATACTATGGCATACATCAAACTTCCAATTGCTGATACATATATAACCCTTTCCATTTCTTCTTTCTCTTTATCTGTACAAAGGCATTGTTTGGAACTTAATCTGAAATGATCAGCAAGAGGACAACTAACCTCTTTAGCCTTGTCCATATTAACCCTCTAAAGTACTTTCTCAATGTACTTTTCCTGCGATAACCACAATTTCTTGGTGCTTCTATCTCTTATTATCTTTATACCAAGAATTTGCTTTGCTGGCCCTAAGTCTTTCATAGCAAAAGACTTATTCAATTACTTCTTCAAGCTGTTGATTCTAAAAATATTCTGGCCAACAATCAACATATCATCAACATAGAGTAATAGGATAATAAAATCATTATCAGAGAATTTCTGCATAAATACATAGTGATCAAACGTAGTCTTCTTGTAACCTTGTTTCCCCATAACTGACTCAAACTTCTTATACCACTGTCTGGGTGCCTGCTTCAAACCATATAAGCTTTTTTTTAGCTTGCAAATATAATTCTCTTTTCCTTTTACTTCAAAACCCTCTAGCTATTCCATGTATATTTCTTCTTCCAAGTCACCATGTAGGAAGGCAGTTTTCACATTCATCTGCTCAATCTACAAGTCGAGACTTGCTACAAGTCAAGACTTGCTACAAGTCTGAGGACTATACAGATGGATGTTATTTTCACAACTGGTGAAAAAATCTCATCAAAGTCAATACCTTTCCTTTGGTCGAAACCCTTGACACCTAATCTGGCTTTGAACCGTGGTTTTAAATTGGATTCTTCAGACTTGATTTTGAATACCCATTTATTTTTCAAAGCCCTTTTGCCTCTTAATAACTTCACCAGCTCAAAAGTTTTATTTTTATGCAAGGACTTCATTTTTTCTTGCATGGCATCAATCCATTTTTCCTTGTGTTCATCATTCATAGTTTAATCAAAGCTTTCTAGTTCTCCCCCGTTAGTTAATAACACATACTCATTTTCAAAATATCTAGTAAAGCGTTATCTGACTTTATTAGATCTCTTTAAAATTGGAGAATTCACTGGTGTTGGTAGTTATTGATGAACACCACCATCATCAGCATTACCTGGTTCATTATCAATGAGAGCATCATAATCACCTTCCTCTGGTTGATTATTTTGTACATCATCTCTAACCTATTTTTACACTGCCATTGGAGGAATCAGCTGTAAGTCTATTGAACTATTATTAGATCCTGAAGCATTCTTCTCAGCTTTCTTAATATCTTCAATGGTATGATCTTCAATAAATATAGCATCATGGCTTCTGATAAGCCTCTTTATGGCTAGATCATAAAATCTATAGCCAAATTGATCTTGGCCATAGCCAATAAATACATACTGTCATGTCTTGACATCACGTTTAGACCTTTTTTTCTTCGGGATATGCACATAGGCTTTGCAGTCAAACATTCACAGATAGTCATAGGAGACATTCTTTCCTGACCATACCTTTTCTAGAACATTATACTGTAGAGGAACACACGGTGAAAGATTCAACATGTGAATAACTACTAGCAATACTTCACCCCAGAACATCTAAGGTAACTTTGCATATGAAAGTAAGCATCTTTCTCTTTCCATCAAAGTCCTGTTCATCATCTCAACTAAACCATTTAACTGCGGTGTCTTAGGAGGTGTTGTTTGATGTTGAATGCCATGCTCTTTGCGGTAAGCATTAAATGGTCCAATGTACTCTCCACCATTGTCTGTTTAAATGGCCTTCAACTTCTTGCTGGTTTACCTCTCAACCAGGGTTAAAAATTGCTTAAAAACTTTTAACACCTGATCTTTTAACTTTAAAGTGTATGCTTATGTCATTCAAGAATGATCATGAATGAAAGTCACAAAGTATCGAGCACCAACAAGTGACTTTGGCATTAGCCCACACAAATCTGAGTGTACCAGATCCAACACATTCTTCATTTTGGAAGCAGGGAAACTCTTAAAAGACACTCTGTTTTACTTTCCTGCGAGACAACCAGCACATTTCTTCAAATGGACTTAATCAAGTCCAAGTACCGTTTTCTTTTTGGCAAGACAAGTCATGCTTTTCTCACTCACGTGATGTAATTATTTATGTCATAACTCCACTGTACTGTCATTCTCCACTACATTCATAGCATCCTAGGAGAGTTTTACCTGCATCATGTATAGTTTTGAGTTCTTTGTTCTTCTAGCCACCACCAAGGTTCCTTTATTCAGCTTCCACTGACCATTAAAGAAGGTGTTGCAGTAACCTTCATTATCAAGTCTGCCTATTGAAATCAGATTTAGGCATAAATCTGGAATATGCCTAACATCTTTCAAGGTTAACCCTGTACCATTCTGGGTCTCCAGAGAAACATCTCTTATTCCTGCAACTTATGAAAGGCTTTCGTTTCTCATTTTCACGACACCAAAATTGCTAGCTGTGTAAGATAAAAAAGAATTCCTTATGAAAAGTAACATGAATGGTAGCACCACTGTCAATCACCCAACTTGTCTCATGGGTTGCAAGATTGAAAATATCATCATCATGGATAACGTTGAATTCATCGGCAACATTTGCTTGTTCATCATCACTGCTGTCATCCTTTTCCAGTCCTTTGCTTTCTTTTGATCTTGCTTGAATTTTCAGCAAAACCTCTTGATATGCCCATTTTTCCTACAGTAATGGCATTTAATGTTTGCATATTTGTTTGACCTTTCTTTACTCTTATCTCTTTGCTTGGCCCCCTAGTCTTACTTCTTCCCCTGGAATCAACCACGATGAGGTTTACCTGATGAAAAGGATCCTTGTGATCTTCGTCTCATTTCTTTATTCAATATTCCATTTTTGACAAATTTCACATTTACTACACCATTTGGTGCAAAATTTGTAAGTGAAATTCTTAAAGTCTCCCAAGACTTTAGTAATGAAGCCAGAATTATAAGAGCAAATACCTCATTGTCAAACTTTATGCCCATCATGGATAATTGTTCCACAATTCCTTGTAGATCATTTAGATGATCTGCCATGGAAGCACCTTCCTGATATTTCACGTGGAGCAATCTCCTCAAATAAAATAATTTGTTGTTACTAGTTTTTAAAGCATACAGCTTTTCAAGCTTGTTCTATAGTGTCCGTGCATAAGTTTCTGCAGATATGTGATTGTAAACATTATCTTTGACAAATTGTTGGATGAAACCACATACTTATTCATGCTCGAATGCCTAATCTTCTTCCATTCGGTCCTCCGATTTGGTTATACCAAATACGGGTAAGTGCATCTTTGTCAATATAAGAGATCAGTCATCTTGCTTCTCCATATGTGGTAATTTGAGCCATTCAAACTAATTATCTTGCTGGTCTTGACCTCCATAATGTAAATAAATACCCAGCATCAAGCAAACATGGTGAATAATAACATAACTTATTTTCTAATGTGGAGGATCCACATTTCAATGGCAACCACAGAGCATACAATAAGTAGATTTAAACACTAAGTCTCGCTCTGATACCAATTGTTGGGATCAAACAACGAGTGATAACTTCAACTGTAAGATTATTAGTAAAAATGGCATAAAAAATTTTACGTTGTTGACTCTTAATTTAAGGCTATGTCCACTGGACAAAACTTTGAGATTTTCTTTTACTAATAAAATAGTAGACTTACAAAAAAAGAATCTTATATAGACAAAAATTCTAAAGAAATGAGATAAATCCAAAATAGTGACACTTATGTGTTTCCTAAACACCCCAAAAAATTATCTCACTATTTTCTCACTCCTCAAAAATAAATCTCTCTCTATCACAATTTTTCTTTTGCTCTTTATAAATGAGCAAGCTATTGGGATGGATTGAAGGAGGAGATGGTATGGCTATTTATAGCCAAAGCAATGCGACCCTCCCATCCAATTTTTAACAAATTTTGGCACTGAACCCAGCTATTCCTTCTCTATTTTCAATTTCTGCTACACCACCAGCCGCAACATTAGACTAAAGGAAAAAAAAAACAAGAGAAAGACTAGAAGGAGAGAAAGAAAAAAAGAAAAGGGAAAAAAAAACAAAATGAACCCCACATGGAGGGGGGAAAAGTCAACAAATTCCCTTCTCATGTTGTTGCTGCAGATTACACATTAGGGTGTTTAGTTCCTTGTCCTACAGACAAGTATGAAATCCCTAATCAAACACCTTCTGGGAAGTGAACAAATATTCTAGAAGTGTTCCTTCATTCATTTGGATAAAACTATGTAAGTTGTTTTGTATAGCCAGCCTAGTTGGTAAAGTGCAATGAATAGCCTGAGTTTGAGCAGCAGTTTCGAACTATCCTCTAGCTTTGGCTCCTTAGTAGTGGTAAAAATACATCCAAAGTCCCTTACCTTTTGTGCAGCAGCCACTTTTCTCCTTAACTTTTCTAATGTACCATCTAGCTCTTTATACTTGTAATACTTCTTAATACAAAAAAAAATAGATGAAAGTTTGAACTCTTACTCTAATCTTTGCTCTTTTTTCCAAGTCTAATAACAACCATTTTTTTCACTATAATGTTCTGCATTGAGAGTTCCTAATTATCCTTCCATCAAATTTCCAACATCCATTACATGACTTGGCATTGGTTCATAGTTTTTTAGACCCATAAATGATAGCTGTGAAGAGAAAATATATGGAAATGATGACTTAGGAACAAATGGTGGACCGATCAATAACACCAAACTTGGACAAAAGAGCTTTAAATCAAGAACAAAGAAGAGAGTGGATGAGGCATTTGTGGCAAACATTATAACCACAAATGGCCTTACAAACAAAATGGCAATCACATCCATCTGCCATGGCTTGGCGCCAGTGAAGAGGATAGAATGCTTGGGTGGTGGAAGTGGGTTCAGGTAATAGGTGGAAGAGAATGTTTAGTAGTCACATGAGCTGCTTTGGGCTTGGAATGACCACTTAGTGATCCGATAATTAGAATAGTGTGAGTGCAACTAGAATGCTCAACTAGTAGGGGCAATGATGGGTTGAAAGATGTGATTGGTGGGGGGCTAAATATTGGTGATGTCTTTATGGGTAATTATGCATTGGAGAAATGAATAATGGGTGAGATGGTAGGAATTTTATGTGATATATGTTGAAAAAAAATATAGGTCTCATAGAATGGTGGTTTTTACTAGCATGTGAAACCCACCATCTATAAAAACAAAATAGAAAAAAAAAAAACAAGAGATGAATAGTTAAAATGTGTCAGTCTCACACTTTGAAATTAAAATTAGAATTGGCACCAATTTTTCTTTGTTAGAATTGGATGGCTCATGGGAGGCAAAATTGACTTAATTGAGTAATAAAGACAGGTGAAATTATAGGATGGAATTCCCAGTAAATAGACTCAATTTTTTAGTTCAAAGTACTAAAGAAAACCAAAGAAAAACATACTTGCTTTGAAGAAAATATTGAGGAAGAGATTTATTTTTTGGGAGTAACAAAATTAACAATGAAATATTTGAGGCATTTAGGGAACTGTCTAGTGAAATTTCTCTCTCTTTGTAAGCCTACAAAATTCTGCAAGAATTCTCTTCACTACAAATCCAGAACTTGTTTTCAGGTCAAGCAAATCAATGCATTTTCTTGCCTCATTGCCAAAACCATCGTTGTTAAAGTGTAATTTGACTTTGAAGTCATTAGTTAATTGTTCAATGGCTGAGCTGTTGCTAATGGAGTTGAAGGAAAAAAGCATTGAGGGAATTGGCAGTTATAGCTTCAGTTAGTGGTAGTATATAAACAATTGAATATGGGTAAGGATGGCAATTGGGTGGGTCGGGTCATGTTTGGGTCTAGTTAGATTAGCATGAATTCTGGTCTAGGTTGGGTCATTTGGGTTCGGGGTTGATTTCAGGTTCGGGTTGAGTTAGGCCGGGTTTATCTGGGTTCAGGTTCACTACATGTCGGGTCATTTTCAGTCTCGGATAACTTCAGGTCAAGTTTTGGGTCAAATTCAGGTCAAGTTTTGTATTCACTTAGTTACTGGTGTGTTGGCTAAAATGATTTAATTGATTAATTTTTTTTTCAATTTTTGTTAAAATTTAAATCAAAGAATTCAATTTTTTTTTGATTTAATTTAAATTAATTTTTCATTTTTTAGTATACTTAATTAAAATAGTCATAAAAATCTTCTTCGTTATAGTTTAGTACATATTTAAGTAATTTAACATTGTTAGTAATACTTGATTGTTTTTCTAAACTCATATTCTTCAACTATTACTGTACAGGTCATTCAGATCCTCATTTAGCTATCACCCAAACATATACTATGATAATTTTACTATGCTTATGTTTTGATGAATTTTCTTTAAAATTTCAATGAAATGCAAATCAAGTTCACTATTAGTTACTAAACTATAAAATTTGAAAAAAATTAGGTGAAAGTGCAAAGATTTCAAAAGTTCAAGGACTCATATTGTAATTATTAGTGGTGACTAAAATGAAATTTTTTAAATTTTAGGTACCTTATTACACTATACTTAAAAGTTTAAGGATGAATGTTGTAACTTTAACAATTTCCTATTAAGATAATTAAACTTACTAAATATAAAATTTACTTATTTTGGAAAAATCCAAATATGAGACTTACTAAATATGAAAGTTTCTACCCTTAATATGATACTTGCAATACATAGAAGTTCTCAAAAAAATGGAAGTTACTAAGTAAGAAAATCTCCCCTCAAAATATGAGAATTACCAAACATAAATGTCTAAAAAAATGAAACTACGAAATATAGAAGCCTCTATTCAAATATGAGACTTATTGAATATAGAAGTACGAAAAATGGAAGTTACTAATTACGGAAGTTACCATTCTTAAACATTGGACATACTGAATATGAAAGTCTAAAAAAATGAAAGTTACTAAATATGGAAACCTCCATATTTAGGACTTACTAAATATGGAAGATAAGGAAACAGAAAAGTTAAAGTTTAGGGTGAAGGTTAAAATAGGGTCTTGTCAGGTTTAGTCATCAGGTCATCTCAAATTCAAGTTAGGTCAATCTTAAGTTTAGGTCATTTCAAATTTGGGTCAATTCAGTCTCGGCTTATCTCGGGTTTGGGTTTTCTTGGGTTTTGCTTTTAATCAAGTTCGAGTTTAGGACAGGTTGGGTACAGTTGGGTTCAAGTTGTTGACTTTTTTTTTTTCAAATCGGGTCAAATCGGGCTTGGGTTTGGGTGAGTTAGGTCAAGTCATCAGGTGGGCTCAGATTTTGCCATCTCTAAATGTGGGTGACTAATTTTTCTGGAGTTTTTGCCCCAACAAGTGTAGTTATAAACCTTAATTACCTAATAGGGTAATCTTATTAATCTAATAGTGGTGAAATGAATGGCGTAATGGCAAAGAGTATGAGATAAACGTAAAATGGCATTTTTGGTAAAACGTGGTGGAATGCACACATTACATCTCTTTATTGGACAAGAAAAGATTAATATGTTCACTTAACAAAGACTCCGATGGAGAAGTCCCTCTCATCACGATGTTGAAGTTACTCGCCGAGAAGAAGATGTTATTCCCTCTTGCCTATGGCCCCCAGATAATGGGGAGAGGACGGTACTTCCATCCTGATGGAGAGAATTTTGGAAAAAAAATCAAGAGCAAAGAACTTGTTGTTAGTATTTACTATTTGATAGTGGGAAAATTTTTTATATCATTGCATGTGCTTTTATTTTGCATCAGCTTTGCTCTAACAATGTTTGCATTTATGCCCTGAATGTAGCTCATGCATTATTCTATCAACCCTTAACCAATATTAATGTAAAAAGTTCAATAAATATTAACTAAATCCCCAAACCTATAGTAAAACGTTAGGTAATTTTTCTTTACAATTAATTTATATTATTCAAACAAAATATTATAAAAAAGTAATAGAAACTTGCAATGTATTTCATTTTTGAAAGTAGCTTTTATAAATTTCTTTCAATTAATTTTTTATCAATTAAAAATATTTTTTTAAATAAAATTAATAATTACTTTTAAGTATTTTTAAGATCTTACCTTTTGATACTGTACAATATCACAAGAAAAAATTTAAAATGGAAAATAATAGCAAAAGTAGTATTAATTCGACTAGGTGGACTGGCTTTAGAGCTTTGAAGGTGGTGAACAGGAGGCCTTGCATTTAAAGACAACATCAGAGCCTCCGACTATCAAGTCAGTTTCTGGCAAAGGATAATAGCTGCAGAATGTGAAAAGTTCTTTCGTACCTCAAAATTTGTGAGCAGTGTCCCTTTATGTTATGGTTAAGGAGATCATCGAGGCTGTTCTTAGCTAGAAATAATCCCGTAATAAGGGAATTCTATTACCATCTTCATTGAGTTTCCTCTTTATCTCATCTCATGTTAGGCCTCTTGGATTTCTAGGCACAAGCTTCTCTATTTGTTCCTTGGGCCTTCTTACTAGTAACCTATTTTAGGATTATATGGCATCAATAACTCTCTTTTAAAAAATGTTGTTTTGGACCCTACATTTTTCAGGAAGCATTGGTGTATGGTGTCATTTGCATTGAGTGTCTGTTACTTTTGATGCGCTACCGTATGGGTGGTTTTTTATGCTTGTCCTTTGACATAATGCCCCGGAGGGATTCCTTTAGTTGAAACAGCGCCACTTTATATGTCTTTCGCTAGATGCCTTCTAGCATGCCATCATATTGCCTTAAGTTGTTGATAGTTATATGTCTTTGTAACATGTGGTGGGCACAATGGATGTTTAAGAATCGAAGCGACACCTATTTAATGTCATTCCAGAGAAGTGAAAAGGTGTGAGTCTCCAAATACATGTGTAATGCCATGTGTCCAACCTTCATTAGCTTAAATATTCCACCATAATTACAACGGTTTATAAGGAGGTAATTCACATTTGTTTCATTTATAAATAGGCTAGGGTTTTTAACCTTTTTCTTTTACCGTGTGATACTGTTATTCTTCTTTGCCCCCTTCAAGTTCTTAGCACTCGTGTTCGAAGCTTTTGCCAAGTTTTGGGTAATCTTGTTTCTGCGGAATGCTTTTCTGTTGTCCATTTACAGTGTTTTCTGCAAAGATCTTTATTTCCTATACTTGTTTCATAATCCAAAAATTTTTCAATCAAGTAATGGGTTTCTTTTTTTTTTTCTAATGTTCTTGATTTTGATTGTTTGTCTTTGGTGGTTGTTTTACTGGTTCTTCCAATTGTGGACTGGGTTTTACTTTTTCTGCCTATTTTTTGTTTCCCTTCCGTTGCTCACTTGTCCTGCCCTACCTCATCTACTCTGGTTTTTCTAGATTGTCTCTCATAAGTCACCGTCAAGAAAAGCTGCCACTAATTGCGTTCCCCAGTTGGCCAAAAGAGCTATTATAGAGGTAGGTTTCTCTAAGAAGCCCTTTGCACACAATCTATCGATAATAAGGAAGGCAACGACATCCCTAACTACTGGTACTCTTGCCATAAATTTGAAGAGTTTTTTCTGGCCTAACAGGGTTATGGCTGTGTTAAAGAAATACAAAGCAATAAAGGATAAGGGCCATCCTAAGGCTGACATTAAGATCAACATTGTCAAGGTCTTTGTGGGGCAACTCTAGGCTGAGCTTTAGTTCCACTCACATCCTCTGATGGAGCAATTTTGTGAGTATTACTAAGTGTCACTTTCACAGCTGCCCTCATTCCTTCGCTCACATTAATGCCTTCATCATCTCCTACAAGGCAGTGATGGTGGAACCTCTCTTGGAGGTTTTCCTCCAATTTTATATGCTAGAGATAAAGAAAGGTTCATGCTTGTTCATCGCCCTTATCAACTGAGAAGGTAACAAGTGATTCCTCTTGTTTTTTGTAAAAGTTCATGGACGAACTAGAAGGATCAATTTTTCTTTACTCTAAGGGAGCTGGAATGGAGTTTTTTATGTGCATTCATTGAGGCCCTGCAGCAAGTCCTCGTTAAGTGGCCCTCGTTGTTTGAAGCTTCTGAGAGGCACAGCTCTTATCATGGTCTTCTTATGTGTTGTATTACATGGTCTAAAACAAAAACTATGCAGGATTATTCCCGATCCCCTACACAGATATTTCAAAGACCACCCTCCAATGGGTAAGGATCAGTTGGGCCCTAATGTGAAGAGCCCCTGTGAATGGTATCCTAGCAAAAAGGATTTGTTAGTAAAGTCCTTTAAGGTGGCCTCTAAGGCCCAATGAGGTCCATGGGATTCTAGGGGTTATACTTGTTTCATGCTCATTTTTATTGCCTATTTCTTTTATTGATATGATTTTAACCTTTTTGCCTTTCATATAGACATGGATGGCTGTGCTTGGGTGTATATGCAAAGGTGCATGAGTATTGCTGATAGGCTCACTAATGCCCGAAAGCTTTAACTCCTCTCAGTGGAGGCCATACATGCCCCGGGAGCCACCAAGGGCATCTCTATGACCCCCACTTCAAAGGCAGTGCCCATAGTGGTGCACCTGGATGAGTATTTTCTAGAAAAGGGCCCTCAATTAGTTAGAAAAAGGGCTCACCCTTCAATTTCTACCAAGGGAGCTAAAGCTCCTAAAGGCGAGAGTGATGGTATGTATTTTTCCATTGACAATTTTCCATTTCTCAATGGCATCAATCTGACATTATTTTGTGAAGGTTGCAGATCTATTCATCTAGTTCTTCTCATAAAACAGTCAAAAAGGAATGAACCCCTATCAGTAGTGACCTCATCTTAAGTATCGACAGTCCTTCCTTCTCTTCCTCCTCCCCCTGTCATTGTTTCTATTGGGGGGCCATCCCATAGAAGGGCCTAGCTAGTGGGCTCTCTCTCAAAGGGGCAAGCATAAAGGCTTACTCGCAAAAAGCCTATTACACTTGGCGAGCTGGGCCTTCACTTTACGTTGAAGAATCTATTCCCAAGGAAGGGTCAAAAGTATAAGCATGGTCGGTAGGTAAGGGGATAACGCTTGACCAAGTGTTCGACCCATAGTGGGTGGTGGGTATTAGTGAGTCAATCATAGAAGACAAGACTGACATCACCCATTGTGTCATGCAGGCGTTGAGGACCGCTAGGGATCAACAACACCTTGACCATTTTCATAGAGGGACGATGGCCACCTAATGAATGTCAAGAATGGACTTCTTGACGTATGCCTTCTATTCTAGCTAATGCATTTATTCTTACACAAACTTACGGTCATCCTTTTCATTTGCAAGAGGCCATCATTACTTGTGGCATCGGTGAGAAGATATCTACTCATGAAGCGAAGATGAAGGCCCTTTATACCTAGCCAGACAACCTAAAGTCCTCAAACACTGCCATGAACAAGGAGCTAAGTGAGCAAAAGTCTAAGCAGGAGGGCTCATCTAAGGAGGTAAAAAACTTCCAAGTTGAACTTAAGAAACAGTAGAAGCTCATTAATGAGTAGAGCCATAAGCTCCATGAGGTATCTGAAATTGTTGAGAAGGCGACGAAGAAGGAGAAGTTGGATTAGGATGAGATCCAATCATTAACCGGCCCGGATAAGGGTTAGTGATAAAAAAACTTTTAGACCTTAAGAAAAGCCTCAATTTGATTTCAATGGCTACTTATGGCGAGGCCAACTCAAGTTGAACGATGCGCCCCTCTTTTTTCCATAGGGCCATTAGGGTGGATAGAGCCATCCAGGAGTTATAAGAGGCACACCAAAAAGCCAACACTCACTTAAACAATCTTTGGTTGGCCACTAGAGTGATGGAAAGAGGGCTTGGCAAAGAAGCCTTTGAGGAATTCTATAAGGCCTTTCTTTCCTGTCACTTTCAGGTCGAGCAGAAGCATATGAACCTTCATTTATCATTCTTATCTAGTTATGTGGAGTTGGGTTTGGCCTTTGACATATAGCTGAATAAGGACAAGGTAGGGGTGACACCATTTAATGATGGTTTGATTGCCACAAATACTGAGGAAGCGTCATTCAAAGATGAATTTTAAGTATCAGCACCACTGAATTCTCTTAAACAAATATTGTTTTGGGTTCTTCGGGAATATCAAGCAAGGTACTTTGACAAGTGTCATCCCGACTAGGGTCAGTATGTGCTACTTCCATAAGCTCAAAAATAGTGGCCCCCAGCCCTCATAATCATCGTATGATTCGTGTTTCCCCACTAGTATCTGCCTTGGGTTCCTTCTTCAATTTGGCACTAGCATTTGAATCGCCCTTCCCACCAAAATCCATTTCATGGCTCTTCTTTGTTATTTTTAGGGTAGTCATAAAGAGGAATTTGTAAAGATTCTATTGTAAATTTAATAGTCTTTAATGCAATTTCTTCATTCTCTCTTTGTGCCCATTGTTTAACTTTTGCCATTTAGGCTCGATATGGTTGGTTTCTTTTCAGTTTTGTAGTGTTTGGAAGACTTGGGTAGGTTGAACATTTTTTTAGTTCTTTACATATGTGGCCATTTTGGCCTTCATTTTAGCTTAACATCGGTACTTCTTGGGGTTATGGCCCCTATGGCCTTTTTGGCCTCTAGTTAGCCTCATTCACGAGGTCGTTACCCTAGTTGCCATTATTGGACTTCATTCATTTCATCTAAGGCTTCTTTTGATCCCTTACATTAACCTTGCCTTAGGGCCTCGTTTCTTACTAAGGACCTCATATTCGTCAATTCATTAATTATGGCACAAATTCATAAGCATTAATCATAGATAAGGGGAATGTATAAAGCATTCATTTAATTGATGTCACTTATACAAAATAAGGTCATAAGTCATCAGAATAAAAGGTTTTAGGCATCATCCTACCTCTAGTGTCGACTAACTCATAAACACCATTTTTTACCTTCTTCTTAAATAAATATGGTCCTTCCCAATTTGCATTCAATGTTCCGTGCCTTGGGTTTGTTCCTGTCAGTTCTGCCCTAATGAGAGCCATTCTTTCTACTTAAATTTTCTTCTTGCAACAGCCTTTAACCCTCATTTTATCAGGTAATTAATTTATTATTTTCATGATCCTTGATTAGATTATACTTGCAAGCTAGGTTTAATTCAATTTAATGAGTTAAATAGTTCTTGAAGTTTGTAAGATTAAAAATCTAAAGTAAATTGACCATAAGGGCAATAGGGGAAAAGTCATAATTTAGCAAGTCAAAGATTAAAATGTGACCAAGAGAGATAAAATTGAGCTTCTAAAAGTGAAATGAGCACCTCAATGAAATTTAAACTTAATTTGACCAAAGATTGGCCTTTTTTTTTGGCTGAGGAAGCAAGGAACAGTAAAATGGTAATTTATAGGTAAAACATGGTCAAAATGGGTTTAAGGAAGTAAGAAATGATGTTTGAAACCATTTGGTGAAATTTTGTGAAGTTTGGAGTTAAATTGAACAACTTTAAGACTTTTAATAAGGGTATTTTGATAATTTTTCTTGGTCAAACCTGAGTCAAGTGGGTCAAACGTAGGTCAACCGTGCTCAATGACAGTTTAAGACTTGGTTGGTTTTGGAGATAAGCCAAATTATATTTATTTTTTAAAAAAAACCAATTATAAGGGTTTTATGGAGGTTACATTCTTTTAACCAAAGGTTATAAGGCTTAAAAGGCTCTTTCACCCAAATTACCTCTTAAAAACTTTAGGGAATGAAGCAAGATCCGATTTAAGTAGATTCTGTAGCCTAAAAAACATAGGGGCTGCCCTATGCACCTTAGATAAGTGTCCTAAACCACTAAAGACCATGTAAGGCATTTAACCATCACTACTTTAGTTCCCCCAATCCTTTCTTCACCTATGTTCACCCCACAAACATCCTCAACTCCATAAAATCACTCTCTTCTCTACCTCATTTCATCCTTTCCTCTAAAAGACCTCCAAACCATTTAGCCTTCACCAAAAATCCAAAGAAAATCAAGAGAATGAGAGCATTTGAGTGGTAAATCAAAGGAAAGATGGACATGTTGCAAGGGAGAGCTTAGGAGCCTTGATTTAGCTTCATGGAAGCACAAGTTTTGGTTGTTTATTGATTCAGAAATTTTATTTCACTAGACCTGGGTTTCCTCTTCTTTAAATAACAACCTTGCTCATAAAAACCCTTGGATGTTTAGGTTAAGCTTGGTAAGAGGAAGGAAAATCGTGGAGCTTTAACATAAGTTTTGGTTTGAGATTTTCAACCAATGTGAGGAGTTCATTTTGGTTCATTTATGTGTAGTAAAAAATGTTTTGCCCCTAGGCTAAAAAATGTTAATTGTTCAAATGGTTATTTTACTATGTAGTTAAGGGACTCCAAGTGGACTAAAAAAAGACTTGTGGTGCTTGAAACTTAAGCTTGCAAAGTGATGACCTACACAAGGGTAAGGTGTTATACTCCTTCTCTCTTTAAAAATCTTGATTCATGCTTTAGCTTAGTAAAAGCTAGAGTAAGTGGTAGGGCAAAAAGGGCACGGGGTGACAAATAGACCTAAATAGGGCTTAAGTGGCACTAAGGTCGGATCTAGCTCCTAATTTGGGCAATAAGTTTTGTCCTTGGTGCATGGGATGTAAAACGATGTATGGACTGAGCCTTTGGTGCTTGGTAGATGAGTGTGGCAGAACCTTTAAGGTTTGGCAAGCATAAGAGATATGTGCCCTAGTTTGGGGGTGTATGTGTGCTAGGGGTGAGCATGGGTTGGGTAAACCCGAAACTGAAACCGAACCACCCCCATTGGGTTGGGTTGGGTTGGGTAAAAATTGATCATGGTTCTCAGGTTGGTTCCACATATAGGAGAACCGACGGTTTTTGGGTTGATTCTGGTTCCATATGGAACCAACCCGAGGTGGAACCGAACCCGAGATATATATATAATTATATAATAAAAATTATAGTATTACTAATATATCCATACACACACACACACATATTTCTTTGAAGTATTATGATGGTTATTTTGTGTTTTTATATTAAACTTTTAAACTGATGTTCCAAATTCAAATAGTATGGAAGTTGTGGGATCATTTACGAAATTTCTCCATATTTACTTAAATCACTTTCCTTCATAAACCCACTACTCCTAAGTCATTTTGCTTTCGATCTTTCATTCCAGACTACTCTTTACGACACAATTATGATTTTTTTTCATTTGAGTCATGCAAAATTAAAAATTTATGACATCAACATATTTTAGGTTTTGATACTGAAGAAGATGGTCTTAAAGGGTCAATTTTCCATATTGAATGTCATGCCAATATTGGAATTACTGAAATGAAGTAAACTAGTTGAGATAAAAGATGCCCCGCAAGCAACTCTTTTGAACCATTTTTGTAAGAACAACATTTTAAACTCTTTTGAATGTATCTAAGTACATATATTTAAATATTAATTTAATTGTATATTATGTTGAATATGTCATAAAACTGATTATGGATGTAGATTTATTGAATTTTGGTGTTGTTATATGTATATGGTCTAAACCGAAAAACCCGAGAATCAGAATCGAGAAACCCAAAACCATGGTTCTGGTTCAGTTCAGTTCTCGGTTCTGGGTTGGGTCGAAAAATTTTAGAACCGAGGCCATTTCGGGTTGGTTCGGTTCCACCATAAAACCGAACCAACCCGACCCATGCTCACCCCTAATGTGTGCTGTGATCAAGGTTAGAGGCTCGGCATATGTGTGTGCGTGTGTGGCATGGACTTGTAGGTGTATGAGAATTTTTGGAGTGTTTAGGAACATGGTGAGTTGGGTTTGACAAAGTGCACACAGGGTACACCTAGGGCTGAAAATGGGCCGGGCCGAGCCCGAGCCCACTAGGCTCGAGCTCGGCCCTTTTCATGTCCAACACTACTCGAGCTCAAGCTCGAATTACTCGAGCCCAAAATTTTTAGGCTCGAGTTCGGCCCAACAGCTCGTTGGACTCGAATAACTTTTATAATTCTTCAGTACGATAACTATAATTTAGATGAAAGATAGGGACTAAATATGAAATTTTTTACTCAGATAACCAGAGAAGAAAAAATGATAGAATCAATCCTAAACTTTTTAATCCTTTGCCGATCTACCCTAAGTTTGAAAACATCATAAATGAGCCATCATCTTCATCTGCTATTAAACGCCTACCTCTGATCTAGGCTAATTACCCAATCTCGTGCCCATCTTTATCGTCTTCAATCGAATCGAGAAAGGGCCCATCACACATACCTGCATTCGAATCGTCATCATCTTCGAATTTGAAATCGACAAATCAAATGAAGCAACGGAAGTTATTACGAAGAACGAATTAAATCGAAATCGACTTCTGAGAGAAAACCATGATCGAAACCTCGGTTAACTGGATCACTTTCATCAGCTCCGACTTGATCTCTTCCCCTCTCTCCATCCCCTCGTCCAGGTAGGCCTTGAAACCCTCGCCATCCAACCTTCGCCTCAGGGACTGCATGAACTTTTCTTGGGTATCCTTGACTCGAAAACTAAGGAACACTTTGTGATCTTCTGCCTCTGCTACCTCGTGTGCCGCCGTTTTCTCTTTGGTCCTCCGCTAATATCGCTGTTGATTAAATAGTGTGCCGTCGAAGCTGTGGTGACGGGAGCTGAAACTTTCATGACTAAAAGCTGGAGATCTGAAATCATTTAAGCCGCTTAAGGAAATTTGATCGGTGAAAGAATGACCAAATCTGCATTAGGCATGGGAGGGAGTATGAGACAAAGGCGTGAGGAGTGAGTAAGAGACAAAGGCCTGAGGAAAAAAGGCCCAAGAGACAAAAACACAAAAAATGGGGCCTGTTAGGCCTGCGAATTTAAAGGGTCGGGTAGCATCAGGCTCGAGCTCGGCCCTAAATAAACTCGAGCCCTATTTTCGGCTCGAGCTCAAGCTCGAGCTCGAAATAGCCCAACTCGAAATACCTTTACTCGAACTTGAGCTCGAGCTACCCGAACTCGGCCCAGCCCATTTTCAGCCCTAGGTACACCTAAGGGGTCACATAACCATGTGTGCCTAAGGAGCTACCTAGGGTGTGCCTAACGGTGTGTGTGCATGTGCTCGTGGGCTCGTGGCTATGCACACCTAGGGGCCTACATGGGCACATCTTAGGGCCCTTGCTATCGCATGTGCCTTGGGTTACGCTTTGCATGACCCACAAGGGGGAGCCCAAGGTAAAGCCCTAAGGCCCAAACGGCACTTAGACCCATTAAATGACTTGGGGCACAAGGAAGCACACACATGGGCCTATTGGGTCAAGGGGGCCAAGAAGGGGCAAGACACATCCATGGGTACTATGACCTACACAAAATATGGTCAACCTCACTGCATACAATAAAGGAATATTTTTGAGCTAGTGGAAGTTGGCAAGCTCAAAGGCAAATGCAAGAATGCATGCTCAAGGACAAATGCAAGGATACATGCTCAAGGACAAAAATAGACCAATGGTTATTTTTGTTTGTTTGTTTACTTGCTTGTGTGAAGTATGGGAGGTTATATACACAAAAAGGCCTGATATGATGATCATTATATAATACTCTATGCCATAAGAGCTTGTGTCACGCTCATATAGATAATGGGCAAGGTTCATGCATGTATGGAATTATGTGCAAATGGTCCATTATGTGTGTTGTTATTATGTTTTGTTTGTTTTAGAATGCCCTACTAAGTATCTTACTGTTAATGTGCAGATAATGTTGTGCAAAAGCCAAATAATCTACAGTGATTATTTGGTATTTATTTGTTAGTTTATTATATATACATTTTGCATATACTACATGTTAGTTTTTCATATGTTGTATGCACTTATGGTCAGAGTCTAACTCTAAACTTATTTGCCTTGTACAACAACGCAATCTGGTAAGGGACCCCTAGGTCATTCCTTGCTTGGCTTTCTCTCTCCCAAGCAAAGGTGGGCCTACTAACCATTTGGGTCATGAATATTTTGTAGCATGGTGATAGTAGCTAGTGAGAGGTCAACTAGCATTGACTTTAACTTAGTACAACCGTGGCATGTATTATTATTAATTTGGGTTAGGCTTATCGGCCCATGACATTGCTTATGTAGGTTGATATGCAAAATACTTAGATATTGTGTTGCTATAATTTTTACTTGCTATGAGTGTAGTTTACATCCATGGTTTGGCATGATATATTACTTGTGCATTCATAAGCATTAAAATGTTTTCTTATGCGACCACACATATTTTATTCATGTTTTTTTTAAATCCCACTGAACCACTATCTTAGTTTAATAAACTTAAGTGTTTTATTGAAACTAAGTAAATATTTTTCTTAACTCTCAAGTAAATACTAAATTCTAAGCAAATGGCTAGGATTTATGTAGTAAATCTCGACAAAAAATCCTAGAAATGAGGAACGATTTTGGCTTAATTAAGAGTTTGGATTAGGAAATAAATTGATCTAACCTTATTAAAGTATTAATTAGGCATTTATTGGGATGGTTCCTCACACTTCTGTTTAACTTTTCCATCGTGGGCCAAAGCCACTCATTGCTTGAAAGCCTTTCTTAAGTTTTCCAAAAGCTTTAGTCTAGTCTCCAAACCCTTGCTATTTGCCTCTTTATCAAACATCTATTCTCATAATGTAGGATATATAATTTCAATTGTTATAAGAGCCTTCATTCCATAAACTAGGGTGAAAGGACTTTCTCCAGTTGGTGTATGAAGGGTCATCTTGTAGTCCCACGAGAAAATGGATAGTTTTTTTGTCAATCTTCCTTTGGCTGCGTCCAATATTTTTTTGAGTCCTTCCCTTGTGGTTCTGTTTGTGACCTTGATTTGCCTTTTCGATTGTGGATGGGCTACAAATATGAAGTATAGGTGGATACCCTTTCCTTTTGTGAATCTGGATACTTGCTGGTTATCAAATTATTTACCATTGTCTTTTACAATGGCTCAAAGGCATCCAAATTCAATTGTCTTTTACCATTGCCTTTTTCATATGTTGTATGCACTTATGGTCAGAGTCTAACTCTAAACTTATTTGCCTTGTACAACAACGCAACCTGGTAAGGGACCCCTAGGTCATTCCTTGCTTGGCTTTCTCTCTCCCAAGCAAAGGTGGGCCTACTAACCATTTGGGTCATGAATATTTTGTAGCATGGTGATAGTAGCTAGCGAGAGGTCAACTAGCATTGACTTTAACTTAGTACAACCGTGGCATGTATTATTATTAATTTGGGTTAGGCTTATCGGCCCATGACATTGCTTATGTAGGTTGATATGCAAAATACTTAGATATTGTGTTGCTATAATTTTTACTTGCTATGAGTGTAGTTTACATCCATGGTTTGGCATGATATATTACTTGTGCATTCATAAGCATTAAAATGTTTTCTTATGTGACCACACATATTTTATTCATGTTTTTTTTTAAATCCCACTGAACCACTATCTTAGTTTAATAAACTTAACTGTTTTATTGAAACTAAGTAAATATTTTTCTTAACTCTCAAGTAAATACTAAATTCTAAGCAAATGGCTAGGATTTATGTAGTAAATCTCGACAAAAAATCCTAGAAATGAGGAACGATTTTGGCTTAATTAAGAGTTTGGATTAGGAAATAAATTGATCTAACCTTATTAAAGTATTAATTAGGCATTTATTGGGATGGTTCCTCACACTTCTGTTTAACTTTTCCATCGTGGGCCAAAGCCACTCATTGCTTGAAAGCCTTTCTTAAGTTTTCCAAAAGCTTTAGTCTAGTCTCCAAACCCTTGCTATTTGCCTCTTTATCAAACATCTATTCTCATAATGTAGGATATATAATTTCAATTGTTATAAGAGCCTTCATTCCATAAACTAGGGTGAAAGGACTTTCTCCAGTTGGTGTATGAAGGGTCATCTTGTAGTCCCACGAGAAAATGGATAGTTTTTTTGTCAATCTTCCTTTGGCTGCGTCCAATATTTTTTTGAGTCCTTCCCTTGTGGTTCTGTTTGTGACCTTGATTTGCCTTTTCGATTGTGGATGGGCTACAAATATGAAGTATAGGTGGATACCCTTTCCTTTTGTGAATCTGGATACTTGCTGGTTATCAAATTATTTACCATTGTCTTTTACAATGGCTCAAAGGCATCCAAATTCAATGAATTATATTTTCTCATAAAAATTTGATGATTTGAGGTGTCGTTATGGTCACCAAAGGTTTTACCTCCACTCACTTGGTGAAGTAGCCAACGAAAACAATGCAATACTTTTCCGATCCAGGGTCGGTGAGAAGTACTCTAATCAAGTCAAGGCTCCACATGGAAAAAGGCCCAAAGGCAATAGTTAACGGGGTCTTGGAGGATGGCAACTTCTAGATTCGAAAGTTAAGCTTATAGGTGTGGCATCACTGTACAAGGTCCCTGACATCCTTTTGGATCGTTGGCCAAAAGTATCCCCAACGTAACATCTTATGGGCTAGGAAATCTATCTCAATATATGCCTCACAATCTCTCTGATGCATTTCCCGAAGGACTTCCAAACTTTTTTTGGAGTCAAGCATTTTTGTAGGGGGGAAAGGAACTCTCTTCTCTACAAGTCATTTTCAATAATTGTGAATCTCCTTGAACTGATTATCATTTTCCTTTTTTCCTCAAGTTTACCACTCAGAGCCCAAGTCTCAAGGTAAAGCTATATTGGATTTCTCCAATTATCCGCAAAAGCCTGGTTTTCCAAAATGTACATTGATGCCTTTGTCAGTTTTTTCATCATGGCCTCTTCTGAATCTTTTGATAGGGCATCTACCCTAGTATTCTTGGCCCTCAAAATTCTCTAAACCAACATGAGGCAAAATAATTTGATCAAATTATTAACCAAATCCAGATACTTACAAAGAGTTGGATTTCTAACTCCTGTGGTTCTACTGGCATGGTTAACGATTATCTCACCATAAATTTGTTGGTGTCATGCCCCTGCTCGACCAACCATTCCTAGCCCAGCTAGGAGTGCTTCGTATTTTACCACATTATTGGTCACAAGGAATTTAATCCATATTCTCAACATGGCCTCCATACCAAGGGTTCCTCATAATATGACCCTAACATTTTAATGTTCTAGCCCTAATGCTCCATCAACATACATTTCCCAAGGTGGGATATTTGGCTTAAGTTTTTCCTCTGTAACTTTGGCCGGCATCATCTCTGTGACAAATTGGCTAATGCCTATGCTTTTATAGCTATTCATGGTTTGTTCTGGATGTCAAAGTCCCCCAATTCAATGTACCACTTGGCTAGTCTTCCTAAATGGTCCAGTTTCTGAAAGATGTTCTTTAGAGGAAGTTCGGTTTGTATGATGATTTTGTGTCTGGAAGTGCAACCTTAACTTGTTAGATGTTGCTACAACTTTTCGAGATTAGGGTACATGACTTGGCTCCTTAGAGGGCTCGACTAGCATAATAGATGAACCAGTGCTCTACTACTTGTTCTTTGATGAGAACAACACTAATCGAGCCATTGGTGATTGCCAAATATAAGATTAAGCGCTCATTAGGTCATGGTTGTTTCAATGTTAGGACCCATCATAGGTTTTAATTAATTTGTCTAAAGGCATTTTTACATTCTTCTATCCATTTAAATTCTACTTCCTTCTTGAGTATTTAAAAAAATAGGTGTCATCAATCCCTAAAGCAGGACACGAACAGTCCAAGTGCAGTCAGTATTCTAGCTAATTTTTTGGTGTCCTTTTTGCTTTGCAGGCCAGGCATCCATAGGATTGCTTCAATCTTATTAGGGTAGGGATCAATCCTTCTCTCTGAGAACATATGCCCAAGGAATTTCCCTGCTCTGACTCCAAAGGTGCATTTTTTGGGGTTCAACCTCATGTTGAACTGTTTTATTCTTTTGAAGGTTTTTTGAAGATCATCAAAATAGACACCGATTGCTCAACTTTTGATGATCATATCATCTACATATACTTTTATATTTTGCCTCAACTGCTTTGGAAAGACCATTTTCATTAGTCAGTGCTAGGTCGCACCAACATTCATCAATCCAAAGGGTATCCGTTGGTAACAATAAACTGGCTCTTCAATGGTGAAGGCCTTTTTTTCCTCATCTTTGGGGGTCTATCTGAATTTGGTGGTATCTACTAAAGGCATCCATAAATGACAAAAATTTAAACTTGGTTGTGGATCGACTAACTGATCAATGGCAGGTGGTGGGTAAAGGTCCTTTGGATAAGATCATTGAGGTTCGTATAGTCAACGCATGCACGCCACTCACCGTCACTTTCTTAACTAGGACTACATTTGCTAACTACTCAGGATATTGTACTTCTCAAACAATCCCAACTTCCAGTAGCTTTTTGACCCTTTTTAGAACAAAATCTTTTCTCTCTAATGCCATGTTTTGCTTCTTTTGCTAAACTAGTTGAGAGGAAGGGTTGACTTGTAATTTGTACATGATGACCTTAGGGTTTATGCCTGGCATATCACTAGGAGACGAAACAAATATATCAATATTAGTGTGCAAGAATTCAACAAATGAACTTTTTATCTCTAATGAGAGGTTATTCCCAATCTTTGTAATTCTGACGAGGGCTATTTCTATTTCCTCTAAGTCCTTTGATAGAAGCACACCTGGCTTATCATCATAGGGCACTTCCTTATTCTTCTTTGGTTCTAGTAGCTTCTCTTTATGTCCTGGTAACCTAACAGGCTTGCTACATTACTTCATTGTACTGACGGCTGATCTACATACATAGTGATGTCCACTATAGGGGTCGAGAAAACCATCGTTAGTCATTTAATATCAGGCCAGATGCAAAATTATACTTTTGCTGGCCTCCTAATGATGGCATTATATGATGATGGCATGTCCAGAACTAGGAACTCTGTGTGTGAAAGTCGCATATGAATTTTCCATCTTCCCTAGTACACATCAACATAAAGGGCAATTTGGCAATCCTAAGCATCAGCAGTTCATCCCGTCCAACTCCATATGAAGGCCCTAGAACTCATGTCAATGAAGATCTCCAAACTTTGATCTTCTCTAGTAAATCAGCAAAGATAACGTTGAAGTTGGCCCCTGTATCTAGTTAAACTCTCTCAACATTGAAATTATTGATTCTTACAGTGATAACAATAATGTCCACATGGGGAACCAATATGTGGGATCCATCAGGTCTTGTTAGGATGTTGCTGGCATCGGCTATCTTCAATTGGGCAATCTCGCATCCCTGACATTTTTGAACTGGAGAAAACTTCCTTTTTACGATCATGTGAATGACCTTTGCAGGTGGGTTTGGATCCCTGTAATTGTCTCTAGGGGAGAATAGGCCCTTTTTTGCGGTTGACCCCTATCATAATCATGATCTTCATCTCTTCTTCAGGGCTTTTCATCTTGCCTTTAGCAAGGGGATATTGTTTTAACCAAATACTCTCTCAGTTTCCCAAGTTGGATCATCTCTTCAAGTAGCCATTTTAGTTGCCAACAATCTTCTGTGTCATGTCCTTTGTTCTTTTGATAGCAACAGCACTTCTTCAAATCCTTCTTATTTGTAGGGCCCATTGGTGGGGGCCATCTGGGCACCTAGTTCTTTGTTTCTACTACGTATAAAATGCTTGTCCTTGTCATCCTCGTTGAGGGCAATACAGGGTTAGGTAGTGGAAGTTCTATGCCCCTACTCCTCTCCCTAGAGGTAGTGCCACCTTTTCTTCACCTTGGCTGTTCCTTCTGTACTACTGGCTAGTTGAACTCTTCTATGTGCATGTATTAGGTGGCTCAGTTGAGGAATTCTTCAATGTTCCTTACAGGGTTCTTATGTAGTTCCCAGGCCAACATAGAATCCTTCAACAGTCCTTGGGTGATTATGACCAAGTGCAACTTAGGGGACAAATTTTGCACCTGGATGGCTTTAGCATGAACCTCAATGTGAAGTCTCTTGAGGAACCATTTTTACCTTGCCGTATTTTCAATAGATGGGCCATTATCTTGGGGGTTAGCCTACTTCCCAATAAATGGTGAAGGAAAGCTTAGCAGAAATCTTTAAAAAAATGAAAATGATGTGTTTTATTGGTCCCAAACCAAAAAGCAACTGCCCTATTAGGGTTGAGCTAAATGTGTGGCACATGATCAAATTAGATGCCATCTCTAATCTCAGGAAGGTGATATACCATTGCAGAAGGTTAACTGGGTCGATAAGGCTATCGTATAGGTCAATTTTTTACATTCTAAAGCCATCTAGTGTGGGGGAATTGATTATCTCTCCTGTAAATGGTTAGATCTACATATAATCTATGTTTATGATAGGTCCAAAGATCAATGGAGAAGGTTCTAATATCCTCATATGTTATTCCATCTGATCCAACCTTTGTCAAACGGCATTGATGTCATTATGAATAATCCTATTAGATCATGCTTAAGATACTTCAAGCTCCTTAATCAGGGTTTGAGCTGGGGGATCCTGAGGTAGGGCCTTCAGGGCCTCGTTAGGTGCCAAGTGGCTCTCAATAGCTTTTTTGGGTACCTCGATAGGGCTCTTTATATCTCTTACTACATCGTCACCTTCAGCTACTCAAAGAGAGCATGTTGAAAGGCCTTGACCTAATTGTTGTCCATGGCTGTAAGACCCTTCCCTTTCTAGGGATCTCATCGTGGCAATGGGCTCTTCTACCATGACCCTTGTGTTGTTCTAACGTTTTAAGGATTAACGGATCTTTATGGGGGATTGTGCATATATTTCTTCTTACTCTCATGCTCATTTTTTAGGTGATCCTAATCCATACAAGACCTCTTGGTGTTTACCATTGTGTTCCCATATACGACACCAAATTAATAGCCAAAGTGGTATCAATTTGACCAAGTGGACTGGCATTGGAGCTTCAAATGTGGTTAACTGAAGGCTTTGCACTCAAAGACAATGTTAGAGCCCTAGGACGTTTTCCTAGGGAAAACCCTACAATGACCAAGTTAGTTTCCGACAGAGGATAATAGTAGTAGAATGTTGAAAGTTCTTTTGTACCTTGAGATTTGTGATGGGTGTTTTTTTATATAGTGGTTGAGGAGATCATTGAGTTTGTTCTCATATAGAAATGATCCCATAAAAAGGGGATTCTGTTATCATCTTTATTGGGTTTCCTCTTTCTCTCTTCTCATGTTAGACATCTTGGATTTCTAGGCATGGCCTTCTCTATTTGTTCCTTCGATCATCCTACTAGGGGCTTGTTTTAGGCTTGTATGCTATCATATCAAAAACAATCATAGAAGAAATTTCAAGATTGAAAATCATGTTCATGGATGCAAGTCTAATTTCATCTTTAAGGAACTATTAACTATGTATAAAAAAGTTTGGGAGAAGATGTATGACTACCTATTAGTGTGTCATCCTAGGAGTGGGGATGTTCACTGATGGCCTGCGGCGGCTTCATCGTGTGTCATTGTAAGGGTAGGGAAGACTTCTGATGGAGGAGAGCACTTTAAGATGAGATTCCCCAGTGGAGGATACCTGAAATACTTCAGAAAACACAGGTTAGGAGGTCCCCGGTGTGTATTCCCGGGGAGGAGCCTCCGACGCCCAAGTCAGTATTTTCAGATAACTGGATTATGTGCTCTTTTGTGTATTCAAAGAGAACTTTTCTTCTTACCCCCTCCTAGGATGCTTTCTGGGTGTTTTATAAAGGAGGCGTGCAGAAGCCATTCCCCTCTTTTGGTCATCCCAGATTACGACACGTGTTCGGTGGGATGCAATCCCTGCCTTTCCGGGAACGAAGGGACGCTTATCTCAGCAAAAGTCGCCTGGTTGACAGCCTAGACATTCCGAGAGTGTCGTATCGAGGTGTCCCTCTGATAGCGTGCCCCAGTGATAGCGTGTCAGATTGTACTTGGGGGACGACTTTTATGGGGAGGTGTCAGAGGCTCCTTAAATGCTTTGTTCGTACTCTCCGAGGTTACTCTAACGTTTCGGGGGATATATTTCCCAAGGATGGTTCCTCTGAGGGATACTTCTGTTTCCAAAGAGGGTCTGACCGCTCTACCAAGGTTGGTCCTACCATTTTCTAAGGAACCGAATTCCCTACGTTAGGCCGGGGGAATCGCTCATCCTTCCGACCTCGGCTGGCTGTTTCCGTCTGCCGAAGTCAGTACTCCGTCAGGTCTGGGAGCTCGGCCAGTGATGGGCACCTCGGCTATCACATGCCCCCTCCTGGAGGGCCGGAGCGGGGGCTTCGGCTATGTTTTCGGGAAAGTCCCTTTGCCGATCTGGCGGCTGAAACTTTTCCTGGGAAAGTTGCCTTACTTCGGAAGGCGTCTCCTCGGAGCCGAGGTACCCTCCTCTAGTTTTCTTGATGTCCTCGGAATGCACGTTACTTTTTTCTTTTTTGCTTTTTCTGCCGCGGGTCTGTGAATCATCGCGTCCTTTGGCCAGGCGTGTCAGTCATGGGTAACCGTGCCTGGGTTTTCGCGATGTTAGAGGGACGTGCCCTGGTTCTTCGCGCTGTGTGACACGTGGACGCTGTTGGATGGTGAAACAGTTATGCTGGTTACGTCAACTGCACCTCTTCGCCTTCAAGGAGTAATAATGAGGCGGTTTCATCTTCAAAGGATGATTATGACGACGTTTCACTTATCCTTCTTCGGTCTATATAAGCACCTTCCATCCCATTTTGTCTCACTCTTTTGCTTTTAGCTCTCGTCTGTTCTAGAGCCTTTTCTTGCCCTTTTCCTTTTTCCGGCGGTGATTCTTGCGGCAGAGTGACCTCCGGCGATTCCTTGCAGCGGCGTTTCGCAGCCCAGGCTTTGGCAAAGTCTTTGGTGGGTGTTCCTTTTTGTGGTTTGTCGTTGTTCCTCTATTTCTCCCAAAGTCATCTCTCTTTTTCTTATTTTTTGAAAAATGTCAAATCCGACTCCATTAAGTCCGACTCCATTGATGACTGTGCGCCCTCTTTCTGCAAACCTTGCTTCCCTTGAAGCTTATCCTTGTTCCACTACTTTGGAAAAGATGAAAAAGTGGGTGGCCAAGTACTACCTCCCTTCTTATATCACACCGAGGTTACCTCTCCTGGGATCTTATGGTTACGCAGCTTCTTCGGGGGAGGTTACCGTTTACCGAGCTCAGCTGAAAGCCGGTCTTCGGTATCCCCCTCATCGCATGATATGCGAATTCTGCAAATTCCACGGCATTGCCGTGAACCAACTCCCCCCAAATTCTTACTCTTACTTTAATGCTTTCCTCTGCATGTGCGGGGTGTTCGGCATAAACCCCCACTTCCTCTTCTTCATGCAATACTACAAACTCCACCCGGTCCCGAAGGGTGGTTTTTACTACCTCCTTCCCCGAGGGTCCGGGAGTAAGAAGTTCATGTTTACCTTCGACACTAAGGACAGTTGGCGAGGGTGGCAGAAGAAGTTTTTCTTTTTCCGGGTTCCCGAGTCTTGGAGACATGTGCCTATTAGATGGGCTTCAGGGACTTTGAAGGCCGACGTCGTCGATCCCCGGAAGCTCCTCACTCCGGTATTGCTTGCCGATTTTGACAACTTCGACAAACGTATTCGGTTAGTGGCGGACTGGGACTCCGGGGCTCCTTCACGTTCACCCTACCCCTTTCCCATTAAGTGGGATCTTATGTCCGAGGAAGTTCTTCGGGAACTGGGAGTGATAACTGCCCACAAGAGTGACCCCGGCATGCCCGTGCCTGTTCTTCCGGGGAAGAAAGCCTGGATAGTCATGCTCCTTCGGCGTGAAATTTCTTATCAGGCTTTTTCCGAGAGTAAGTCATCTTCCAGGGTTTGGTATCTGCTTTCCTTTTGGACTTACACTGATATTTTACCTTTTTGCAGAGATGGGCGATCAGTCTGCCGAGTTTTATAAATCACTCTTCGACAGTCAGGCTAAGCGGGGAGAGCAAGTACGCAGGAAGACTTCTGGTAAGAGGAAGAAGTCGACTGCCGGCCCTTCTAAGTCCAAGAAGGCCAAAGCTACCACTCCTCCTCCCCCCGAGAACGTAGTTGAGGTGGAAGATCAGTCCTCTGCTCAACTTCCGACCGCCGAGAACCCTTCTTCGGACCCTGACATCCTCGGGGAGACACTGAGTCCTGCCCCTGCTACCGAGATTCCAGCAGAGCGAACGTCTGCCCAGGAGTTTGAAGAGGGCAGAAGGAGGAAGGGAAAGAATGTCACTGAGGATGTTCGGGAGGTCGGTTCTGAGGAGTGCGTCCCCGAAGTTCCACCAGGTTGGTTCCTTAGCCATTCCGCTACAAATCTCAGTATTTTTCGTATCTACGATTTTTTGGATGAATGGCTAAGGGATGATGTCTTGATGGAACTTCGGCGTGACCTTGCAGAGAACGCCCCTACTGCTTCCTGGGTGGAAGCTCATGCCCGTCAGAGGGCTCTTCGGGACCGACGGATTCCGCGGGACAAGGTGCCACGGGAGCCTTTCTGGACGTTCACAGAGGACATGGATTTGTTCTCTGAGGATAGCCAGCTGATGGCTCCGCAAATGGCGGCGGGGGTGCTGACTAATGCCACTTTTCAGTCCCTTACCACCGAATGTCCCAGCGAAGAGATCCTCACGGCGAGGATGACCGAGCACGCTGCTCAGGTGATCCTTCCTTTTTAGAAAATTGTTCTTCTAAGCTATCACTGCCTTCCGATACTTATTTGACGCCTTTGTTTTTCTGCAGCTTTTGGCATATAGCGGGTACTTCCGCGCCTGGTCAGCGAAACAAACGGAGACCCGCTCTCGGTCCGAAGATTCCTTGCGCAAGACGAAGGAGTCTCTCGCCCAATATGCCCTAAAATATGGCGAGTTAAACAAAATCGCGAAGGAGGACCTTGGGAGTCTTCGGGCCGAGGTTGTGTCCAGCAGGCAAGAGCTTCTTACTGATTTCTCAACCAAGGTTAAAGACCTCTGCTCAAAGTGCGTGACTCTTTCTTTAGAGAATGAGGCCCTTCGGAAGAAGACCGCTCAAGACGGCGAGGATCTTGCGAAGGCACTCGCTTTGAATGCCGATCTTCAGGCTGAGATTGCGTCGCTGAGGAAGAAGGAGACGAAGAGCAGGAAGAAGAAGAAGCTGGAGGAGAAGATTGTCGCGCTAAAAGCTGAGCTGGCGGCTCTTGGCGCCGAGAAGGACCGTAGCGAGCAAATGTCGAAGACGTCTTACCAAGATAGTTTTTGCTTGGCTCGTCACCAGGTCCTCGCTCGGCACCCTGGGCTTGACCTTTCTCACTTGTCTGCTTTGGATTTTCCCAAAGAGCCCAGATCTTCATGGTCCAAAGTCGAGTTCTTCAATATTCCTCCGGCTCGGCCTATGTCTTTGACTGAGCCATCCGGGGATGATAATGTTGGAGAAACGTCGGATACCCCTGCTTAGTCATAGGCTTTCTTCTTCCTTCTTTGTATTTTTTGCCTTTTAGAATTTTTTAGTGAAGAATTTTTTTCCTCCATTCTCTGTTCTTTCTTCCGAATACGCCTTCTCAGAAGCTGGTATGATTCTAAGTGTACATTTTTTGCGAACACCTGCACCTTATCTTTCGGAATGAACCTTTTTGAACTTCTTCCGTGTTCAGATGGGTTTTTAAGCTTGGTAAGGAATTTTGTAAGGCAGGATCGTCAAGGCATACTCTTTCGGTAACGAGGGCGTATTCGTCATGTATTTTTACTGACGACTTCGGGGAGGAGTATCTTACAGGCTTTCTTCGAAAAAATGTCTACGTATAGAATTTTTTCAGAGAGTCTGAGTGCCAAGTATTCTTCAACTCCACTCCCTCAATATTACCCAACTTAAAGACCCCTGGGCGAACTTCGTCGAGGACCAAATAGGGTCCACTCCAATTTGCCCGAAGTACCCCTTGCGATGGCCTTCGCTGTTCGAACTTGGCCTTCCGGAGAACAAGGTCTCCCTTTTTGATCTCCTTTTTTCTTACATGTAAATTGGCGGTGCGTGCTATCCGTTGCTGGAAGGCCTTTCTCCTTAACTCGGCCATTTCGCGGTGTTCTTCGAGGAGGTCCAGTTTTGCTCTCAGTCCAAGATCATTTCCTCCTTCATCGAACACCTGTACTCTTACCGAGGGCTGCATGACTTCAATGGGAATAATGGCCTCAGTCCCGTATACGAGCGAGAAGGGAGTCTCTCCCGTGGCTCTTCGGGGAGTCGTTCGGTAGCTCCATAGCACACTTGGAAGCTCTCCTGGCCATTTCCCTTTTGCCTCTTTTAGCCTTTTCTTCAGGCCATCTTTTATTGTTCTGTTAGATACCTCGACCTGCCCATTGCTCTGAGGGTGAGCTACTGGGGCAAAATGTATCTTGACGCCAAGGTCCTCCATGAATTCCTGGAACCCCTTGTCCGTGAATTGAGTCCCGTTATCGGCCACTATTACCCTCGGAATGCCAAATCGGCATATAATATTCTTCCATATGAATTTTTTAGCGTCCTTCACCGAGATTGATGCTAGCGGTTCTGCCTCTATCCACTTAGTGAAATAGTCCACTGCGACGATGCAAAATTTTACTCCGCCGGGGGCGTTTGGGAGAGGTCCGATGAGGTCAATGCCCCAGACGGCGAAGGGGCAGGGATAGTCTGTTGCATTTATTCTTTCCGAGGGTAGCTTTTGGATACTGGCGTGCCTTTGGCAGTTGTCGCATCTTCGGACGAATTGCCTTGCGTCCTTCCTTAGGGTAGGCCAAAAGTAACCTTGGCGGAGTATTACTCCTGCAAGGGCATCCGTTCCTCTATGGGAGCCACACACTCCTTCGTGTACTTCTTCAAGTATTTCTTTGACGTCATCCTCGCCTATACATCTTTGTAGAGGGCTTGCGTACCCTTGTCTGTACAGCTCTTCCCTAATGAGGAAGTACCTTCCTGCACGCTTTCGTATCTTTGCGGCCTCTTTAGGATCCTTGGGAAGCTCCGAAGTTGCTAAATATCTCTTGAGGGAGCTTTGCCATCCCTCCCCCGAGGTTTTTATGCACATTAACTCCGTGCTGGGGTGTTTTAGTACTTCGGTGGGTTCCTTGGCTTTGGCCAAGGCATCCGCTTGGGTATTATCCCTTCGGGGCACGTTCTTTATGTGCACCGAGTCGAAATTCTCAATGAGTTTCTGAACGAGGTCGTGATACTTAGCCAAAATTGGGTCCTTTGCCGCGTATTCTCCCTTCGTCTGTCGGACTATTAGCTGTGAATCACTGTGGGCCACAAGGTTCTTCACACCTACTTTTCTGGCCATTTTCAGTCCGGCTATGAGGGCTTCATATTCGGCAATGTTATTGGTAACATTAAAACCGAATTTGACTGCTTTAGAAGCTTCCATGCCTTCGGGACCCTGAAGGACTATTCCAGCTCCTTGATGCTCTGCGCCTGACGCTCCATCGACGAAGAGCTTCCATTCTGGATCAGTCTCTGTTTCACCTCCCGCGAGTGCTTCGATCTTTTCAATCTCGGGAATCTCGGCAATGAAGTCTGCAAGTGCCTGAGCCTTTATTGCCTTTCTAGGCTCGTAAGTAATGTCGTATTCACCGAGCTCGATGCACCATTTTGAGAGTCTTCCCGAATGCTCCACTTTTTTCATCACATCTCGCAGGGGCAAATTACTTCGTACGGTGATGGCGTGTCCTTGGAAGTAGGGTCGCAATCTCCTACCCACCAGCACTAACGCGTAGATAGCTTTTTGGAGCAACGGATACCTCGTCTCGGCGCCATGCAGGGACTTGCTTACGTAATACACCGGCCATTGTTTCCCAGCCTCTTCTTTCACTAAGACAGAACTTACCGTCTTTTCAGTGACTGCAAGGTAAAGGATGAGGGGTTCCCCCTCCCGAGGTTGTCGAAGTGTTGGGAGGCGAGTTAGATAACTTTTGAGCTCTCCCCAGGCTTTCTGGCATTCTGTATTCCATGGATGTTCCTGGATTCCGGAGGTACCACCTTCCTTGGAGACTTTGGTGAGTACTTTGAAAAACGGGCGACATCGGTCACCATACCTGGAGATGAATCTACTTAGGGAGGTGATCCTCCCGGTAAGCCTCTGTATGTCTTTGATAGACGTAGGTGTCCGGAAATTCAGCAGGGCTTTCACTTTCTCAGGGTTAGCGTCTATTCCCCTTTCTGACACCATAAACCCGAGAAATTTTCCTGCGTTTACTCCGAACACACACTTTTCGGGATTAAGGCGAATGCCGAACTCTCGAAGTCGTTGGAAGGTTTCGGTTAAGTCGGTGATATGATTACTGGGCACTTTGCTCTTGACTATCATATCATCGACGTACACTTCCATGTTCCTACCGATCTGTGCGTCAAATACCTTGTTCATCAGTCTTTGGTAGGTGGCTCCTGCGTTTTTGAGCCCGAAGGGCATTCTGACATAGCAGTAAGTACCTATCTCTGTGATGAATGCCGTTTTTTCCTCATCCTCGGGGTTCATTCGGATCTGATGATACCCGCTAAAGGCGTCGAGGAAGCTAAGCAGTCCGTACTCGGCAGTTGCGTCTACCAGCTGATCTATGGCCGGTAATGGGTAGGAGTCTTTTGGACAGGCATCGTTTAAGTTTCGGAAGTCGATGCACATTCGAAGCTTTTCACTACCTTCTTTTGTGGCTATAACCACATTGCTGAGCTATTCGGGGTATTTTACTTCCCTTATTACCCCGGCCTCGATGAGGCGACTAACTTCGGCCTTGACGAAGGACTTTTTGTGAGCTGATAGATTCCATTTTTTCTGCCGAACTGGTCTGACGTGTGGTTGCACTTTAAGATTGTGGTGGATTATGCTGGGGTCAACCCCAGGCATATCCTTCGGCGAATAAGCAAATAGATCCTTGTTCATGCACAAAAAGGATACAAGCCTCTTTTTGTCCCCTTCGGCCAGTTTCTTCCCAATTCGGGTGTTTCGGCCGGGGATCAATTCTACATCTTCTGTTTCTATTTTTTCGAGGTTTTCCATTTCTTCTGCCGTCACCTTTTCGTCCATCAAGACCTTTTTTCCTTCTGCCGAAGTCTGTACCTGGATCTTGGTTGGGCTTTGCCTGGCCCTCGTGAAGACTTTTCTAACCTCGGCTTGATCAATGAAGATTTCAGCATCTCCGTCTTCAGTGGCGAAGGTGACCGTCAGGTACCTTACATCTGGCCGAATGTGAAAATTACCCTGAGTCTGCCTTCCCAGAATGGCGTTATATGCTGACGGTACATCAATGACTATAAATCTTGTCCTGCCGGAGGTGATTAACTCTTCTTTGCTTTTGGGGGAGACCCCTTTCAGCATCACAGGCAGGTCGATGTACCCAAGGACTGGAAGTTCAGATGGTCCGATGCCGAAGGTGGGGGAACTGACTAGGCTAAGGTCACTTTTTGAGATGTCTAATTTACCCAGCAGATGAGAAAAAATGAGGTCGGTGTTCGAGCCGTCATCGAGGAGCACTCTCTTGACGTCCCAGTTCCCTATTCTTGCCATGACAAGGAGGGGGTCGTCGTGAGGGAATTTTATTACAGACCCATCCCTACGGGTGAGCCTTCGCGAGGAGCTCCCGTACTCCATGATGGAGACTTCTCTCATCTTTCTTTTTCTCTCGGCCGAGGGCATCCCAGTAGTGATGGTTTGGATGATCCCTGCCGAGGGTGGCAGACTTTTCCGGGGACTTCGGTCCCGCCGTCTATCTGAGTCATACTCTTCATCGTCTGCTCTCCTCTGCTCTTCCTTTCTCCCTTTCGGAGAGGGCATCCGCAGATACCGGCGAAGTTGACCCTGTTTGATTAGGGACTCGATGTACTTCTTCAACTGGTAACAGGCTTCAGTGTCATGGCCATGTTCCCGGTGAAATTGACAAAATTTTTTCATATTCCTTTTATACTCCGGGGCCATGGCCTTTGGCCTTAGGACTGTGGTCCCTTGCCTTTCTAGCGCCATTAGAATGCTAACTCTTGTGGTGTTCAAGGGAGTGAATGCTGCGGGCCTCTTTCCTCTTTGCCTGCGGGACCGCTCTCCCTCGTTCTGTTGACGCGGCTGGTGGCCAGGCCCTTCGGTGCGAGGGTGTTCGGCCTTAGGTCCTCCCATTCTGAGTTCTTCGGCCGTCATGTGTTGTTCGGCTCTTTTGTAAAATTCCCCAAGAGTTTCTGGGGGATCTTTGGACTCGTAGAACAGCTGGGAGTCCCTCCGCAGCCCTCTGACCATTGCCAGGATGTGAATTTCTGGTCGAAAGTCTAGTACGCTCAGTGCTTCTCGATTGAATCTTTCAACATAATCGCGGATGGTCTCCCCTCCTTTCTGAGCTATGTCAAACATTTGCACTGGAATTTTGGCAGTTGGCCTACTACCAATAAACTGTTGGGTGAAAGCAGTAGATAGTTCTTGGAAGCTCAACAAACTTCCCTGGGGCAAAGAGCCATACCACGCTGTTGATGGTCCTGAGAAAGTCACCTTAAAGCATTTATAGAGTGTGGCGTCGTCCGTGCCATGGAGCACCATACTTCGCTTTTATTTTGTCAAGTGCGCCTAGGGGTCACTTCGCCCGTCATACGTTTCCAGACGAGGAACCCTGAAATCACTGGGCATAGGCGCCTCTACTACCTCGCGTACGAAAGGCGACTCCTCTCCGGTGTAGGAGTCAGACAACCGGGACCAGACTGGTTTTCGAGAGATCTGTTTCTCGACCTTTTCCAGCCTTCCCAGGATCCTTTCCATAAAGGCGGCAGTGCTGGTTCCTTCCTGCCGTCGTGTGTTTGCTGGTAATGGTGAATTTCTTCTTCGCCTTGGGGAATGACTCCATCGAGGGGGAGAAGGGGACCTCTGGTAAGGGGATGCGCTCCGTTGACAGGAGGCTCTGGTCTCTTTTGGGGCTCCCCCTCTGGCGGGGCGCGTCTCAACGGGTTCACCATCTGTTGAATATGCGTCAAGTGAGTCTCCATTCCCTGAACTCTGATGAGTAGATCGCGAGCTCCTTTCCCGACGAATGGTCGGGGTGAGGCTCTTTGAGTGGGTGAAGGTTGGGGCAACCTCTGATCAACCTGCTGAGTGATTTCGGCAACGATAGAACGCTGGAAATCCTGTAGGAAACTCATCGTTACCATTACAGGACGGTCGTCCTTCATCATGGAAGTTTCTGCCACAGGCAGAAGGGTCGCCTGTTGAGTCTTAGGTGCGAGGGGGGATCTTGAAATCCCTTTGTCCTTCGAGCGCCGAGTCTCCACGACGACGACATGGGATAGGTTTCCCACAGACAGCGCCAAATGATGGCCTGCGGAGGCTTCATCGTGTGTCATTGTAAGGGTAGGGAAGACTTCTGATGGAGGAGAGCACTTTGAAAGGAGATTCCCCAGTGGAGGATACCTGAAATACTTTAGAAAACACAGGTTAGGAGGTCCCCGGTGTGTATTCCCGGGGAGGAGCCTCCGATGCCCAAGTCAGTATTTTCAGATCACTGGATTATGTGCTCTTTTGTGTATTCAAAGAGAACTTTTTTTCTTACCCCGATAGGATGCTTTCTGGGTATTTTATAAAGGAGGCGTGCAAAAGTCATTCCCCTCTTGTGGTCGTCCCAGATTACGACACGTGTCCGGTGGGATGCGATCCCTGCTTTTCCGGGAGCGAAGGGACGCTTATCTCAGCAAAAGTCGCCTGGTTGACAGCCTAGGCATTCCGAGAGTGTCGTATCGAGGTGTCCCAGTGATAGCGTGCCCCAGTGATAGCGTGTCAGATTGTACTTGGGGGACGACTTTTATGGGGAGGTGTCAGAGGCTCCTTAAATGCTTTGTTCGTACTCTCCGAGGTTACTCTAACGTTTCGGGAAATATATTTCCCGAGGATGGTTCCTCCGGGGGATACTTCTGTTTCCAAAGAGGGTCTGACCGCTCTACCGAGGTTGGTCCTACCATTTCCTAAGGAACCGAATTCCCTACGTTAGGCCGGGGGAATCGCTCATCCTTCCAACCTCGGCTGGTTGTTTCCGTCTGCCGAAGTCAGTACTCCGTCAGGTCTGGGAGCTCGGCCAGTAATGGGCACCTCGGCTATCATTCACTAAGGTAAATTTAGATGTATTTAGCTAAATTCCTACCACCTTCATTGGATTTCAGGTGGATTTAGTATAATCATATCTTCCTCATTAGTAAGTAGATTTGAGTATTGTAAAACTCAATTAAGTTTTATTTTTTATATTAAGTAGTTAATTCATTTAATAGGATAATAGTAGCATCTTAATGCTAAATATATATAGTTCATTAAAACATATGTGCATTTAAAAGTAGTTAACAACAACAATTTCCATAAATTAAATGTAACATATGATAATTATGTTAAAATTAGTGTTTTTTTTTACAAAAGATGCTTCATTCTAATTAAAAATGAGTCAAATGACATCTTACAAAACAATGACGGTATAAGATTTTAAGGGACAATAGGAACATAAAATTTGCCACAAAAAGGCTACTTGTTCTTACGACATTGAATGAAAGGAATAGAATTGGATCTAGCCAAACCTTCTAAGCTAGAATAAATCTAGAGTACAGAATTAAAAAAAATTGAAAAAAAACCTAGAACTAGCCGACGATAATCAAACAGCGTTAGAACCAACCAGACATTAAAGGGCTAAATAAGATTATCCATAAAACCTAAAAAAATAAAGACTGATTTTATTCTATGCAATTACCTCCATATCTATTGTAGAGCATCAAGATACCTCAGTAGAACCGAGATTCCTGTGAACTAAAAAAAAAACTAGATCTATCATTACTTCTAGTTAAAGATATACTTTGAAAGAGTCTTGAATCACTCTTGAATACCAAAATTTGAAGAAAACTGTATTCATCGTAAAATCTGATATATAACATCAGATATGGTTACTCAAGTAATGAAATTAGTATAGCTTTATTTGGTCTAGAAACCATATCTTACATATAAATATGCTAATTGGAGAGTGTTGAAGTAAGGTCAAGCTAGAATTTTTAGTTAAGTGGATCAGGAAATATGTAATGGGAAGTTTAAGTTTCTAAAACTTATTATGATGATGATGATGATTATTATTATTATTATTATTATTATTATTATTATTATTATTATTATCTTTGTCGTCATCATCATCATCATTACTACTACCATTATTTTGGTAAAGAGTAAACTTAAAATATTTGCTCTTTATCACAGAAAGATAAATATTGGCACAATAAAAAACACCATATTTAGAGAAATTAAATTACAACTATTTTGAGAATACATAATTATGATTCTTTTAGTAAGGGGAATATTGGCATAAGCTAAAACACCCTATCTCGGGAAATAAGAATTGTGATTTTTAATTTTCCTTACTAAAATTATAATTACATCATCCTCAAAATTTATGTAATTTAATTTCTCTAAATGAGACATTTGTGGATATGTCGACCTTGTCAGTACATGCTCTCGTACTATCTCTCAAGGCCTAATCATTAGATAAAACAGCTTAGACCAAGGTTGTCAAAATCGAGATCCTAACTTGGATCGTTTTGCACCATACAAAATCGATATTGTAAGATCAGATCGTGAATCATAAGATCCTACCAAAACCTAAAATTTATTGTCTAAATAATATAGTTCATGAGAAAGACCAATTACATTAGAAACCCAAATAAAGCTTAAGTATGATAACAATGATAAATAGTTAAATACAATATAATAATTGATCCAACATAAGTAAAGCTCAAGTTTTAATAGAGTATACATCAACATAACTAACACAATAACCAACTTAACTATGAAAAAAATCCATAAACAACCACAACTTGACAAATAAAATAGAGAAACAACAACAAATAAACCCATGGAACAAACAAAGGGCAAACAAGTCATGGGGTAACCTCAATCCTTCAGCTACTGCTTAATACACCTTTTAATTGATGAAAATGAGCCCACAATTGCCCACAATTTCTATCGAGAGGGAGAGTGATGAAGGAGCAAGGCTGGGAGATAGAACAAGGCAAGCAATTAAATGAAACCCTCGCAGCGACTACCTGGTGGAGAAGAGAGTCATTTGAAGCGCGACTACCTGGAGCGCTGCCTTAAAGAATGCCTAGCGGATAGGAGTTTGCATCTGCGAATGAGCAAAAACCAGTGCGTGAACTCTGAAGGCTTGAATGAACAACGTTTGGTCTGGTTGTGAATGTATAATTAAGTTTTTTCCCTTTATTTTTTAGTTTGGGCTCTACATAACAGCTCACTACAATGGTAGTCTGTTTCCTATCACCCCCAGATTTTATAATTTGGGCCAAATTAAGCCTAAACCCAACATAAATTAATATCACCTAGAATCGTTGGAATCTGATGATCCTACCGTTTTTACAATCCTACAAACGATCCTAAATGATCCCAGGATCCCACCGTTTTTACGATCCTACAAGCAATCCTAAATGATCCCAGGCTATCAACGATCCTATTGCAAGTTGGATATGTTTGTTCGATCAGGATTATAGGATTGCGCAATCTTAAGATCAAGATCGCGATTTTGAGAACCTTAGTTTAGACACTAAAATGGAAGAAAGGAAACCTGCATATGGTTGTAAGAGATGTTAGACTATTACCAAGAAAAAGGAAAAAAAAAAAAAAAAAAAGGGGGGGGGAAAAGACATTCATGTTCGGTAATTAATATATATTATAATTTCTAAAATCTTGTTTTGAATAAGAAAAATCAATAAGGACTAAAAAACATTTATAGAAGTTTGATGGCTGGATCCAATGACTCAGAATGACCACAAAATTTAAAAGGCACAAATTTAATTTGGTATTAATACGAATTCCCTTCAAATTTTGGTCAGCCATTTAATTCAACTTAGTTTGTTGTCTGTATCGTTTGGGCCGTTGATAATATTATTTTTCATCTTCTTTTTTGTTAATCTTTTTACTAGTCTTTGAATTACTGTACTATCTTTTTTCTCTTCTTCTTCTGCCATTACTTCGGTTTTACTACCCTTTGCCTGTTGGGGACTGAAGTCACTTGCGTGTGCTAGCACTTGGCACCGGCGTTTCACGACAGAGGACCGGTGGCAACAACTAGTTGATGGCTCAGCGGCTGGGACGGCCTCAAAAGGAGGCATCAGCAAGGCCAGTGCCCCAGGAAGTTTTCGAACAACTGGACAAGGCTAGGAGGTATCCATTTGAGGTGGAAGATAGGATCCCTAAGGAGGCCCATTCACCAGACGCAGAAGAGGCACCAAGGATCAGGCATCTAAGGTTGAGGCAGAGAATCTTCACTTTTAGCCAGCGAGTGAGGATCCACAATCTGAGAATGCTCAACAGATCCAGAAAAAGCTCTATTGCGATATTTTAGCTGATAATAGGAGACTTGATAATGGATTGAGACTCTAATTCTTGCCATCGCGGAGCTCTAAAGTTCCAATCGAGATTGAATAGGATGACATTATTTATGAGATTAGACAATGGGAAAATAGCTTAGTTGGTTATGTTGTGGGTGGATCCACTAGTTATACTCAGGTGAAAAAATTCATAGAGGAGAATTAGAGTTTAATTGAGATAGACAGACCATAGATCTTTGCTCATCCGTCTAGGAGGCATGCTTTTTGTTTCCCCAATGCAATATATTGTGAAAATGTTTTGGGCAAGAGGTCATGGCATATGGGGGGTTCGACCATTGATTCTGATGAAATGGATGTTGGACTTTAACTGTCAAAAGGTGGACACATCCAAAATTTTAGTGTGGGTTCAAGTCCATTACTCTATAGTCCTCTGGAATATGTGAAAGCATTGAGTAAAATTCTCAGTAGAGTGGGTCTCTCAGTAGTCACAGATAAATTAACTAACACTAAGTCTTGATTGAGGTGGACTTTGGCCAAATCACTTATGAAAAGTTCTATGGTTTGGATGCCTAATGGTATAGAGATGGAAGTTCGAGTTTCCTATGAAAAACTCCCAAAATTCTGTCAAGAGTGTCGAATTGGTGGGGCACAATTTAGATACCTGCGGAAGGAAACCCGACAAGCATAAGAAAGAAAAGCTCAAAATGCAATGGGTTCCCAAAGTAGCTCAAGGATAGGAGGCTACCATTTGATGTCCTATTCAGGATAAGTTGATGGAGAAGGATAATACCAGCAAGCATAGTCAATATATATACACCAAAAAGTTGCCTCCAAAATGGGTTTAGGGAAACCTCTCCAATCATTTCCAAAGCTTGGGGAAGGAGGATGGTAAACGGGGGTTAGTTTCAAAGTCTTCCTCTAGTGCCCCTTTAAAACAGGTTATGGTGGACAAATCCTTCTTCTAAAAGGAAATTATATTTGCAGCCTGAAATATGAGAGGGTGCCACAGGCCTCTCAAGGTTCATGAGATTTTAAAATTTGCTGTTGTAAATAAGATAGAAATTGTAAGAATATTAGAAAGTAGAATTAAAGACAATAAACTTTCTAAGCTAGCTAGATGTTGGCAAGGGGAATGAGGCTTCTTAGCCAAGTTTTTCAGTGCTGCTTGGGACAAATTGGGTAACCTGATGACTGAAGTTGTAAAAGAATTTTTTGTAATAGGGAGGGTATTAAAGGCTATCAATGACACTAATCTAGTTCTGGTTCCTAAGAAGATGAATGCAGTTAAGTTAGTTGATTTTTTTCCTATTGCTTGTTGCAACGTATTGCATAAATGTTTATCTAAAGTTAGGGCTAATCGTATGAGGAAGGCGCCGGATAATATCATTAACTAGCCCTAATCAAGCATCTTTTATAAATGGAAGATTCAGTTTTGAGAATATATTACTGGGTAGTTACTTTTTAAATCATTATGCTAGGAAGAATGTATCCCTACATTGCATGATTTAATTAGACATTATGAAGACATATGACTCTATGCATTGGCAGTTTCTGGAAGATGTTTTATGTGCTATTAATTTACTGGACAAATTTATTTTGTGGATTATCTGGTAAATTCATCGGGGTTACCTAATTTATCTTTTTGTCCTAAATGGGTATCTGACATTCATATTATCCTAACAAGGTACTTATATTTTTCATTACGCGTCCTGTCTAGATACTTTCTGTTAATTTCAGGGTTATATTTAATGGAAAATGCTGATGTGATAAAAGAAAATATTAAAATAAATCTAAAATAACACTTCTAATCCTTTAACTTTTTCTATCAATAATTTTAAACCCTAAAATTCTAAATCTATTGTTTATGGTCTCTCCCCTTTCCCATGTCATTTTTCCTTCCAATTCAAACCTCATTGATCCGCCAATTTTCTCTACCGATTCAACGCTACGGAGTGGTGGGGTTTGGGTATCTTCGGTGGCAATGAGGACGGCTTCTGAGGGAGGCAAGCGAGGCTCAACAGGTGAGGAATTGCTGACAAAAATTTTCCGAGCACGACAAATCACAGGCTTATCTTCCTCTCAATTCGATATGAAATGCGGCGGGAAATGCAGGGGGATGGTGGCGCCACGTGGGGCTTTGAGGGACAACAATGATGGTAGCTCGGGTTTGCTGATTCGGTGATGTGAACGATGCTCGGTGCAGATGGGGATGAGGACGAGGCTTCAAGCATGGTGTGATCCTCCTTCTCTCCCTTAATTAGTGTCAGCGGTGAGTGGTGGCATCTCGAAACGACGGTGCAGCATCAATGAGCGGGATTTCAAAGATTCTGGGATTTTTGTGTTTCTGGTGGCAGAGAGCGAGGCAGCAATGGTGGAGCAGCTAGGGTAAATGGCAGCCAGGAAGGGGCGAACAAGGAGAGAGGGGGTTTTAGTTGCATTAGGGGCATAAATAATGACTTTAGATGTTTAAGGTTCATAAATATTGACAGGAAAGCTTAGAAGACTAGAATTATTGTTTTAATTATTTGTTTAATAGTTTTTATGCCACATCAGCATTTTTCAGTAGATTTAATGCTAGAATTAATGGACAGTAGTTGAATAGGACACGTATTAGCAAGAAAGGTAACTCGGCAGGACAAGATGAAGCTCAAGTACCCAATTAAGACATGAAAATAAGCTAGGTGACCCCTGGTAGATTTTACCGTTGGATTATGGCATGTGTTATTTCTCCCATGTATTCTGTCTATCTAACTGGCTCGGTTGAAGGATTCTTTAAAGGTGAAAAAGGTTTAAGGCAAGGGATCCTATCTTTCCTTATTTGTTTGTGATATGCGTGGAGGTCTTTTCTAAATATTTGAAGAATATATATTTATAAGGTAGCTGGTTTTCACTTCCTTCCAAAGTGTGTGCTTCTGATACTTACTCGTTTAGCCTTTGCAGATGACTTGCTTTTGTTATGTTTAGGTGATATGTTATCTGTGGATATCCTGTGGCAGTTTGTGGTTCAGTTCTCCCATATTTCAGGTTTGAATTCGAGCCCAGAAAAGGCCAAGATTTTCTTTGAAGGAGTGTATGATGATCTGAAGCATTTAATTCTTGAGAAACCAGAGTTTCAAGAGGGTAAGCCTCCCTTTGGATATTTAGGAGTGCCTATCAGCTCTTCCAGGCTTAGGTGTCGTGATTATGATGTGCTAATTGATGCATGAAGAGCCAAATTTCTCTCCTATGCAGGTCATTGGCAGTTGGTTTATTCAGTCCTCCAGAGCTTGGTGATTTTCCATATGTCAATTTTTATTCTTCCTAAGATGGTTTTACAGAAGATTAAATCGAGATATAGAACCTTCTTTGGAAAGATAAGGCTTCAGCTAATTTTAAGCCTTTAGTTGCCTGGCAAAACTTCATAGTTCTAAAAAAGGGGCAACCCACAAGAAAAGGGCGTGCTTTAGGTCAAATGGGTGCATATATACTATTTGAAAGAAGGATTTGTGGGAAATATCAAAGAGCATCTCTCCTTCATCTTTGTGGCAAGACATTATGAAGGTTCGTAATATCTTCTGTGTGAGGGCTAGTTTAGTGACTCACGCCAAGGCTATATTTAATAGAGCAATATCAGCTTCACGATGCCAATGAGTGTCCTATGATATGCTGAGCTTTAGAAATCACTGTGGGGGCTGGCCCAAGCTTTGTTGGTAATCTCTTGTATCTCCAAGACATAATATGATCTTCTGGTTGATTATGAATGATGGCCTTCCTCTCCAAACCAAGATTCAAACTTGGGGTATTTCTCTCACTAGCAAATGCTCTTTATGTGAGCAAGTTGTAGAATTGATTGAGCATATTTTTCTCTCTTTCCCCTTCTCGTTATCTGTTTGGAAGGATGTTGCTCAATGCTAAAGTATGAAGCTTGTTGTTGGAAATATTAGGCAATGGCAGAATTTTTAAAATGTGCTCAGAGGCAAACATTTTATGGGGAAAGTCAGGCGGGCTGGTTTCTCCATAATGCTATACCATCTTTGGCAGGAAAGAAACAATTGGATTCACAAAAAGAGAATCGGTTTGAGTGAAGAAGTCACTACTAAAAAACCATGGTTTTCCAACTGCATTATTACCAACGGCTTAGCCGTTGGTAATTTCCAACGTGGAGAACCGTTGGTAAAAACTTTCCAACCTGCAGGCGTTGGTGGGTTTTTTTTTGGTTTTCTGTTTTTTTACCAACGGCTTAACCGTTGGTAATTTCCAACGGTTATGACCATTGGAAAAGGTTCCTACTGTGACGTGTTGGTAGGCTTTTAGGGGCAATTGGGCTTGTTGGATTGGGCCCATTTACCAACGGCCTAGCCGTTGGTAATGGGGAAATAAAAAACGGTGCCGTTTGATTAAATGAGATACCAACGGCTAGCCGTTGGTAATATCCTTTTTAAAACCTGTCTCCTTCCTCGCGATTCGCCAGTCGCGAATTTTTTTGAATAAAACCTGCCCTTTTTCCTCCCGTTTGTTTTCCTCCTTATTCCATCGCGCCAGCGGCCTCCCTCAATCAGTTCCCTCTGGCCTTACAAAAAAAATCTCTCAGTTCATCTCTCTCCAATCCCCCTGGGGGCTCCTCATCTGCCTTTCTCTCTCTTGATTTCTAGCTCTCCTTCTCCCTTTCCCCCAGCAGCTCTCTCTCTCCTAATTTGGCTCCCCCTCTCTATCTCCCAGACTCTTTGGTTCTCACACTCGGTTTTCTTACCATCACCAGACTATCATCTTCCCGTGTGTAGGCGTGGTGCCAGTGAGAATCGAGCTAGTCCTGAAGCAATCTACTCTTAATACCCGCCAATTGTTCGACGAAAAGCCTAAGCAAGTTTTGATTCTGGCCATGGCTGAAGGGAGCCGCTGCCAAGGGAATTACTGTTGTTGGTTTTGGCATCAATTCCAAAACCTTGGGCTGCTCCTGATAAAGCGTAGCAAGCATTCAAAATCCAGTTTGAGCCATCACCATTGTTACCCACTTATTCCTTCCTTCATTCTCAGGTTCTGTTATTAGTTCAATTCACTCGACCTGTTAGTTTGTTTCTCAATTAAAGAAAGATTTTCTATGGTTTGTTGTTAGTTCGTCTTCTTCTTTGAAGCTCAATTGGTTTTATGATTTATTGTTTGTTCTTTCTATTCGGTTTTCTAGATTTTGTTTGGCATAATCTGTTAGTTGGAAGCTTGGTTTTTCAGTTGATTTTTAAGTTTGTTTTAGTCGGCTAACTTTCCTAATTTTGAATTCATAAAGTTGATTTTTTTTATGTTCATGCTTGTATGTTCCTGGCGTGGCTTTCTGTTAGATGCTACAGTAGTATTGGTTTCACACTTGATAATCTAGACTGGTCCTTGAGCACCTCGTTTGTATGGAATTAAGGCTTCTATTGAGCCCTGTTCTTAGATCATGCAATCTGAACTACAATTTTGATCAATTTTTGTACAAGTGCCCGAAGTTCCTTTTTGAGCAAGAGCTAGGTGGCCTTAGTTTTGTTCCCATTACAGTTTCATTGTGAACTTTACTACGGAGTCGGATCTGATGAGAGAATTCGTCTTCGCTTTACCTTCACATGTGCAGGATAAGGATAGTGATCAATTACGTACATAATTGTCTTTTAATTAAGGTGCAAAATTAACATAGATTTTTCCCCTAATTTATACAATGAAATTTTTTTCTGTATTCATGGAGCTTCGTTTCATACACATGGATTTGTGCTTTTTTTTTGCATTTACTACTACTATATAACACAGAGCGGTTGATATTACTGGCTCATGGGTCGAGTTCTGCTGATTTATTATATCTTAAATCCATGGAGATTAACCTTTTTGATTCAAAGTCTGTGGCTTTGTCTGAGCTTCTGAATGTAGGAAGAAAAGACTGGAGCAAGAATTCGAGCTTGAACCTAATGGATGGTCTTAGATTCACATCACACTCCTGTTCCTGCAGAGGGTTGGTTCCGAAGGCTTCCTATTCAAGGTGCTGGGAGGTCTGGCTTGCGAAGTCTTCTGTCCCTTAGTCATTCCAAAACAGATAGGCTTTACATGAAAGGTCCTGGTGGCCGTGGAAGAGCGAAAACCAGACAGGGAAGTGTTCAGATCCTGTACATCGTTGGATGTTTCCAGTTCTGGTGGCAGCCTGCATGGGGGTTCCTGATTCCGTACAAATTAACGAGGAGGGCAGAGGACTTCAAGTTCAAGTCTGTGAGGAACCAAACAGCTCCTGCTACCAATCCATGGCGTGGCTGGAGACAGACATTAATTGCATGCCCACCAACTGTTTTACTAATTGCTCCTGCCAATGCCAGATTAGGTAATCATTATGCCCCATTTGATTGTTTGAGGAATTCAATGGAAGTTTTTCTTTTTTGAATAAAAACAAATCTTGCTTCTTTAGCTTTTGTTCTCTTATCATTTTCTTTTACTTGGTTTACAATTAAACTATATATATTGTCTTTCTGACAGGTTGTAGATGAATTCATCAAGAGGCGGAAGGACACTGAATGGTGAGTTCTTTGGAAGATTTTGGACTTTAGTTTGGGTTTAAATTCATATCTTATGTGGCTTCATTATCAGGGTTTGATCTTATGATTAAAGTTTCGAATCTACGTTACTACCTCTCAACCGTTCATCATTCTCAGGACTTAAGCTTTGATTTAAAATATATATTCTTTGGATCAGTAATCTGAAGCAGTAATTATGGGATAAAATCTGGAATTTGAAAGAGTGTGGTAGTCCTTTTTTCATTTTCTTTCAATAGATATTAGCAAAACCAAGGCGGGAGTGCAGATTTAACTAGTCCTAATTGTCACTGGTATGTGGTATTAACCTTCATGAATGACTAGGTTTGTGGAGGGCGATTTTGACAGATATGTTGCTGAGATGCGGCATCCCCATACTTGGGGAGGGGAACCTGAATTGCTCATGTGTGCACATGTCCTTGAGTGAGTCTGGTTCTTCTTTTTTCCCCCCTTAACAAATCTTTGTTTTTATGTTCAAAGGCAACAGGCTTCCTTGTTGCAGTGTGCTTGTGTTATAAAATGTTATTAGTTCTGCTATTTGATGTATTTACATAGGATAGTATGTGGTAGGATATATTCAAATACGTAGAGGCTTCTCCATTAAATAAATGTCAGGTTGGAAACACAACCTGCTTTTTATTTGATATTATATATTCTGGTGTTGGAAATGTTTTTGTGTAGTTTGTTCTGAATATCTGAAGCTTTGAGTCGTCCAAAAAATCTTCCTATAAGTCACCATTGTTCTGCTTCTATTGTTGATGAAAGAAGTCCTGTGTGTTCATAATGATATGCATTCTCCGTTCTCTCACTAGTTTTTAGTCAAGTTTAACCATTAAGATTCATACTTTTTATTTCTTGCAGGTTGCCGATCACAGTGTACATGTTGTGATGCTAGCCAGCTACCATTCCCTAACTTATTCATAAATTCAAAGAGGATGTTCATCTTGTCTATGCAATATGTAAACCAACAATTTAATTTGCCCAGTGACACTAAGAACATGTTTACTTGGTTGAACTGCATTGCATCAACTACGTAAACATGGCTTTGCTATATATATTGGTACTTCTACAAAAACCACACTTGCCCAAAACCTGGATCAGAAATTCAGGCAAGAATGAAGATGAGATATTCCTCAACAAAGCGAATGAAGCATAAATCCAATCCAAGGCCCCCGCCAGGTCCCATCCCGCCTATCGACATCACACAGACACCGCAATTCAACGAGCAAGTACAGAAGATGATGGCAGAGGAGAATGCGCGAAGGGATGCGGAGATGGGCGTCATCAACAGGTTAGCGCATTTCCAAAGTTCTTCTGTTAGAGCCATAGACATAATAATTTTTAGACCTAAATCAGACTTGATATTTATGAAATGTGTAAGCCGTTGAATGTTGAATGCTTTCTTTCAGACATATCTGTTATTGCTTTAATTATGCTGTATTTGAGAATTGCATATTTTAATAACGTTCGCTTAGTTGTGTAATGTTTATTGCTGAGTAAGGCCGGGCGTACTTTTGAATTCTTACAATTAATTTTGAATGTGGATTAAAACAGGGAAAAATACGAAACAACCAAAACCTGGAACGTTTAATATATATAACGAACGTGAAAATGGGAAACTTACCAACTTGCGCGTGTTGTTAATTACCAACTTGCAATACGGTCAGTACCAACGGCTTCATAACAACAACCTTACCAACTCCCGGCAAACTGCTGGCAGTTGGTAAATTACCAACGGCTGACAGTTGGTAACTACTACTACGCGATGGAAACCGAGTGCTTTCCATGACCGTTGGTAATTACCAATGTGTATTTTACCAACGTCTACACGTTGAAATGTACCAACGTGTTATTAGTTGCGCGTTGGTAAAAATTTTTCCAACTTAATGAATACACCAACTGCTGCACGTTGGTAAATGGCAGTTGGCAAAGTCCTATATTTTAGTAGTGAGTTGTGGTGAATAAAACAATGGATTTTTGTACAAGACTGTATGGCATTCTCATGTCCCAGTTGCTGGCATCTTGTTGGTGTAAAGTAGTTTTGATTTTATGATCTCTCTTTTCCCCCAGGGTATGCTTAGGTGCATTTTTGTAATGAGGTTTATGCTTAATGAAAATTCTTTCCTCTCAAAAAAATATTGCCTTTCCAAAAAAAATGTTTAGCCGTTTAATGGATTCTCTTGATAACTAAGTGGCCAAAAACCTCAATTCATTTAACTTAAACTAACGTAATTCAAAATAACTTATTTTTATTTTATATTTTTCTCAAAACCAATATTATTTGAAAGTTAATTATGTAACTATAATAATCCATTAAAAATAAAATGCTTATAATTTCATTAAATTTCTTTTGAATTTTTTTAAGTATTAAAAAAGAAAAATTTCTAAAAAATTAATCACATGATCAATAAAAATTTTATTTTCAATGGATTATAAAAGTTACATAGTATTGGATTTTAAATAAAATTATTTAAATGTATAAAAATAAAATATGTCATTTTGTGCATAAATTAAAATGAATTGGCTAAAAGTCTTTTCATTATTTTTTTACAAAATTAAGATCTCATGTACTTCACATATTTATTCTTGTTAGAAACATGAGAACTTCTTAAGTCCACTCTCGTGAGTGCCCACCTCTAAAAATTTGATGATGTTAACTTTAGATGGATATGGCAAATTTTTTTTTTTTTCAAATTTTATCATTAATTGGAGAGATAATCATTATATTTTTAGAAAAATTTGTAAAATAAAAAAAAATTATTATTCCTATTGTTAAGGAATCCAAATCAATTATAATTTCTCATAACTCATGCTAATCTTTTGGTTCAATGCAATCGAAACACAGAAAATAAAAACATTATAAGCAATATAGTTCGACAAAGAGCCTTGTTTCATAAGTCAAATCGATGGAAATTGCAGGAACAAGCATGCTACTGGCCCTATACCAATAAAAGATTTTACAAAAAAAAAATCAGTGTCAAACATGGTGAAACAAATGAAACAAAGTTTAGATACTTCATAAACTACCATCAGACTTTTTGTAACAACAATCAGACACTATGATAGTAGGGCCAGACATTCTGCAACTAGTGTCGGACTCTCTAAAACTATTCTACGTCAAGACATTCATGCAGACGTTCAGACACAACAAACAAACACCAATTAACCAGGTTTAGACACAAAAAGTGAAATAAACATTCTCAGCCACTGAGGACCAATAAAAACAAAGTTTAGCTACTTGCTAAGCTAGTAACACCCTCCACAACCACATCGAGACACTACGAAACCATAATTAGACATTTCATAACTATTGACAAATTTTCCAAATCTATTGTAGGATACATTGAAATTCGCAATTAGACACCAATACAAAGATAGTGTAACAAAAAAAACATATTTTACTACGACCTTCTAGTGTAGTTCTAGAAACTAGTAAGAACAAATTGACCAATTTTTTATATTACTTGAAGTTTATAATGCTTTCGGCTTATCTTCCCTTAGCCACTCCTCCGTTTCATCTAGCCTCCGGAGGTTAGTGTTGATGTTGTTGACCTTTGAGTCTCTATGAGCCTTTCTTTTGCTTCGTTGCTCTGGTAGATCTACTTATTAGGCAAAGGTGGCTTGCCTTCTTCCCCGTGGTGATTCTCCACCTCCACTACTAAAGTTCGAGGGAAAGCCTTGCGTATCTCCTATAGAAGCTATTCCCACATATCCTCTTACAAGGAGCGCTTCTAGGCATTGAACGTCATCCAATAAGGCTGCAAGGGCCTTTACTCGCACCAGATTTTGCTGCAAAGGGGGTAATTATGTCTCTTGTTCTCAGGGAGGCTTGCAGTCCCCTATGGGTGCCTTGTCTAGGCATTAGCCCTATCGCCCTTTTAACAACCTCATTGACAAGGTGTGATCTCCTCGTCTTCACCATTTCCTAAGTTTCCACAGACGGCACCAAGTTGATACAAAAATGAACAAGAGGGTGCCTAAGACCCTCACGATTTGTTGGCCTATAACCAAAGACAAGGTTAGAAAGCACGAGGGTTATGAGGCTGTTGCAATGTATTTTTTAGGAGTTGCCACTAATTAGTTTATACCTAGGACGATTGGATACTTGTTATGGTCTACAAGAGATTTTAAGATTATAAGTCGATTATGATAAAATAACCCTATTATAACACCCAGAAATTGGTACCATAGAGGTTCTGTTTTATCTTTTCCTAAATTTTTGCTTCCTTACCTAATCGTCGATAAAATAATTTTAATGAATTTTATTTAATTATTTTTAATTTTCAATTTAAATTAATTCCAAATTGTGAATCTTACCAGAACAACCAGATATGAAATCTTGAATGTCCTTGAAATTTATGGACTTTACCAAATCCATCAAGAATTTGAAAGAAACATCTTATTCAAATCATGAATCTTATCAGATTAATCGAATTTGAACAAATAATCCATCTCCGGATTTTATTAAATCCACAAAAACGAATTCCTAAAAGATTTGTTATGCATTTAAAAATTACCTTCATTTGATTTCTTTCTAATTTCTAGATGATGACATAAGTAAAAATATTTAAACAGTTAAGTAACTAACCTAATAAATTGTTTTTGTGTATTATTACTTTTTTTAATATTCATTATGAGATTCAAATAAAAAAAACAAAATCAAGCTATTCTAAAAATTAAAATAAAATAAAAAATAAACAAAGAAAAGATACATTATGAGATTCAAATTAAAAAAACAAAACAAAACAAAATCAAGCTATTCTAAAAATTAAAACAAAATAAAAGATTAAAAAAAAAGAGATAAACAAATAAACATCCTAAGTTATATTTCTATGTGAATTTAATGGTTAAATTTAATGTATGGTTAACAAAAAAATAAATAAGAACACAAAACAAAACAAAAATAAACAATAAAAGCTTGTTGTCAGTGACTAATCTGTAAAATAAAAGAAAGTTAGTGACTTGTATGAACAAAATAAAAGGATCAGGGGTTAAAACGAAAACTATACCAAAAAGAGAAGCTTGACCGGATTGGATATGGGCGAAGTGGGTCAAGTCACGGGTTGAAAGCGGGTCAGGGTCAGACCTCTTTCGGTTCTTTTCTACCTGGCGACGTTGGGGCGAAAGGCAACCTGGGCTTAGACAATGGGATGGCGGTGACCCTGGGTGAGGCGAAGACGGCGATCAATGTGGACGAGGCGGCGGCGAACAGAGCTTTGAACGAACGCGATCATCATTCTCTCCTTCGATCAACGCAAACGGCTACAACAAACTCCTGGGAGATGGTGGTACGGGGTTCGACGGAGCAATAGAGGCGAGCTAGGCCAGTGGCGGCAGCAGGAGCGACGGCTGGAGAATCAACAGGGGACACCGTAACTTCCAGGGGCGACGGTGGTCAGGGAAAAGGGCTTCGGGTTTCTGGGGATGAAAGTTGCGAGACCAGGGTTCTAGGTTGCAAGTTTCTCTTTTTTTGGCTAAAGCTTAAAGTTGTGAAATTCTTTCAGCCTCTTCTACTAAACTGGTGACCCGTATTTATAGTTGGAGGTTTGAGAATATAGTTAACCAAGTTTTTCGAGAGTTTAAAATTCATCTAAATTCAATTTAAAGTGGTTAATATCGGTTAGTATATAATCTAGTTAATATTGTAATTTGGTCTCCATTTTTATGTAAAATTGTAATTTGGCCCAATCTTTTTAAGGATTTGTCAAATTAGCCTAAAAGTTTGTAAAAATAATCAGATTTTCCTAAAATTTTATAGAATTTTCAGATTTGGCTCAAATTCTTTAAAATTGACAGATTTACCCCAAACATTCTAATTTTACCTAGAATCTTCTAAAAAAACCCTTGATTTCCACCCAAACTTTTCCCTTTTACCTAAATTTACCCCAAAACCTTTAGGACTTCAAATTAGTACCTAAACTAAATTAATTCCTATTTTTACTCTAGATGACCAGTCTAAATTTCTAAAAATTTATAACGCCACATAATCTTAATGTAGCTAATCCTACCAACTTCCTAAGCTATAAAATGACCAACAAAACCAAATTACCCCCTGAAAACAAAAATGCACCCTAAACTAAATTTTCTAACCTAAAACTAAACAAAAGTTAGTGCCTAGATAAAATTAGGTGCCAACAATGCCTGAGGAAAACCTTTCAATACTTAAGTCAGTAACATCCCAAAAGAGGGAGAAAGATTAGACAAGACTATGGTAGGAGGTCTCTTATAGGCCCTAAGATGCTACTATTATGGAGAAAACTCTTCCATGGCTTGATTAACTACATGTCAATGAGGATCTTCCATAACATGTGTCCTTCACAGCAAACAGTCAATTCATTAGCTCCTTAACCCATGGAGGATGCCCTTGAATCAGCTATTTGCGATCCAGCTGTTGTCTCCTAGCCTAGTCCAAGGACCGAATCTAACAGGGCCCCAATCTTGCCACTAGTGGGCCTTACCCTTCTAATGGTCCATACATCATTTGGGTATTACTGCAAGATGAGTGTAATTTGTTATCTATATGTCCTTTTTGTCGATGTATTTTTATTCATTTACTCATTTGCCATGGATCGATTTTCACAATTTATGGGTTTCACTCACCTAGTTATCATCCCTTTGTACATATATTGTAGCATTTATTGAGAGCAAGGTTGTCAATATTGAGATCCTACCCAAGATTGTTTTTTGCCATGTAAGATCGAGAACGTAAAATCGGTCGTAGATTGTAAAATCTTATCAAAAGTTTAAAATTTCTTGTCTAAATAATTTTACCTCCGTCTCACAAAGCTTGTCCTCTTTACTATTCACAGTAATTAATTCATGATTTCCTTTCCTTTAAAATTTCTTATACAAATATAAAATTTTATATGAAAATAGTACCTTAAAGATTCTAGTTTATAAATATATTTTTTAAAATTTTTTTACAATACTAATTAATATGAATATATTTAAGTCAAACTTTAATAAAAAAAATAAAATGACTAACCTTTGTGAAACGGAGAGAGTATAATTTATGTCAAAGACCAATTATATTATAAACTCAAGTAAAATTTAAGTGTTATAACAATGGTACAACATAATTATTTATACAATATAAGTAAAGTTCAAACTTTAATAGCATATACATCAACATAACCAATAAAATAACCAACAGAAGTCTAAAAGAAATTCATAAACAAACACATTATTGACAAATAAAAGAGAGTACAATGCCCATAATTTAAATATTCAATAATTGAATTCTAATAAATTTAAAATGTATAATAAATTTTTTACAATAAGTAGATAATTTAAAATTAGTATTTTTTACTTCTTGAATGAAATAAATTCAACTTACAAAAAGAAAAAACTAGTAACTTGAATATCCATTAACTGTAAAAAAAATTATTATATATATTAAATTTACAGTGAGATAGTTACTGAATAATTTAAATTATGCTATAAAAAGTTGTTATTAGACAGTTATATTGAGTTAACAAAATTTTTGTAATTCCATTAGCAACGTGGGTATAGGAAAGTCATATGGGCAAGGTCGACTCTACTTCTCAAATGATTGAACAATTGAATATAATTTACTTACAGAACTTATTGAAATATGATTTGAAAGAAACCAAAAAAGTTTGCTGCTTTTATGTCTATATGTTTCTTACCTTCTCCCATATCTACAAAGAAAACTCACAACTTTCTATAGCTTAATCTAGCTCAAACATGGTCAACAGGTTTCTCTATGCTGTTGCCAATTTCCTTGTGATCTTTTGCATTGCCCTCGTCCTATCCAGGACTTATGATTCGTATCAATTTAATATTCACATCTCTATGCATCACCCTTGGATGGCAGATGGGTAGGGCAGCTTCCTTCGCCATCCGCACTACTGGGTAAAATGGGGTAGAAAATAGGCTTCGTCACAGATCTCCACGCAGACGACTATATATATATGCATCAAACTTTGTTCACCGGGAGAACTACAGAGAGTTGCTTCGTTAACCCATGATGATGCCGGATGAATATGGTGTTGACATTGGACTCAGTTTTGGTGATTCTTAGTATCCTTAAAAAGGGCATCTTGGGGAAGACGATGGAAGGTAGGAAGCTAGGACAGCAATGTTGATTGTCAAATCACATAGCATGTCCCTTGAGTTAGGTATTTCTTTCCTTTCAGTCATAATCTTTGATATATGACAATTAAGGCATTCATAAGCAAAGCTTGTTGCTTTGTGCACCGGGGCTCTCGATGGGGCGAAAGCTAAAAAAGTATACCTTGTGCCCTCATCAGGCAGAGTAACACTTTTCCCCATGCCCTTGATTTGCAAGGCAAATATGACGAGTTACATGTTTTAGAAGCCCCAGCTCCATCCCTATCATCCATTCTTTGCGATCACTTACATTTTTTGGCATATTGAAAGGAAGGAAATGAGGTAATTTTGCCACAAATATTGGCAATTTAGAGTAGTTTTTTTGCTGGTTTATTTTTTGGAACACATTATTGAGTTGGATATTGGCACATATAATATTGAGTTAATAGCGAAGTATCAGTCCAATTAATTTAGCAGGGGGTTAGAATACTAGTTCAAATTTCAGCAAAAGTTGGCTCAAAATAACCAATCTTAGGCGGATCTAATCCACAAGCAAAGAGAGGGGGTGGAAAGTGTTATAGCCTTTTGTCCAACTAGAATGATGCAGTGCAAAATATTGTAAGTACTTCCCAATTTACTTGATTATAAAATTAAATTTTGTTAGGAGATATAAGGTTTATAAGTTAGAAGATTTTATTTTCTTACGAGTCTTGTTTAATTTAGAAAGGTTTGGTGGCTATAAATTTAGGGATTGAGATGGTTGTGGCAATTTATTGAGTATTTTGTTATTACAGGAACCATGGGACTAAAGGCTAGCTGACACTAATATTTTTATTGTCCAAATATACCGCTAATGTTATATTTTGTGAGTAAATATCCACACATCATTAAACCTCCAACATGAAAGGAAAAAGGGAGAATCCCAATTTTCAGTCCAGTGGTTTCTTTCCCCGGAGCAATTAATCCCTTGAGCTTTGGCATCACTCATTCTAGTCTCCACCTTCTCCAATCCCATGGCCACATGGTTGCCAAACCAATAGTTGTTCATCAATGTTGCCCCTTTGTCTTCAGGCTCTTTGTCACCATCAATAAAAAGCCTATAAAATTTTGCGCGCAACTACTAGGATCACGTTTTAATTCTCTCTTCCACTTTTTTAATTTGCAATGCAAGCAACCATTTGGCGTTGGGCTCTATTAGAATTCTAATGTCTTTAGGGCTATTAAGGTACTAGCAAGCTCAGAGGAAGTTGGATTCAATGAAAGGATAGTCGTAGATAATTGTTGAAGTTTGGCACGTTAGTTTAGTTGAAATTTGAAAAACTTTGTGTTACTAGTATAAGCTAGGGACAATGGTAAGCAAATTAAATAGGCCACAAGAAATGAAGGGTAGAGTTTTGAATAATGTAGGAGGTCATAGGCTCAAAATGAGACTCATGAAAAGGACAAGACCAACAAATTTGGAATGTTAATATGGTAGTTTAGGGTGAAAACCTCTAGGTAACATAGTAAATATTGATGGTTGACTCTACAACATAAACGAAGGATGGCGATTGACAAAACAGTCACTAGTAATGACTGAGTAGCAACCGAAACGGTCAGTGACAAAATCCTTAGTTGCTGTGTAACTATCGATTGAATAGTAATTGAAATTGATATATATATGCATGCATGTATGTATGTATGTATGTATGTATGGAACGCACTAAATTTAATAATGATTTGTAATGATATGAAAGTTCAATTATTAATTTAAAAATAATAAAATACAAGAAAATTTCATCTAACAATAAAACAAATAAACTAAAGAAATTTGAAGTCGAGGAGGGCATTGGTGTCGTGGTCATGCTAACCATCCCCCTGATTAGGTTGATCTGTCCAAGTTTGCTAGTTAGGCTCATCAAGCTAAAGGAGAATAAACATATAGAGAAATAGAGAATGAGAAAGAGAAAGAAAGAGAATAAACAAATAAGAAAGAATGATGATAAAAGAAAGAAGGAGGACAAGAGGATAAGAGAATGAGGAGGAGGAAGAAAACCAGAGAAGAATGATGAGAGAAATAGAGAAAAAGGAGGTAGAAGGAGAGGATGAGAAAAGCGGAGAAGAAAAAATGAGGAAAAAGGAAGAGGAATGAAGAAGGAGGTTGGAGCTAAGGGTTTTATTAATTTGAGCAACTGAAATAGCAATTGAAAGTTACTTAGTAACTGAAATAGTGACTGAAATTTGCTATGAGCGACTAAATTAACAATTTAAATAACAACTAAAATTTGCTATAAGTGACTAACTAGCGACTGAATACTAGTGACTGCATATATTCAGTTACTAGTCAATTGTAGTATTTTGCTGGCCCACACACCAGCAACTGACTAACGACTAAAATTCAGTTGCTAATTTCAATCGCTTCAATGTATCTTGTAGTGTGATTTGCCCAACGATATAACAAAAAATAAACTAATGGGTGAATTAACCAAAATACCTAGCACAAAAGAAAAATTTTTGTTTTGCCCAGCTATCACCATAAGAGAAATTGGATAGAAAAGGTGCAATTGTATTTTCGGTCACCAACTGATTTGTCGTAAAAAAATCTTTAGCAATCAATATTAGTTGCTAATCGGTTGCTAGTTTATCACCATTCAGTCATTGAGATGCTGGCAACCAACTTTTTCTGCTACCAATAGTTCGGCCTTAGTTGGTCAGCAAAAAGTGAAAAATCAATTAATTGATAACTAAATCGGCTGTTGAAATGTTGCATCTATCTTCTATTGTATATAATCATTATCTTTTAAATGTTTGATATGCAAACATAATCTAATTATGTTACTGAATTTTTTTCCTATGTAGAAATAAGAACATATCCATGTGACCATGACAACAATTGGGTTGTAAGCCAAGGCTATACGATGCCTTGTGATGCTTTAAACCCCAGTCATGCTCTTGCTCGTGATAGTAATTGCACTGAATGACAAGAAACAACTTTAGGAGCATGCATCAATTGTGTTTATGACTGTTGCAGTGTTTTTTAGAATGAGTTTACCTGGTACAAAAGTACAGGTTATACGACACCATATGATAACAATGAACTTCAGAACATTTTAGATTGTGATAGAAGCTGTAAGGAACATGGTTATACTATTGGATCATGCATAGATGAGATTTGCTAGTGTAATGACATATATGACCAGGGCCGACCACCCCTCCAAATGTAAATATGTAATATACCCTATGGATTACGATGCTTATATACACCGTTTATATTTTTGCCTTTTCAAAGAATAATCAATGTTTTAAATATAGTAATCTGGCTGAAATGTTGTTATTGCCCAATTGGCATGGGAACCACTATAGCATGTGCCAGTTAAGGTCCTAGTAATGGCTTCTAGTTAGGGACTATTCTTCCCTTTTAATTAGCTTATGGGTGAGTTACTTGTCTTGTATAATTTTAATGTCAAAAATAAAAATAATGTATGTTTTATATTTATACTTTAGATGGAATATGCCATCATCATTTGATATGTAAATTCTTGTTATTGAAATTTATACAAAGAAAATTAATTGATCTAAAAAAAGTAACTAAGTGTAATATTTGTGAGACTTTCACAGATTTGGAACTAGAGACATAAGTGAAAAATTTTAGGATAAACATGCTTTCTAGCAAATAATGTGAAACTCTTTTCATTACTCCCTTGTGAATCTTTGGATCGGTTATATAGTCATGAACACAGGTTTTAATTTTCTAGAGTTTTTGGATTCAGAAACTTAATCATTTTTTAATGGTTATATGTTCACAAACATAGGTAAAGTTTATATTATTCCTTCTATTTTGTTATTGTTTAACAATCCTAGCAACCTACAACCTTTCGTATAAGAAGCATAGGTGGCTAGTTGTCCTTTTGTTTTTTATTTAGTATACAGAATCAAGTACTAAATATAAAAAGTATTAAAGGTTAAGAGAAAGGTGAAGGAGATGTTCAAATCCAGATTAGGAGAACAAAAAAGCCACATCCCTTAGCGTTTTTGCCATTCTAGCAAAGAACATGGGACAACTTGCAGTCTCTTGATGTCGCTATTGAAAATACAAGAAAAAAAAGCTTTTTTAGGCATCTTTTATAAGTAAAGGAAAAAAAAAACAACCCAACATTCCGTTGGCTAAATTATACCTCTTAATGTTTGTTTTCAACATATCAATCATTAATTTAAACAAGTTGGGTCAATTCCACCATTATAATTTAAAAAAATTAGGAAAATTATACCATTATCATTAAAACCTCACAATGATCATGCTTCCCTCTTCAAACCAAACCTCTGATTTGGTTAAAACTTCCATTTTTTTGGGCCCCAAATCTTAATGCTTTAAAAGCCAATATACTCCTAATCATTTTCAATTCTAATTTTTTAGTTTTTAAGTTTTCTAATTCTGAAATAGAGTTAGTAGAGATAATGTAAAATCCAAGAAAACAAGTGATCACAGCAATTTTTCATCTTTAGAAACTGAGGAAAAGACAAAAACTCATAACCCAGCTGGTAGCAAAAGTAAGAAAACCTACGACAATTGCAGCATCATAAAAAACACCTATCTGATCAAGAGCTCAAACAAGCACAAGATTGTGTTAAGCTCACTCAATTGTATTATTCAAGTTTGATGAACTAGTTTGCTCTTAATCTAATTTTATTGCTATATTTTCTCCAATCACAATGTAATGCATGTGGCACTAGTAAGGAAATGTGTAGAGTAATTCCATAGTTAAGCAAATCAATTAAGAAGAAATTGGGGTTGACATCCAACTATTAAGATATGTAGGCTTAAAAGATGATGGATGATGAGTTAAACCTATAACCAAATATAAGGTTTGGGAGCCCAGACTTATGTGTCTATGAAAAACCCTCTAATTCACAGAGTAGTCCATGACTGAGACAAAGCCCTTTATGGAATTTTAAGAAGTAATGCAAACGTACCTAGGTTTTCCATAAGTTCTTTTTATAGGAGTAGTGCCTTGTTAACTAAGGCAAAAGTTAACCTTTAATCTAAATTGTGATCTTACAAGTAAGGGATTTGTTTCCTATTTGGCATCAAAACAATTTAAAAGCAGTAGTGAGCATATCTCCAGTAAACTCATGAGCTCAACTCCAATGGGACTGTATTATGGGCCCATTCCCAATAAGGTATTAATAGGCCTCTTCCCTTTAATAAAATAGAGGAAAACAGGTACTCTACATTTCAACTTCCTAAATAAAAATGGCATCTTTCTAATTTAAGGTGTGATACATGTGTAGGGATGGCAACGGGGCGGATCGGGCGCGGATACCCCATATCCGCCATCCGCGCCCGTGGTTTTTTTCATACCCGCCAGCTAGCGGATATCCGCTAACGGGTAGAAAATAGCATCCGTGCTCGCAATCCGCGGATAATCCAGTCCGCGGGTAATCCGCGGTTTAGGCTAATTTTGTACATTTCATGAAAGAAACATGAAATATTCATCATCAAGTCATAAATTACACATATCCACTAATCCACATCACATGCAATAAAAGAAGAAACATTCCTTGACACAAATAATATTCATGATCCAATAAAAGTCCATCATTCATAAACAAGCAAGTGAAAGTCTCCCCACATTTGACATTAATTATCTTCTTGCTCTTCTTCAATCTTCACCACTTTTATCCTCAGCCTTTGGTGGTGGGTACATCTCCCTACAAAAAAATCAAATTCCAAAAAGGGGCAGACCATATGAATTTACGTAACTTTATTTGGAGTCACATAGATAACATACAACATTATTCAACAAAATAGATAAAGTGTTTCTACTTCTTCATCTTCCATATCCTCAAAAAAAGTACAATATTCAAGAAAAATTAAGAATCCTGTGAACAAACACTTAACGTATACAATAACAAAATTCTCACAAGTTTATCTTATTTTGTATAAAAAAGAGAAAAAAAAAACAAAAACAAAAATCCAGGAGAAGGCATCCAAAAAATTCCAACCGAATTACTTGCAAGGTAAATAATTGAAGGTCTCGATACATGCACTTATAAGAGGGAGAAAGGGAAAGGTTCTTCTTTTAATTTGGCTACTATTGGTGACAATATGAATACAACAGAGACAAACTATAGCAACAGAAGCATAGGATATTTCAGCAAATGTTGGTAAATCTAAAGTAATATGATGAAATGTATTGATATCAATAAATATACTTTAGTCCGAAGCTTTGAGCGAGATAATTGACTTTTATCAGACACTCCAGAAGAAATAGCAGAAGACCTAGGTCCTAGGACGAACCTGCAAGAAATAAGTATTACCACAACCTGCTAATGACCAGTAATAAGAATGGAAACACAAGAACTTACCAGACAAAAATTGCAAATAACATAAAACGCGTTGTTAGAAAAGAATAAAGCCACACACACCTGACTAAGGTATGTTACTTTAATAAACCAAGTTGCTCTGAGCAAAAGGACGTTATTTTTTATAAGAGCTTCAAATAGAGTCTTCTTCCGATAGCCATGAGGAACATGATCAGCCAAAGAACGCAAGCGCTTGTGTTGTTGAGATAAAGCCTGGGAAAAAAAATATGGAAAAGATGAAAACGAAATAATCACAGAAAGCACTACCAAACATTCCACAGATGGTTTGAATGAGTAAATCAACAAATAAACTACCTATAACAGAGGGCATTATGTTGTCAGTTAGTGCTTAAACATAGAAAATTAAAAAAAAAAAAAACCTCAACTTTATATCTTCAAGTTTTTGGAACTTTATAAGTAAGTATATCGAACTCTCAGCCAAATCTACACAGAAATGAATAACTACTAAAAAAAATGGCAAACATCTAAGGCATCCATGCCGAAAACCCTCTTACAACAGGACATCATTTTCTCCCCCAACATAGTAATGATCTAATACAGAGCTCACTAATGGAGACCATTTCCACTGCTTTTTACACAATTAACAAAATAATTATGCCTTTTACACAATTAACAAAATAATTATCTCCACTACCAACAGACCCTCAATATACTTAACACTGGATTCCTATAAAATCAAAATGCAAAAGCTAACACTACAAAGGCTCTAGATCTGGCAAACTTAACAGATTTACCTCGTTGGGCTTGTTCTCCTCTCGGATTCGGACTCGGGCGCAAATATTAAATGTCACCGTCAGGCGTTGGGCGGGGCTAGCTAGCGATGGCTGCGAATCTGCGATGCGGTACGCCGGTGCCTCCGTGCTTGACAGCCTGAGCTTGATTTCGGCCTCTTAGACACAACGTCGAACGGAGACGGAGAAAGCGAGAAAGTGAGCAGCGAAACGTGATGGTGCCACCGGCGTTGGAAGTGAGGACTGAGCAGCTATGCGCGGTCGTGAGCAGCGGGACGCAACAACGATCAGGCGAGGCGAGAGCGAGACTACGAGACCTCCCAATTTCTTATTTTTGGAAACCTAGCGCCGAATTGGCGAAATTGTAAATGAAACAGTGAAGCCGTGCGTGAAGGGTGTATTGTAAAGGTGTAAATACCGAATTAGCCATTTAGAATTAAGAGAAGTAACATTTATATTAAGGGTAAAATTGAAGTTTCAATGTTTCATATCTAGGCGGGTTTTATGGGTATGCGGGCGCGGATTTATCCGCGACGGATACCCCCTACCCGTCATCCGCCCGCACCCGCCAGACGGGTGAAATTTTCTACCCATGGCGCACCTACCACGGGTATTTTCACCCGTTTACCCGTCCATCACGGGTGGATATCCGCAGTTTGCGGTTCTCGCCCGCTCCATTGCCATCCCTATACATGTGGCCATTTGAAAATTGTTAGAAAACATCATTTTGGGGGAAAAGCATTAAGAGCTTGGTTTAGTTACAAATTAAACTTTTCATAATCTTCATTTTTTGTTCTTTGACTTTCGAATAAAAGTTCTCTTCTTTGTTTTCCATTGCCATCATTATGCTTAGGTTGCCTTTTCCAATAGTTCTGTTCATCAATTAATGTAAAAAAAAAAGTATGGGTATTGAACTTTTTTCCTTCATAATGGATCAATTTTTAATTTCTACCTACGGCGGGAGTTACTTCCCTTTTTGATTTCTTACTTTATCTAGTGTGCTCAAAGGTGTTGAATACCGAGGAGAAGTTGATCTCCAAGATTTTAGAGGAACTGAAGGCCCTAAACTTTAGGGATGTGAAACACCTAAAGAGCAAATGAACTTGTGAAAGACTAGCTGACCGTTTATGCTGATAAGGTCAAGGTAGGACTCAAGTTGCCTTTCATCTTTTGGTGTCCAAACTCTACATCAACTATAAGATTCCCTCTCAATTGGCCCCAAACTCTTTAGTGCACAACAATAGCTTCTTTCTTGATTGTGATATTGTAGGAGCCAGGTTCTTCCTTGAATCGCTTCTCTTTTTTCTATTCCTTCACCTTGACAAAGGCCAATTTTTATTTTGTCAATTTATGACCCAACTTGTTTGGCCATAACCTATATTTTTGCATTTACCACAACTACTAAGAGCTTAAGGATTAGAATGAAAAGTTCTTCTTCTTCTTCCATTCTACCTCCTATTAGAACTTCCACTATCAGTGGATAAACAACCTAGTCCATGAGAAGATTGCTCCCCACCTTAGAGGTCAAGTCTAAAGCTTCAGAGGACATTAAAAAAAATTGCATTATATCTCTTTGGCCTCATGATGGATAATAAGATAAGGTGATTATTTCCTGTCCCTCAACATTATCTAAATTTGGTCATACTAAATGTGTATAAGGCTAGTGGCCGGTGCCATGGTGAAGCCTAACCCCTAATCTCTAGCTTCTAAGAATGTTAGGGGAACTGATAAATGCCCCTCAAGGTGGAATTATCTTAGAAGGTGAGCTTGACCTATCCATATATTTTGCCCTTTTAATACTTTTATCATACTAACATCAATTTGCTTCTATATATGCAAATTTTAAGAGTAAATCCATGAGGCCCTAAGAAGATATCTGAATATACTTAGGGCTCTCATGGTTGCAAAAACATCCTTAAAGAAAATGGAAAAAAGAACTCCTTGATGCCCTCAAATGATGGTAGGGCTATCTTAACAACTATAGTGCACCACAAAAGTCGACAAAGACTTGTTGTTGGCTAAACTCTAGAGGTGGTAAAGGTGATGGACTATTCCTTTCCAACTAAGCACAATGAGATGAACATGGGGGAGATCATTCTAGCATCCCCTTCTAGCAAAATCCTCAGGTATATTGACATTTCTACTCTGGTCTTACTAATCTTTGTAGTCTTGTTATTATGGACATGTATAACTGTGTGAAATTTTGCAACAGTCAAGTGTCTTCTTTTGATTCTTTTAAGGGTTAGGTCCCTATCTCAGTTTCATGAAAGGTCCCTCATCATCTTCTCATCTTTAGTAGGTGCAGCATCAAGTAAGGTGCACCCACCCTTGTAAATTCTGATTGCAAGATGGAGAATGTTGGTGGGGCCCTTGTATGAGATGTTAATATTGAAACTCTGAGTACTTCCAAAAAGATTGCTAAAAGGAAACCAATCTCCTTGATAAGGCTCTAACCACAATTCCTAAAAGTAATGTAGAGAAAGCACAATGAAGCTTACTTGCCATCCATGAGGGAACTCTCTAAGATGCCCACTTCCTAATAGTAGAGGGGCAATCGTTCCCAGAAGACAAGTCAACACCTTTATAGGTGCTAGATAAGCTGAGTTATGTAGTCATTTCATACATCATTAAACATACAACTAGCAAACAAAAATGAGGAGTACCAAGTTTAGTGCATAGTTTTCTTTGCCTTAAGCCATCAATCCCTTGAGTTTTGGCATCATTTATTCTGGTCCCTTTTTGTCTTTATGCTCTATGTCACCATGAACAAGAAACCTATAAGATATTACATGACAATTGGGATTGTGTTTCAATTCTTTCTCCCACTTCCTTAATTCTAATGTTAGCATCATTTGGTATCGGGCTCAATTAGAATTCTAGTGTATTTGTTGCTTTTAAGGTATTAGCATGCTTAAAGGAAAATAGATTCAATGAAAGGCCAGTTGCCTATAATTGCTGAAGTTTGGCTCATTATTAGTTTAGCTAGAAACCTTGGGATAGACAGTGATAATGGCAAGCAAAATAGGACACGAGACAAAGGGTGAAGTTCTCACCAATGGAAGAGCTTGTAAGGTCTTAATGAGACTCATAAAAAGGAAGACATGAATAAAAAAGTTGGAATGTTGATATGGTAGTTTAGGGTGAAAACCTCTTAGTAATGTAGTAAACAATGATGGTTGATTTGCCCAAAGATATAACTAAAAGTAAACTAGTGGGTGAATTAACCTAAATGCATAGTATAATAGAAAATCTTTTGTTTTGCCTACCTATCACTACAAGAGAAATACAAAATATTAGTGACCAACTAATCGGGTCACAAAAAAAAAAATTAGCGACCGACACCTTTAAAGCACTAGTGGCAGTTTTTTTTGTGACTGACGGTTTAGTCCTAGTTATTGCTAAAAATAAAAAAACCGATTGATTGGCCACTAAACTAGTGAATTGAATTTTGCATCTATTTGTAGTGTATATAATCATCATCTTTAAAATATTTAATGTGCAAGCAAAATCTAATTATGTGATTAACCTTCTTTTTCTTGTGTAGAACTAAGAACAGATTCATGTGACGACGACAACAATTAGGTTGAAAGCCATGGTTATACGATGCCTTAGAAGTGTATGACATTTCCATTTGTTCTCACCAACTTTTCTTGGGATTCCTCATGTTGAAGTATTTTTACTCATACCTGTTCTATCACAAAGTACTTTTACCCTCAAAATAACCCATCCACAATGGGCATTCACAAGTTACGGGTTTTGCCCATAGATTCGAATATCATATCATACCAACCAATATAGACGATAACCAACAAGTCTCATTTTGTCCTTTGTACCAGAGTGTACCATTAGGCGAGATGCACTCCATCATCGAAATTTGCAAAAAATGCTCTTAAATAAGCTGGAGAGAGTCAAACTACCTATCCAATGGTAATAAGAAAAAGCTAGAGCCATTATGCCACTAGCTCCTATTTCTCATATTATGTGTGACTAATAATTTAATAAGGTTGGAGAAAGTCAAACTCTCCACCCCATGATTATAAGAAGCAACTAAAGCCATTACACCACTACCTCCTATTTGTCATGATATGTGAGACTAATAACACTACAACAGAAAAACAATGAAGGAACTGAAGATATAGTCACAAAAAGCAACCAAACTGTGACTACAAAAAATGACTGAAGCTGTTAGTCACTTTTTGTGAGGATACTTAAACAAAAATGACTAAACATTCCGTTTCAAATCCCAAATGGTAAAAGTAACTGAGATTCAGTCGTTATATTGTCAACTGTTTAGTAATATGTTTTATTTATAAAACAGTTAAATTTTGATTTAAATTTTTAATAATTATATATAAAATGTGCAAAAAGATAAGAAAAAAATTAGAAAAAATAAAAAATTAATTAAGTCATAACAATTCTAAATAATTAATATTAATTTCAAACTAGAATTTGTATAATAAAATTATGTAAATCCTACAAGTTTATATCAACATAATCAATATATTGATTATCATTCTGAAGTCCCTGAGTACCCTGTGTTTCGGGTACCCGGCTCCTCGACGTAGCTTGCTAGCTCTGCTAATTCTATTGAGTTGCCCAAGGCATCTATAAATAATGAGTGTCTGATTGATGGTTGAATCTTGTCACCTAATCCGGGAGACATTAAGGCTGCTACTCCGGCATCGTCTTTGGTGATGGTGTCTATGGATAGGGTGACATCTGTAGACGTTGTGAATGTTGCTACGTCAACCCTATCATCCACCACCCTCCATATCCAGGATTGCTAAAGATATAAAATCTTGTCAACCCTATATGCACGGCTGGATAGGTGCTAGGATGTGGGGGTACGGGACCGCCTGACCTTAACCCTGATTGTATGTGGCCAAGATCAACTCCATGTGGTAGGTTGCCCTGAGCGTGCATCTGGCTAACCGTCACAATATAAGCTGATATCAAATCTTGGCCTACTCCCATTGCTTTATCTGCGATATCAGAGTCTCTAAACCCCACACCATCATGTCTATCTAAGCTTACATTGCCTACTGTGATACAACGTCCTCTTGAACAGTAAAGAGCTGCAGCTGAGAGTTTTGCATTCTCCCAACATAACATCTCCATTCGATCATCATCATACCCCTGATTATGAAATACGGTTAGTATCTATTAACTTTTAATTAATGTAAATAAATGTTAAATATTTAAATTAAACACCATTGATCGTGCACATCGAAATTGATTAGGGAATGCCACAAGCTGTGGCACCCCCATCCGTTGCCCCTTATGACGCTTGCCAACAGCCCTCTCCCAACACTCATCACAAAATGTAGGGTGGTTTAACGGATCTGAGCCATACTTTCGTATGACCTCCTCATCGTACTTAGTCTAGAAAAACATATAACAAATTTAAGGTTAGATAATATGTTAAAAGTGAGTAATAAAAAATTGTTATTTCAATATATATTAATTTAAATATGTTTACTTATCACAGCGATAATCAGCCATTGAGATAAAACCTTGGTGGATCCACATCTCGTAGAGATACGAAAATGAAATCTCCCGGGGGTGCTGTGCCATATGGGTGATCAGTATTCGATTCAAACAAAAAAAAAAAGAAAATCGAAATAATTTGAAAATTCAGTTCGGTTAATTTGGTAATTCGGTTCAGCTTTGGTTGAAACCAAATAACAAAAATTTTGGTTTTGGTTTTGGATTTGGTTAATTTGGTTATTGAATTAACCGAAATTTTTTATATTAGCTTTTTTTATTATTTTTTCATTAACAATAAAGCTATAAACTAACCCAAATTAGCTTGAATTCTTGTTTTTTTTTTCTTTCCATGGATAATAAATCTTCTATCCAAAATAAAAAAAAACAGAATAAATTGACTAATTCAGTTCGGTTTAAACTGAAAAAACCCGAATAATCACCTCATTCATATGATATGTAAGTAAAAAATAAGTAAATAAAAATAAAACTAAAAAATAAATTAAAATAGTGGAATATTATTAAAGTCTTTTATTATACCATACTATCCCAGAAGATATGCTTCATCTGGGGGCCAAAAGAATGCTTCTACGGTTGTGCACCCTTCGGTGCATTATTGCCTATCTGCATTTTAATAAAATAAAACATGTCAATAAAGTATTATACTAAATTTAGCAAGTTAAAATTGTAATTGAAATGATATAATTGGTACAATTATCCAATTCTTGCTCATAATAGTACTCTTGTGCTATCATTTTTCTATCATCCAGTGGTAGCACAAAGTTCCCCAGTGATCAGGCAAAATAGTCTCAGGTCAGAGTGGACAAAGGAGATTGAAGTTTCTGTTTGACAACTTGCCATCAAAGTATTGCTTAACAAATCCATACCTGACATTATTGACCTTGTTCTTGTATTTGTTGCTCAACAGATGGAAGTATTCCTGCCTACTGCTGTCATCGTCATATGGATGTCATCGATATCGTTGCTAAAAAAACAAATTAGGAAGTATATATATTAAATAATATGAATAATAGTAACAATAAAAAATGAGTATTGTTGACCCGTAGCTGAGCCATATACTTCTTGCCCCTTGCTTCTCAAGTGTCAGTCCACTCTAAGGTGTTGCGCTTTAAAAAGGTCTTACTAATGCTGCTAACTAATTTCCGCAACTTTTTTGTTATGGACAAAACTGTGAAAAAATTGAAATTGTTAGAAAATTATTAAACAATGATTTTTATTTAAAGAAAATAATGTGTTAAAAATTACATATGTAAAATTACTTATGAAGCAGGATTAATCCACCTTTAAAGGTCAAGCACTAGTGCATCTGAGGCTGGTTTGCTCATAGATGGCTGCTACTGGGAAGTGTCGGGATGATGGCCTAATTGCTAGTTCTCTAAACCAAACTCAAAGGTGCCCAATGGTGAACTATACCCATAGATGTGCGATGTTGAGCCAGAGATGTGAACGCCCATAAGAGAACCATGGATGATAAGCACCAAGCAATCAGTCCAAATCATGATAAAGGGCCAGGGGGTTGATCTCCCACCGCTATGCTGACCAAGCTGATCTATGTATAAGTATTGGCCCTGACTCTCTCTACCTTGGAATAAACCTCAATGAACTAAGTTGTTATGACTACTACCCGATTAATGTTTAGAATCATCCCTGTGATCCACATGTAACTAAATTTTACATAAAATAACAAAAATTTAAGATATTTTAAGAAAAATTCCTCAATTTCCGTAAATTACACAAAATTATATAAATTAAAGAAAATTCCTAAAATTACAATAACTATATAAAATTACTAAATTTATTAAAGATTGCTAAAACTACTAAAGTTATTAAAAAATTACTAAATATTAATAAATTTATTAAAGATTACTAAAACTACTAAAATTACCAAAAATTACTAAATGTACAGCCAATTATTAAAATTACTAATATGACATAAAATTAGTAAAAATACAACCAATTACTAAAATTACCCTAAAATTAAATAAATTACATAAAATTTACAAAATCACTAAAAATACTTACAATCATAAAATTCCTAAAATTACAACAATCATCAACAACTCAACAAGGAAAAATGTGAAAAGAAATTGAAAAAACAAAAACAAAAATGGAAGCATATAAGGGAAATACTTACAGAAATTAAAGAGAAAAAGAGTTGACTGGAACTAGACATTGGGAGAAGAAGAGAAGTTGACTAGAATTGGAGAAGAGAAGAAAAAATTAGATTTGGAGTGAATGAGGTAGCCAGAGTGCGTCTCCTAGGGTTTATAAGATGTAACGATTAAAAGCGACTGAAAGTCAATCATTTTTTTGAATTTTTAGAAAAGCAACTAAAGAAGTCAGTTTTTTTTTTTACTTTCAAACAAATGTGATTGATGTATTCAGTCGTTAACAGAATAGCAACTAGGGGAAGTTAGTCGCTTTTTAAAAATAACAACTGACAAGTTCAATCACTTTTTCAATCGCTTGTTCTACATCTTGCATATGAATTTAGTCACTTTTTACATGAATTCAATCACTTGTTCTTCATATTTTTCTAGAATTTAAATTTTTTTGGTCATCCATGCATCTATATGTATATGTATATAATTGATATATGTATATGTATATGTGTATGTAGAAGTATATAAGTATATGTGTACATATACAAGTATATATGTTTAACACACAAAATTCAAAAATATATTGTCGGATACCCACAATGTTTTATAATTGGTTTATAAAATAAGTAGAAAATAACAATTTAATCTTCTCCCTCGGATAGCAGCTCCATTTTAGAGTCTTCAACATCAGGGTTATCTAGGTCACCAGCATGATCGACAATGGTAAAAATGGTGTTTGCTTATTGAAAAACTTCCCTTCGAGTGTTTATGTTGGCCAATATAATGCTGTTTTCTATACTTTAATCAGATTCACTCACAAATGCCCCAAAATTGTATAATAGGCTGTTGGTATGGTTATCAAATCTAGTGACTCCTAGATCATATTGTTAGTGTCATAGTCAATGAAGTAGTGGGGTCTTACCTTAATTATTGCCCTCACTATTACAGTGAGGTATGAGGATATTGATAGCAACAAACTTGCATCGCTTGGTGGGCAAGAATAAAAGGTTACTGTGGGCTTAATCTTAATCTCCATTTGACATTAACTAATCCAAATTGTGGCGAAACTGTAACGGCTCTCAAAAAATTCAGATCATAATTACTGAGGTAACATTAGTTATTTTAGTAATTTAATATACTTAGAATATTTAATGCAAGCAAATTCTCAGTTTAATAAAGTATAGTAGCTTAAAAAGGATAAAATTGGTCATTTAAGGAAACCGAACCAAGAAGGGCATTTTACTCATTTCATATAGTGACCCATTTTTATTTCACGGTTGGGTAGAGGATGGAAAAATATTAAATTTAAGGTATCACGATTTTTTGTGATTCTTGCTCTACCTTTGTGAAATTGTGAATTGACTAAATTATCTGTAAATGGTTTATGTGTAACCATTAGAAGTGTTATGATGAAATTGCACATCTGTTAACGATGAGGACTTGGCGCGTAATTAAGGTGTAGGTGGATTCAAATGCAGCTTAATGCTGATTTTGGTCCTAAGGTTTCTATTCAATTATGGATAAGTCCCCAATGTACTGATGTGTACAAAGAAGGGACCAGGTATTTGGCATGTGCAACTTAAGCCTATATAAGTTGACTTCCATTATTTGCTCTGCCATTTTCTTCCTCCAGCTTCATACCACCCGAAACCACTCTCTTCCTTTGGAAACTCCATAGCCAAGACCAAATCCAAGCTTAATCCTTCAAATTCAAGTACAATTAAGCAAGTTTTTGAAGAAAAATCAAGTATGGAACCATCCAAAGCTTGATTTTCAAGTTACTTGTTCAAGTAAGTGTTATTTTGTTCTTCCCTTGTTTTTGAGCTTCATACGGCTCTATAGCTGCTGTAAATATTGATTTGACCCTAGTTCTTATTTGTTTATTAAGGGAAAAATAACAAGAAAAGCTTAGGAATTAAACTTAAGTAAGAAAGGTAAGAACTAATTCAAATTTTCCTTATTTTTGATTAATTCCAGAATTTTTGTGAGTTTATAAATCTGGAATTAAGTGTGTTATAATCAGTTTTTGTTAGCTTGCGACAGCAAAAATACATTAAAACCCATTTGAACCAAGTTGTTGAAAGAAGGCTAAAAGCCTAGATATATGTTGATTCGGTTCGGATGTGTCCAGATTTTTGGGTTAATTGTGCTGGAAAACGGCTAGATTTAATGTGTTTATATTGGTTCTTAGTTACTTATAAGAGAAATAATCAATAGGAACCTAGGTTCTTCGATTTTAGAGGAGAAAGGGTACAACACCGAAATAGGTGTTGATGTGTGTTGAGTAAAGGGCCGGTTAATTTTGAAGTCTAATGAGGGGGTTATTCCTAACCACTTAAACCGTAAGGAATGTTGTAATATTGTCCTAATTATGGTTTATTTATGTAGCAAAATGATCAATTAAAAGAGAAATACTCAAGCTACAATAAAGGTACAAAGAAGGACACAAAACTGAGACCGTAAAGACATTGAAGTTGGTGTTTGCTTGCATTAATTATTCATGGTAAGGGATTTTAAGTTCAAATTAAAATTGATGCATTATGTATTTTTACAATGCATTAATTAAGAGAGTAAGAGGGGGACAAAAAGTGGCTTAAGGACTAAGTAATTAAATAGCCCTTAAGTAAGTATACGGGGTACTAAGTATTCAAGATGGGCTTTGACGCTCAAGAGTACCCTAGCTAAGCTACCAAGCTTAGTAAGAATGAGCCACCAAGAACTCCTGTACAGTGCGAGTAAGGGTAAGTAATGGCAAGCCGAGCTTGCTAAGGCAAAAGTTAAGTTATTGTAAGAAGGAATAGGTTGAGGATAGGTTCCCCGCCATAGAACCTGTACTAGCGGCCATTAGTTAAAGCCTCGGAACATTTTGAGCTCATGTTAAGATGTGTATATATGTTATATATGCTGGGTCCTAAAGTTTATTTTGCAGGTATTTTATCTCTTACTGAGAATTTATAATTCTCATTCCCTTAAGTGTCACATTATGCAGATACTAATAGTGTGAAGCCTAACACACCACTAAAGAGTTGTTAAGCAAGGTTTTAGTGTAGGTATTTAAAGTACATGAATCTTTAATGATTCTAAGTTATTGGTTAGTAGTATTGATGTACTAACTAAGTTATTTAAAATAGCCTTGACAGATACAGGCAAAGTGCACAAGGAGAAGTTGGACCTCTCATTTCTAGAGCTTCTGTGCTCAGGTGGGAGTTATTATGATAGTCTTAGACTTTGTATATGTTGGGTACTTAAGTACCAAGGGAATGCCTCTAATTTGACAAGTGTGCATGGACTTATTTAGTGTATATGTCTGTATATACACTGTGGTTGCTTATGGATGTACATAAGTTAAGTGTTATATGTACATAAGCTAATGCTTGAAGTTTAAATAAACACGTTTGTATGACTTCTGTATGTGTTTCAAGTATTTTGTGAATGCCACAGAAAGTGTTTTGAAAAGTTTTATTTATTACTTCTCTTCTAAATGCAAAAGTTAAGCACACCTTTATTCATGTCATAGGATAATTAACTACTAGCATATAAAGTTTTAAATAATCCAAGTATTAACTTAGCCATTTGTAACTAAGAGTCGGATTATTAAAACCTGAATATCCTAAGATTCTGGGAACACTCTACATTAGGGTAAGCAAGGTTCCCTCATAGGAGCAAGGGTCCCAAGGCCCTGAATTTACTTCCACTAGTAGGCTATTAGGGAACTATGATCCCACTTGGTTATAATTGGTTACTTATTACTTGTGAAGTATCTTAAATCATTACGTGCAACTAGTTACTTAACTTATCCTACATAGGAAATATGCATGCATCGTCTTGGCTATGCAATAATAATAAATAAATAAAATATTGAAAACAGTGTCGCGGCAGTTCATAAAAACACAATTCAAAACAAGCCAAGACATAAAACTTTAGTTGCTTTAACTTCAAGTAACAACTATGTGCATGCATCTCATACTTATATGCATCCAAATGTAACCTTAGTGTTACACGTCAATGGACACTAGTAGAAGCAATCTCATTGTATGAAAGTATCATACATATAAAAGAAGCAACATGTATATACTAAGATCCATCCTTAGCTCTTCACCTAAGCAAGTTACCTTCAAGTGATGAGTCACACTTTTCTTGTACTTACTTAACCTTAAACTGTAAGGCAAACACTTTGGTCAGTACTAGCTTATGCCATAAGTAACTTAGAAACTTGGGGTTTCCTACTTAGAGAATACCTTCAATCCATTAAAACTTAGCTTTAACAGTCGCCTCTTACCAACTGTTAAGCTCAACTAGCCCACTTAATATATACACAACACTTAAAGGGTGAGTACTCTAAAGTACTCAATAAGGGATTTAGTACCTGTAGGGGGAAACAAATGCAAGCATGCAAGCAACACAAATATACATGTAACATACAGAACAAACAAGCAACCAACAACATAACCAGAAACAAGAATAAGAACAAAAAATGATGCAAAATAATGAGTGGATGGATGGATGGATGAAATATGCACAAGCAAATGCACTTGGACTTCCTTACACCCGAAGGTGCACCAAACTTGTCGTGAGCTCATATGACTTGGGTACTTGCATACTGGCTCTCGTATCATATGCTAGCACTTAACCAACCCTATGAAGTCCTTTTACGGGCACTTTAAAGTAAGTCGTCGCTTACTCAACCCTTGCCCGCCTCTGACAAGTTACTTAGAGTAAGTCACTACTTACTCATTCCTTATTCGTCTCCTCCCTTAACTTATTATGCAGGCTAGCTGCATTATGTGGTTCAACTTACCAAGCTCTTCGAGCTTAGCTTAGGGCTCCTTAGTGGCTTACTTACCAAACCACAAGGTTTGGTTGAGATCCTTTTAGGTTTCCTTTTTATTGCCCAAAGGTTTATGACCTCTTTCTCGGGCCAACAAAGAATCTGAAACCCGCCTTAATCCTCTTAATGCTCTTTTAGCAACCTAAGCACTTTAACCCCTTTAGCCACAATTACTTACCCTACCTTAACCACACCACTTATCTACCACTAAAATAATGCATAATTCCTAACTTAGGAATGAGTTCTAGACCCAACCGAAGCTACGGAACATCTTAAATTAGCCTAGGGATGATAACCGAGAGATTGAGACACACTTAGGATGTCCTGAGCTTAAGAGACTTATGCCTTGGCGACGCCATCGGCATCACATCGCCAATGACATCAATGCTTAGGCTTCCTAGAAGATCACTGGTGGTGATGCGTCACCAATGACATCAATGCTTGGGCTTCCTAGAAGATCACCGGTGGTGACGCGTCGCCAATGCTTTTCCAGCATTACACGACAGCGTGCTATCTTGTGCGAAACTTACTCAATCTTTCAATTCGTAAAGCCAATTCACATGAGTCTTATTTCTCCTTCATTCCTACTTGTAATACTACATTGTTATGCATTATTTGAGCTGAATTAACTTAATTCCCTTACCTCAAATCATCCTTAAAGCAAGAATCAAGCAACAAGCACACTTGAGCTCCATTGAGTTCCTTTGAGTTCCAAGCTTGAATTCAACCAAAATGGACACCAAGGGCATGAAATTAAGACTATTTCTAACCATTTAACAAGCTTAGAACTAACCCATAAGGATCAAAGACATTTACCTTAGGGTTTGAACCAAAAACTTGCAAAAACAACTCCAAATGCACCAATTCCACAAAAAACGAGTTAAGGGCTTGTTGTGATAGCTTTGAGGCCTTCAAATTTCATGGAAATTTGGGTGAAATAAAAGCTTTGATGAGGATGAGCTATGGAGGAGAGAGAGCCATAAAAATGGCAAATGGGGGAGATGATGAATAGTGTCATCTCATCTATTTATATAGCCAGCCTTTTTAACTTAACCTAACTCTTTTCCACTTGACACTTTGGCCCTCAAATTTAATTTTGAATCATTTAGGCCACTTAAACTCTTCCTACACCATCATTCCTTGGTCCCATTGAAAGGTTTTTCTTAGCTAAACACCTTGCTCTTAAGTCACTTAAGCCATTATAAGACATAATAGCTTAATTTCTCACATAGTACATTTTTCACCTTTAACTCCACTTTTGGTTCAAATGGCTATAAATACTTATGGTCTTTACTCATCTACCTCAAAACACTTGCATGAACCTAATTTCACTGAAATTATGGTCATGCCACTAACTTGGGTCAAAATTACCATTTTGCCCTCTTTGCCCTTTAGGTGCCAATTACACTTTGGAACTCAACTTAACCTTACTTAGCCTGCTTTCTTTGCTTAATAAAACTTATTTGAGGAAAATAACCTGCTTTCTTTGCTTAATAAAACTTATTTAAGGAAAATAACTTGAGATTTACTTACCTCAACATTCAAAGTGGATGAAACACTAGGAGAGCCTTTACACAAATTGTAAGTATGAGTGAACTCCATGAGTAGGACCAAACCATGTACATTTGAACAGGATGACAAAGTTGGGTCTACACCCAAAATATTGTAGCTCCATTATTTTGTCTATCATGCCATATGATTCGTACCCTCCAGAATCTCCAGTGTCACTCTCAACGCAAATGCCCCAATTCGCAATTGACTTTGTAAACTCATAAACTCGGGTATGAAAGTGGAAACAATAAGTAATTCAATAATACGTTCTCTTGTGATGTTTGGATGGATTTAACCTTACAAATAACAAATTGAGGTTCATGAGGTTGCAAATGAGTATAATACTGCCATTTATACTAAATATGAGTTTAAAAGTGGATGCAAAGCATACATATTGCCAGAACTATGACCTGAAATGTTGAACGCATAGCTCATCCATCTCCCTATCACTGTATCATGGGAATTTTCCTCGCATTATGTCATTAAAAATCCTGCAAAGTGACAGATGTTGTATGGCTATTTTCATCAAGACAAAAATGAAGGAGGAAATATCATCTCTACTTTGCACATGGTGATAATGATTAGTTTCTTAAGTTTATCCATGTCATTTATCCTAATTTTTTGTAAGCACAATTGCCAAAAAAATGTACAACATTCCGATATAGTGATCCACATAGCTTGTGATATGTAGCCATAGAACACAATCGATAAAAGCTATTGAAGAAATACGTGACAATCATGAATTTTAAATGCATAGAAATTGCAGTTTGAAATGTTCACATTGTGTGCTAAATTAGATGCATATCTAATTGGGAACTTTAACCTTCTAAGCCAGACACATATTTGTCTTACCTCTTTTTTCTCTAGAATGTATGTTTCCTTTGGTTTGACTCCGATATTACCATCTTTTACCAAGTGTAGCTTAGGATGCATTTCCAACTCCTAGAGATCTAATCGGGGCATTAGGGTTATCCTTCATCTTACCCTTAATATCCATCATTATGAAAAATATGTTTTCAAAGAAATTCTTCTCTATATACATTACATCAAGATTATGTATTACAATCAAGTGTTTTTAATATTGCAACTCCTAAAAAGTTGACTTTTTAACCCAATTATGAGTTGAACCAAAACTGGACACATGAAAATTATCTGACAATACCCTCAGAGGTGGGAATTGCATTTAATTTAGGGTTACACTGATATCTTCACTAGACATTGGAGGAACAGCTGTCGCCCTTACCCTTAAACTTGGAAGAAATGCATCAATATTACCACAAAAAGAACGATTTATTGGTAAAAATTTCCTATGACAGCCCCACTAGCAAGGTTTCCTCCCATACTAATTGGAAAGACTTAGTGTTTTCCATGCAATATGGACATGTCAATCTCCCATGCATACTCCATTTTAAAAGTATCACATTTACTGAGAAATCAATAATTGTCTATAATAAACAAGCTCGCATTGTGAAATTTTGAGATCAAAATGCATCCCACATTACAACTTTGTTTACCTACAGCATCTTCAGTTCATCAATGAACGGCCGTAAGAATACATCAACTAGTTTATATACCCGGTGTTGCACCGATATTCTTTTTTTTTTCTTTGTTCTAAAAAATAATCAAACTACAAGCTAAAAAATTGAATGCCCATGGTTCTAGACTAACTGTGTATAAAACAATTCGAGGTACATGGTGCCCACAAGCTATGATGAATTCGGTCGCTGATAATATTTTGAGTAAGTTCTAGATATATCATTAGGTCAACTTCAAAATTCAAAAATTTTCAAAACCAATAATTTAAAGTATAATTTTAAGGTAATAAATATATTTTTTGAATCTCATTTAAAGTATAATTCATTTTTATTGGAATCAACTTTATTTAAATTTTTCTACATTATATTTTTTAATCAGATAACATTGTTATGATCCTTAGTTTTTTTTAATAACAATATGATCTAATGACCATATTTCAGCTACTTTATGCAATTTCTCATAGTAACTTGGTTTCATCTTTTCGGTCTTAATGTCACCTAAATCACTATCCATTAAGCTTTTGACATTGAAAGAATATCAAAGTCTATAGGCCAAATATAAAATTATAGCCTTTTATATATTAAGGTTTAATATTTTTTGGGTAAAATTCACCATGGGTCACCTAGCTTATTTTTTTGTCCTATTCGAGTACCTTACTTTTATTTTGTCCTATCGAGGTACCTTTCCTTCTATTGCGCATTCTGTTCAACTACTTTCCGTCAAATTGGTCGTTAAATTGGATGGAAAATGATGAAGTGGCATTAAATAATACTAAAATAAACTTAAAATAACAACTTCAGTCCTCAAACTATTTCAATTACTAATTCTAACCCTTAAAATTTCACTTAAGCCAATTCTATCCCTCCCATCTCGTTCAATAATTCTTCGTAAACGGCTTTTTGCTTCATTCCTCACAACGGCTTGCCCTTGATTGCAACAGTGGCTGATGGCGGTGTTGAGTGAGGGATTTGAGTAGGAAGGAGATGTCATCCTCGAGCGGAGGAACGAGAGCAGCGACTGAAGCTTGCCCTGGATGGCAACCGACGCCGATCGACGATGGCCGGCTGCTCGCGAAGCTTCGATTGTTCGCTTCTTTCATTTCAGCATCATTGGACGGGAGTGATCAAGAGTGTCTAGAAGGCCGGAAAACCCAGATTTCAATTTTGATTCACTCGCTTCTTGCGAGTTCAATTCTGAATCACTTGCCATTTTATTTCTACGTCGTTTGAATGTTCATGTCTGCTCAATTCCCAGGCGAGACAAACCAAGAGGACCGACATTTGATGGCAACTCAGTCGACCAAACCTAGGCGATGAACGAGATCGAGGCGTGGTCGCCCTTTCGTGCTCCGATCGAGCGATGAAACGGTGGTGATATCGAAGCAGGCGACGGGGGTCGGTCCCTCTTCGGTCGGAGTTTGGAACTTGGTGTGAGAGAAAGACAAACAGATAGAGATCCAGGCGAGAGCGAAGGGCGGAGAGAGAGGCGATGAAGGATGAGCAGATCAGAGAGAGGGGCAGATGGCGATGGAGGATTTTCTAGCGGAGGATTGAACAAAGAAGAAATAGAGCCTAATTTTTGGATTTATGGCTATTGATAAAACCTATGGTTTGCTAGATTTGGGTTTGAGTTATTGTTCTTTTGATCCATTTTTTTTTGCACCTGATTTCCGCCGGGGAGGACAACGTAGAGGCCGGGGGCGGCTGAGATGGTGCGTGATAGAGGAAGAGGTTGACGGTGGCTAAAATAATTTTAGTGGAAGTTTAAGGGTTAGAATTAGTTATTAGAAAAGTTTAGGGTCCATAGTTATTATTTTACGTTTATTGTAGCATTAATTAATGCCACGTCAGCAATTTCCGTCAGACTTAACGATGGAATCAACGGAAAGTACCCAGATAGGACATGCGATAAGAGGTAAGGTACCTCAGTAGGACAATTTGAAGGTAAGGTACCCGTTTAGGACAAAAAAAATAAGCCAGGTGACCCCCGGTGGAATTTATCCAATATTTTTTTATAAATTATTTAATTTTTCTAGATTTTTTCCTTACCTGGCCTAAAAAAATTATTATTATTTTTATTAGGAAAATATTTTAAAATTAAATAATCTTCATATACAAAATATAACTTAATTTTTTTAATCTCCACCAATTAAACATAAAACTTGAGGTGCCAAATTAAGTATCATGGATTTATTAAAAATTTCAATGACATAAGAAAAATATCATGTATTTTAAATCAGAATATGTTAGGACATTATCCATCAATTTATCCAAAAATTAATGGTAATTTTAAATTAAAAACTCTTGCTCTATTTATCTTGTATATATAATTCAAATAAAATAGGTATATATCTTGTCGCATTATTTTCATTATACCATTGAAATTTTCAATTAAATTACTTTTGAATAATTTTATATTCAAATGTTTGTATCAAATATATCTACATAATCATTTCTGAAAATGATAATATCATAATATTTAATTCAACATTTATTTGTAAGTCAAAAATTGTGACTTTAGCTGCCGTGTGTCACCATCATACTACATCAAAGTGTCAGAAGTATGTGCAGTAAACCATGTGAAAAAATTTACAGTTAACTTACTAACAAAAAAAAGTGTATCACGTAATAGTTTCACAATCCCTCTCATTAAGAAAAAATAAAAATTATCCTTAAGTGTATCCTGCTTTATATATATATATTAAGAAAAAGTCAAAATTGCCCTTAAATTTTAAAATAAATATCAAGTGGCTCTTTAACCTAATGAGAAAAATTGTGAAATTAACACGTGGCATATCTTAATGTTTTAGTAAATTAACCACAAATTTTTGTAAATGGTTTACTGCATATACCCTGACCCTATGAAGCAATATGATAGTGACACATGGTAGTCAAAGCCATAAGTTTTCACTTACAAAGAATTTTGAATTAAATATTATGATATTATCTTTTTTTAATGATTATATAGATATTATTTGATACAAACATTTGAATATAAAATTATCCAATATTATATTCATGATAAACAAAAAGTCTCAAGCTTTGAACATCTTTCATTTTTTTTCCTAATTGAATAAATCCCTAAGGTGTGAGAAGAAAAAGAATCTCAAGTTTTAGTAAATATTACACTGTTTTTCTTTTTAATCAAAACAATAGAATATTTTTTGCTGTACAATTCTTCTAGGCAGAAGAAGAAAATAGATATTGGATAATTTTATATTCAAATTTTTGTATCAAATAATATCTATATAATCATTTCAATAAAAGATAATGTCATAATATTTAATTTGAAATTTATTTGTAAGTAAAAAATTGTGGCTTTGATCGCCATGTGTTACTATCATATTGCATTAGAGAGTCAAGTGTATATGTGGTAAATCATGTGCAAAATTTTGTAGTTAATTTAATAAAAAAAGAAAATATACCACATGTCAGCTCCACAATCCCCTTCATTAAGGAAAAGTCAAAATCACCTTTAGATATATATATATATTTCATCCTAAGGATCTCGGACCTACTATCAACAATGACAGAAATATATATGCTTCTTTCATACACATTTTTTATGGAAAATTATAAACAACAATGAAACAAACTAGATAGAATACATCCTTCTCATAGTATAATTTGGCATAAACCCATATGTACACCCATATGTACAAAGCCCAAGTTGTACAATATGAATTTCTGCCATGAAGTCTAGAAAAGTTAAATTAACATGCTTCCGAGCCACACTTTGGCATGGATGACTCACTGTACCGTTTCTAAGTAGCTTGATTACCCACATGCCACGTCATAAGTTCAGCTGTTAAGGTAAACATGAATAAATGTCTTAGTCAGTCAGCGATTGGAAGGTGTCGTAAAACCTTTTTCAGAATTGGTTTTTTATTTCATATGTTCATTGTTCCTTCTTTATATCTGCACTCCCTTCAAATTTTACAATGCATCAACACTAAGTTTTCACCACTAAACAACATACAATTCTTTGGGGCACACATTTATTTTCACATATGGATCCTTCATCATTTGCTAAGCCTCATATAATGTATATGGCAATCGATTATCTTCTTAAACAAATTTCTTAATGAGGGACAAAGTGTTATTAGAGCAATTGTCTGACATATTATGCTTACTTTTCTCACTTAACAACCAAGAAATCGTTGATAGCTTTGTATGTTTCATGCATCCATCCTATAAATGGTGTTCATGCATCACTAAGTAATTTGCAAAATTTTTTCATATTTGGATTTGGAAGTTCATCATCCACTCCTGTGACATTAATATCATGATTATTTTCTTCATTATATGCATCATTATGCACTTCAACATTCACCTCCTAATTATTATCATATCGATTTCAATTCTTTCATTACAGTGTTTACTCAAGCCAAACGAATTGATAACCATTTGTTCATAATTAGATCTACTGTTATAGTTCTCATCTCTATCTAAAATAGTTATTGAAAAAGATAGATTAATTGATGTTCTACACGTATGAAAATTATAATATTGCATTTCATACCGCTCGCCATAATAGTAGCAAACATAATAGTTATCTATCAACAAATCCAAAACAACATAGATGCATTTTAACTTCATTTTTTTCAAGATAATGTCTGTTTTCACACCTACCATAGACATTTAATCAGTTCAGTATCTTCACTACAAACTATTTTTATAAAATTTTTTATGCCTAATATGAAAGCTGGGTTCATATATTCATCCATCATTAATCTTTGATACATCTACTTACGTCCATTAGCCATGTTTTTGTTTATTACAATACAAATTTAAAAATATATATTGAATTACAAAGAAAAAGACATTAAAAAGATATATGACTATGAACCTAAAACCTAAACAAATCCCATAAGGAAATATCCCTTATCTATTAAAAAATGAAACATCAACATTGTAGTTCTACGTTGTAATTTATTTTAATTTAATGAATAAATTTAGGCAGTATTTCACCTTAGTTTCTGGAATGCATCGTTTGTATGAGACTAGAATCTCATATTTAGTATCTGAGGATACACAGTTCAATGCAGCTCAAATTTATTCATCATTAAAATAAGTCACAAACAGCAAAGTATAGTCCAGATGTATATTTATTTCTGAACTGTCTAACATGGATAATCAATGATTTCCAAACAGAGACCTATTATGTATATAAAATAGTTGCATATCCTTGCAATTACTCAATATACATAATGTTTCTCAAAGATAAAAAATTGTTGACAGATATTCTATGGTTTATCTATAATGTATATGCAAATAAAACTTATTTCATTACAATATATCAAATAAATCAACTCAAATAAAATTTACCTATTTCTCCACAGCAAAAAATCCTTTGGTAACTTGTAATAAAGTAGCTGAAGAAGCTTGCGGTGAAGTTGTAGCAGAAAGAAGAAAATGGCGAGCAGAAAGGAGTAGGAGGGGAAGCAGATGAGTTTTTGTTTCACAACTGCAATTGAAAGGTGACTACTTTTCAAATTTTTTACTACCACACGGTAACTAAAAAAAAAACGACTGACATTTAAATTTCTTTTTCAATTTGTGATTGAAAAAAGACTACTCACTTCAATAACAAATTAGTCACAATTTTTGTGAGCCTCATAATAAATGACCAATTTGTGACTGAACTTCAAATTTTTCAATCATTTTTTTTTTCTGTTGTAGTGTAATTTTATAATAATTTTTTTTGAAATGCCTATCACTCACTCGGCCCAACAACCATGCCACCCATCCAACTTCCAATTTGTACTTTTGCCAAAATCTCATTACCTTTTTAACCAATCAAAGTTTACTACAGTTTTAGGGAATCAATTGTACATAATTAAATTCTATTTTGCACATATGTTTAACTATTTCATTCCTCTTATTTTGCTGTACTTGTTTGTAATTCACCTCTATGCATTTTTTCCAAAGGAACTTTATTATGTTTTTTTATTTGTTGAACTAATGGATAAACATGTTAAAACTAAGAGTTGCTTGCTTATTGTTTTAAAATTTTTTGCTATATTTTGATAACTTGTATATCTTATGTGTGACTTGGATCTTAGAATTGAATATTGAAATTTTCAATATGTTGATATGTTTTATTTATAATTTGATATGTATGTGGTTTTGCGCACGCGTGCCCACTCGCACACACACACACATAACTGATATATATGAGATGATATAATACAGTATTGGTATTGTACTATACCATCGAAAAAATGGTATGATATCTATTACGAGATTTAGAAGTTTGAACTTTAGTTTTACCTGCTCGACTACGATTCTAATTAATTAGGAGAAAGAAGAAATTTTCCTTTCGCCATTTTGACCAATTATATTCATTAGAGTCAATTCATTTTAACTTAAGTTAATTGATTTATTTTTACTATTATATCTTTTTTGCCTGAAATCAATTTTATTTGAAAGTCAATATTATATAGATACAATAATCCATTTGAAAGTAAAATTTCATGATATTATTAAATTGGTATGAATTTTTTTAATGTTTTAAACTAGAAAAATTCATAAAAATTTAATAAATTACAAAAATTATATTTTTTTATCAATTATTATAGTAATATAATATTAAATTTTAATTAAAATTATTTGCAGGTAAAAAAAATATAAAAATAAAAATAAATCTTAAGTTAAACTTTCACAAGACTTTGAAGTTGCCACTGCAAAGGTTTTAGAGGAGTGCTAGGGGCAGTTGCTTTTACAGTTGCTCTAACAGTCTCCTTTTACTTTTTGGACATGTGACACTTTTATTTGAGCTTAAAAAAGTAACTTGGTATGCCGGTTAACCAAATTTCTTTTTTACTTCTTTCCCAGTCAAATTGATTTTGTTTCTTACCCCATCTCCAGTGCCTACCTACCCCAACAGAGTAGAGCCCTCGAGCTCGCCCTACCGACTCACCCTGTCTCTCAAACTTGCCCCAAGCTTTGAGCTTTTGCCTTTTGCATCTCCAGCTCGCCCCACCAGCTTTGATCGTCTGCATCTCGCCCCACTAACTCACCCAGTTGCCGGCCAACTCGCCCCACCAGCTCTGAGCTTCTGCATCTCCAACCCACCTCACCTACTCACCTTCTATCTCGCCCCACCAGCTTCGAGCTGCTGCATCTCACCGCAGTTGATCGATTTCCATCTCGCCCCACTTGCTTACCCTCCATCGCGTCCGATGCCTGTCCATCGAAGCTCTGCTCCTCGTTGTGTCTTTCGTCTGCAAAATCGAGATCCATTTTTCAGCTAGCTCGCAGAGGATAAGGAAGAGGACAAAGATTATGCAGACACACTTTGGAGCCGAATAGACTCATCTCAGAGTAGCTGAGCTGCATGAGGTTCACGAGTGACTTGTTTCAGGCACAGATCCAGTGATAAGTTCACCATGGAATTCACGAGCCAAAGACATGTTAAGTGTGTGTTGTGCGGTATGTAGTAATGGCACTCCTGCACTGCACCATACAGCCTTTCAATGCCTTCTAAGGCAGCTTGCACCTACATGTTTGTTGAACAATTGGAGCGGATGCCGCTGCACACCCAGAACAGGCCACACACTGGGTTAGCAATCTGGCTCTTGATATTGTTTGCTGCGTGTGCCAATATTACTACCAGTCCCATCTCATCCTAGTCCTATTTTTTTGTTTGCTCATGTTCTGTTTGATTTCCTTGGTTTGACATTTATTTCCTTAGTCCTGTTCTTTTTTGGTTTGCCGATGTTCTGATTGATTAACAACCAGCCCATTTTTCATTTGCCCATGTTCTGTTGGTTCTGTTTCGTACATGCATTCAAATGTCAAAGTCTAAACATTAGTTGGCATTAAAAGTATTGTTCTATCGCCACTAACTTGATTGGGATCAGATTGTTATATGATGATTCATTTATGTTTCATTTTCTTTACTTGTTGGGTCAGAAAGGTGGTCTTTATGTCATGTTTAATTTGAAAATCTTTCAGGTTTACAAAGGTGTGGGAAGAGCTTCAGATTGAGGTGGATTAATTACCTGAGGCCTGATTTGAAAAGAGGCACATTCTCACAAGAAGAAGAAAATATCATCATGAACTTCATGCCGTTCTGGGGAACAGGTAGAAATTTTGAACTTTATTCACTCTTACGAAAACCTCACATTTAGTTGCTTTCTTTCGAGTTTCTCTGCTTTTCCTTTCTTTTTCAATCCTTAAACAAATTTTTTTCCCCTTTCTTTCTTTCTTTCAGATGGTCCCACATTGCTGCCCAACTGCCTGGAAGAACCGACAATGAGATAAAGAATCTGTGGAACTCTTGCTTAAAGAAAAAGCTCAGGCAGTGAGGCATTGACCCTGTGACCCACAAACCTCTATCTAAAGTTGAGAATGGAGAAGACAACAACAGCCAGCAGGCCCAGCCCTCTGCCACAGCCATCGAATTAAACAACTTCCAGGCAGAAAGTCATGTAATTTCTGAACTTGGCCCTTGGATAGAACAATGAACCTTAACTCCATTTATGATCAACCTTGGCAACTGATGTGCTCATCTCTCTTCTTCATTGCAGATAGAACCAGAATCACAAACTCGACTTCTGTTGGCTGGAGTTTTTGGTGACTTGCTTCACGGATGGGGTCTGGATTTTGCCCTTTAGAAATGTGTGAGGTATGATTTTGCCATTTCCATTATAATGGTTTCCTTCCGTGTCAGTATGGAAAATATTGCCTGCTATAATTTTGATTATATTTGCCTTAGAAACCAATAGCTGTAAACATGTAGCAGACAACAACTGAAATATTCCTTAGAATACTCAGAACTTGAAAGCTTTCATTTTTTTGTTGATTTCCTTGTTTATGGAACATGTTATGTTTTCTGTAATGCGATAATTGGTCAACTGCTAATGTTTGCTCTCAGCTCAAAGGGCTAAATGATGTGTATTGATAGTTCTGTAGTGATGAACAAGTAATAGCATTATTTAAAGACAAGTAATTAGTAAGCTATTGAAAATTGCCTTGCACACAAAACCAGTAAGTTCAGCTTTCTTCAAATAAAGATGCCATCACTATGAATCAAGCTAATGGGTAACCGAATAGAGATGCCAACCAAGTAAAAGTCACTGCTAATTTGAGATCAAGTGAAAAAGAACATCCAACAAGACATGAGATCTTTATCCATTTAATCTTCTCTTCTGACTTTCCGTAGTACTCAAATGCACATAATATCTGCTATTAAAAACATAGGAAAATTGATTAGTGCTTTATTGTATAAAATTTTATGATGGATACATAACAAAAAGAGATCAATAATACCTATGTTAAATACCTCAAAATATCAAAAATATTACAGTCTTCGATTAAGCTGTTGAAAGCAAAATCTGCTTCACCTAGAGTTGTGGATGTATTATATAGGGTTAGATAAAATGGAATATAATAAACTTTGAAAGATCAATTTACTAAGTAATACCATCATGTATGTGCTGACCCAAATGATATTCATTCCTTTCAATTTGCATTGATCCATGTGCATCCACATTTTTTGAACTTAGTACATTTCTTTCACGAAGAGTAGTGGTTGTTTGATCTAGTTGCACTCCACATTTTGATTGCACCTGGTAAACAAACATGAAATTGTATAGCTTCAAATATGTAGTAGCTATTAGTTTACTTATGTTACAAGAACTTCAAATTCATTAACTAAAATGAAATCACTAACCTTGGTTCTTTTATTGACGCATTTTCTTTTCTTCCCCTTCTCAATCCCACTTTTCATTCTTTTAGGAGCTCCTTTTGTTTTCGATATTACAGGATCTAGAATTCTGATCTCCTGTGAAGCATTAGTATTCAAGTTTTCTTTCCCAAATTTGTCAGATTTCTCATAACTTTTTCTTGATTGATTGATTTTCTGACATTGCTTTAAAATATTTTCCAACCCTTGACATGCAATGTCAAAACTTTCAAGAGACAATGAACCCTCCTCAACCACTTGAGCCACTTGTTGCGATAAATTATCATAGCGTTGCTTCTTTGTCCGTACTTCTTCATACACATTTCTCTTCTTTTGTTTGACATTTATTTCCTTGGTCCACCTCTTCAAAATATAATAATGTGGAACCTCAAATATTCCCACTGCTTGTAATGTACTCAAAGAGTGCCGACAAAGAAATCCATTGAACTCAAACAATCTGCAAAGGCATGAAACCTCGTTCTTTCCTCCATCCCATTCTACAATAAAGTCTTCACCATTTCCAAAGTCAAGAACTTTAAATGTAGTAACATGCCCATTTTCCTTCTCTTTGGTAAGATGACATCCTGCTAAACCCAAAACTTCCTCTTGAAATTTTTTAAAAATCTCATGAGTGTATACTGATGCCAACTGTTTCTCAAAAGGAGATGGGGTTTTTAGGACTGGTGTCTTACTCCATGTATTAAAATTTGCTTGATTTTCAGCCTCATGCCTATCCCGCAAAGCTTCTTGATATTTCTTGACAAACTCTTTTAATGTAGTTTTTTTACCCACATATTTGTCAAAGAAAGAATTAATACTCTCTGACCTTTGTGTAGTTGACATTCCAGCAAAAAATGTATCTCTCATATATGCAGGAACCCATTGCCCTCGATCTTCATATAAAAGCCGAATCCAGCCATCTTCATGAAGCCCAAATTCGTTAACCAACTGCTGCCATCTTTCCTCAAATTGTTCTTTGCTCCAAGACCCATAAATACACTTATTAAAAAGCACCATAAATCTTTCATGCTCCCTCATTACATGACCGAGCTTTTCTGGTAGTTTTTTGAGAATATGCCAAAGACAATAACGATGCTTTGTATTTGGAAAAACAATTGAAATTGCTAGCTTCATTGATTTGTCCTGATCTGTTATAAATGCAATTGGATGCTTTCCACCCATTGCTCTAAGCCACGTCCTCATTAACCAAGTAAAAGTTTCTGCAGTCTCATCAGCAAGTAATGCACATCCTAGAATCATGGACTGGAAATGGTTATTTACTCCAATAAATGGGGCAAAGGGCATCTTGTATTCATTGGTGATATATGTGGTATCAAAGGATACAACATCACCAAAAACCTTATAGTCTTCCCTACCTTTTCCATCAACCCAAAAGATATTTCTCAAACGATGTTCTTCATCTAAATCAATTACATAGAAAAAGTTAGGATCTTCTTCTTGTATCTGCATAAAACAATCAAGCATTGCATTCACATCTCCATTTTCAAGTTCAAGCTGGCGCTGCTTATCCAAATGATTCCTGATGTCCTTTTCAGTGCATCCAATTTTTTCATATCCACCGTGTTGGTTTGCCATTGCTGAAAAAATTTTACTTGCCTTTACACCAACTGAACTCAGATTTTTTATGCTTTCTTTCTTGGCTAAGCTGATGCTCCTGTGATAAGGAAAGTAATGTGCATGTTCTGGTGAAAGCTCATGATTGTGATCTTTGACAAAATTTTCAATGAACCACTTTCCATCGTGTCTTCTCTTCATATGCAAGCTAGCTTTACAATCCATTTTCAAGCAAGGTCGAGGATTGATTGCTTTAGACTCTCCTTTAAACCCATGTCTTGAACAAACATATTTTACATCAATAAATTCTCCATTGATCTTTGAACGACGACTAGCTTTTGTGGCTACACCAAATCCTACCTTTTTCGCATAATCCTTATAGAATTTATATGCATCATCTTGTGAATCAAACTCCATTCCAACAAGAGGTTCAATAATATCATCAGCATCTGAAATTTGTATTCCATCACTACTGAGTTGATCCACATTCTGATTATTGTTTTCTTGGCAACTAGGTAACTTTTCATTACTAACTTCACATGAATCCTCCCCGTTCAAATCTATATCCATTATCATGGGTACCTAAAAGAGAAAGTACAAAATTCTACATTAAAAAGTGAAACAACAAATAGAAAAAAAAATAACAGAGCCAAACATTTTGGTGTTTGTAAGTGAACCATTGGCTATGTTAAAAAGAGGAAGTAGAATATTCTCAATTAAAAGTTGCATGTGACTGTTGATTTTGTTTTGTGGAAGATCAATGGACCACTTGGTTGTTAAATTATAAATTTACATGTTTATCAACACATATGCAGGCATTGCACAAAGGTCTGGGATTTCAACTTAGTTGATGCCTTTGGAGTGAAAGAAACAAGCTGAGACTAAGAAGGTAACCAGGTCTGATGTATAGATGTAGGAGGGGTATTGGATCATACTAGAATGAAAAATCAGAGTAATGTAGTGCTGACCCAATGTTTTGTTTGGTTTGGAAGATGTTATTAGTTCTGAAGGTGGATGAGAAAGACAACAAGCTGATTGATATTCCTAAGGAATGTCTTGACCTCAGGTACAAGCAGTTCTATTTATGGTTAGCTGAAACAAAAGCAGACTTACTGTTACTTTGGCTGAACAATCTGCAGCATGAGTAGTCAGTGATTACTTTGAATACTAGGATCATGGATTCTCATGGTCATGGCTGTGTTTCATTGGTTTTTATCTTGTTTTCTAGCTAAGGAATAGATTAGAGGCTTGTAAATGCCATTTGGAGTGAAAGAGTGTTTCAATGACGACGAAACTTGCTTATCAAAGTTGCTTCAATATCATATCATGTTTCAAGAAGCAGTACTATAAATTCTACCACTTCCAATTTCCATAAGAAGAGAATGAACTAGCAAGCGGTACAGGGGCTCTTTTCTTATGCTTCATAACGATGGAATGCGTGGGAAAGAAATAAGATTCATCCATTTGGACACAAAGGTCTGGGATTTCGTAGCATGCATCAGATTAATAGGCACTACTCAAGTGGAGGTATTGATTTATATTTATGACTGCAAGCAACGTAATAAAATTTTCCAACAATGCCGATGATGCCAATGGTAAAAGAACCAAAACAAATCAAATCAATTGAAAAAAATATAAAATAAGTAGTTTGTTTTTCTTACCGATTGGTGCTTGGAGGATTTGTAGTCGCAGGATAACAATTATTGTGGAGAAAACTCAGCAAAAATGGCCGTGTTCGTGTGGGTGTTGAGCAATATAGGTTTGCCGCGAAGACTTTGACGCGAAGAAGATTAGGAGCGGGAGCGGCAAAATAATCCCAGATAAACGTACCCGTTAATAATCAAAATACCTTCTATTGCCGGTTATATTCTTGGAAATTAAAATTAGTGCCACATGTCCAAAAAATAAAAAAAAACTGTTAGAGCAACTATAAAAATAGCTGCCCCTAGCACTCCTCAAGGTTTTATTATCCATTCTCCATTCTCCATTCTCTCCCACTACCAAATCCATAGAATTATGTATGTGTGTTTTTGCCATTCCCAATTTATTTTCCCGTGTCCTTATAAACCAACCCCAATCTGACCTAGTTGGCGGCAACTTTTGGCAGGAAAATAAAACAAAAATTCAAGAGATTATATAACACAAATCTAGCAGGCACCCCACTCTCTCACCCAGAGCGTGGGTTACAATCTCGGGAAAATCAAGCAATCGCTGACCTGAAACCCTAATCCCCAATTCCCTAACAACTACGCAGATCGAAATTGGAACTCAAACGACGTTCATTGGGCTCACCTGCTTCTCGTCCCGCGTGAGCATCAAAATACAGCGAGAGGAGAGCGATGAGTAAGCTTGGTCTTCCTATTGGTAACAGCTGAAGAGCGACTCGAAAAAGGGGGAGGGCGATGACCTGAAAGGCTGAAACTTTGATGAATCTTAATCTTGTTGGAGCTAAAACCCTATCGAGGTACGATAGGCCCGGCTCTGTTCTTCTGGGTTTCTCTTGTTTTCGTGCCTCGCAATATCAATCGATGCGTCCACCTGGTAAGTTCTGTCTGCGCTGTTCCTGCGTTGCTTTTGAAGCTTCTGCTTGATCGAGCCTATTAACTGTTTGAACCAGAAGATCGGTTCGTTCCCTGTTATCTGAATTCAGATATTGGCATTGGAGCAATGGTGTTGAACTTAATGTTGTAGTAGATTATTATAAATATTTATATGGTTGTATAAATCTGTTTCTTGGCATGCAACTATCTGCGGCTTCTGCTTCCTCCTCGGCACGTAAGGCTTTGAGGAGTCAATCAGGTTCTCGCCTTCGTAAAAGGCACAAGAGGCTTGATGCAATCTGTGAAAAGGAATATAATAGGAATCACAGTGAATCAAATGAGAGAAGTGGCGGTAGGGGATCATTGGATGCTGACGTGGAGCTGCGGAGGAGCTCACGGGTGCGGAGGGCACCGGTTGTGCTGGATGTCTCTCCTCCGCCTGCCAAAAAGAGACGTAAGCTTGGTCAGAATATTAAAGTTGGTTTTGATAGGAGTCAGAACAGTAAAGTAGGGGGTGTAAAGGCTGAGGAAAAGAAGGAGGACATTGAGGTTTCTGGTAGTTGGAGATCCAGGTTGAGAGCCAGGGTTGGGAATACTACTGTTATGAAGCTGAAAGAGTATGAGCGTGGTTCGTCAAGTAGAAGGAAAAAGCTGTTTGCTAAAATGGAAGAAGACAGCCATACTGTGGAGGAGAGTTTGGAAGTGGAGAGTCAGAGAATGATGGTTGTGAAGTCAAAGAGGCCAGGTAGAGTAAAAGCGATGAATGGTTTACAGGGTGAGAAGGGTGTGGAAATGTGTGATGTCGAATCAGAGGAAGTGGGGGATGCAAACGAAGAATTTAGAAAGGATGCAGTAGATGTGAGTGCCTCCAGTTCAGACAATGAAACTGGAGGGAGAGATAAGAGAAATATGATAGAAGTGAGTGATGTTGAGGATGACCAGAAAGAATCACCAAATATTATGCTACCTGTGGAAACCTGCATAGACAATGACATAGCTATAGAAGCAGAGAATGTTGAAGAACGAGTGCAGAATGATGAACTGCAACAGGTAGAGTGTGAGAATGAAGGAAGAACCCCAGAGGATGTCATGGAAGCAGAAATTTCAACGGAAAAGGGGGAAGAAAAAGCTGATAATGATATCAGAGAAGTTGGATCAGTAGTGGAGTTGGACAAGTCTAATGAAGTTGCCGATGCAAAACCAGCTGAAAACGAGAATGATGCAAAGGCAGCTGACTCTAATCAAGTTCATTTTGATAAAGTTGGCCGGTCACGCATTAGACAGGGAAGAAGATGTGGTTTATGCGGAGTTGGCTCAGAAGGCAAACCTCCAAAGAAGTTGACTCTGGATAATGGTGACAGTGAAAATGAGGCATATAGTTCTTCTGCTTCAGAAGAACCAAACTATGATAAGTGGGATGGATTTGGTGATGAACCTGGGTGGCTTGGTCGACTTTTAGGCCCCATCAATGATCGTCATGGCATTCCTAGAATATGGGTTCATCAAAACTGTGCTGTTTGGAGTCCTGAGGTGTGATTTCTTGTGTTATCATTTATTTTTCTTAAAAATTTTCCTTATTTCAACGACTTGAATTATGTTTCGTAAATTTTGAATGATTGCTTGTTACTTGTTATTGTGCTATTTATCAGTTGTAGAACTGTTTATAAGCATTTTTTCTAAGTTCCAAATTGTCTGTTCCTCTGTGATATGTTTCCTCTTGTTTACCATATACTGGTATAGAAGTTATTATTCTTATTATTATTTTGTGGAGCTTGTTTTTGCCATTGATACCATGTGCTGGTGGTGCAGGTTTATTTTGCTGGTTTGGGACACCTGAAGAACATAAGGGCTGCACTTTGCAGAGGAAGAGCTCTCAAGTGCACCCGTTGTGGGAGGACAGGAGCAACAATTGGATGCCGTGTAGATCGATGCCCTAGAACATATCATCTGGTTGGTTTTTCGCTGGCTGCATTTCCATAACTTGCACTTTTATGTGCTAAAAATAACAAACTCATTTCTGATTTATGGAAATCAATTTCTTGCAGCCTTGTGCACGTGCATGTGGGTGTGTCTTTAATCATCGGAAGTTTCTCATAGCCTGCACAGACCATAAACATAAATTCCAACCTGCTTATAGATATTTAAAACTCGTTAAGAAAATGAAAGCAAGAAAAATGAAGTTAGAAATGAGGAAGGTGTCCAATGATGCATCAAGAAGGGATATAGAAGCTGAAGAGAAGTGGTTGGAGCACTGTGGTCAAGATGAGGAGTTCTTGAAACGTGAGAGCAAGAGGCTTCACCGTGATTTGATGAGAATAGCACCTGTATACATTGGAGGCATGCACACTGATAATGGAAAAACACATGATGGTTGGGAATCTGTTGCTGGACTGCAGAATGTCATTCAATGTATGAAGGAGGTTGTCATTTTGCCACTTCTTTACCCTGAGTTCTTTAGTAACCTTGGGCTTACACCTCCACGAGGAGTTCTTTTGCATGGGTATCCTGGAACGGGTAAAACTCTTGTGGTGCGTGCTTTAATAGGTTCTTGTGCTCGTGGTGATAAACGGATAGCATATTTTGCTCGCAAGGGTGCTGATTGCTTGGGCAAATATGTTGGTGATGCTGAGCGACAGCTAAGACTTTTGTTTCAAGTTGCTGAGAGATGCCAACCTTCAATAATTTTCTTTGATGAGATAGATGGCTTAGCACCACGTCGCACACGGCAGCAAGATCAGACACATAGCTCGGTTGTGTCGACATTACTTACTTTGTTGGATGGTTTAAAATCCCGAGGTTCAGTAGTGGTCATAGGTGCAACAAATCGCCCAGATGCTGTGGACCCAGCATTAAGGAGGCCAGGACGTTTTGATAGAGAGATTTATTTTCCACTCCCTTCAATGGAGGATAGGGCAGCAATCCTCTCACTTCATACAAAGCGGTGGCCAAAACCGGTCAGTGGACCTGTCCTTCAGTGGGTTGCAAGAAAAACAGCTGGATATGCTGGTGCTGATTTGCAGGCTCTTTGTACTCAAGCAGCTGTTATTGCTTTGAAGAGAAATTTTCCTTTACAAGAAATTATGACTGCAGCACAAGGGCCAAGAGAAGATACTGAACGTGTTCCACTCCCTGCCATTGCTGTTGGGGAGAGGGATTGGCTGGAGGCTATATCATGTTCTCCACCTCCTTGCTCACGTCGAGAAGCAGGAGTAGCTGCTAATGATTTGGTTGCATGCCCACTTCCTACCCATCTAATCCCTTGTCTTCTGCGACCTTTATCCAGCTTACTTGTTTCCCTAGCTCTTGATCAACGTCTTTGTATACCACCTGTTATTTCAAGAGCTGCATCATTGGTTGAGACTGTTATTGTTTCTTTTCTGGACAACAGAAGACTCTCAAAAGATCACTGGTGGACATATGTTAATGACTGTCTTCAAGAATCAGATATATTGAAGGAGATAGAAAGGAGGCTTTCACTTGAAGGTACTATAATTCAAGGGCCAACCTTTCATCCTTACGATATTTTTCCTGATTACATTAGTGGGGAAAGTGCCAAAGCTGAACCTTCTTTACGGCATGGTACTGGAGAGTCCGAAAGCGTGATAAAAAATATATCTTATGTTTCAAGTAAGAAAATAGGATTTCGAATGTTGGTTGCTGGGAACCCCCAATCAGGCCAAAAACATCTTGCTTCCTGTCTTCTAAATTGCTTTGTTGGTGACATTGAGGTACAGAAAGTAGATTTGGCAACAATTTCACAAGAAGGGCATGGTGATATGGAGCAAGGGATGAACCAGATATTAAGTAAGTCTCTACTGTAGGAGACATTCACTTGGTTATCCAGTTCATATTTTGAGCCATATGATACAGATCACATATAATCTTCAAATGATTGAGGTGTCTGTTTTACTAAATCAGTTGAACTAATAAACTAATATTGATTGCAGGTTTTGTTAGAATCAAATGTTTGAAATGTTGGGATATGGATAGATTATAGAGCTGACTAGGTACTTGTTTACAACAGATAAATGCTACACTAAGGTCCTGCTTGCACAAAACTTCACAACATGTGCCTTTAGTTTGTCCTCAGACATTCTGATTGCCCTCCTTAGCAGCAAGGTCCTAGAATCCTTCTGATGGTTTCAAACTCAAAGGTGTTGTGCATAACAACCTGTTTGCTTTTTAATTCCTGACAATGGCTGGATAAATTAGTTTTTCATGAGGGGGCAGGAAATGTGGTGCTCGTAACCATGCATGAATTTCTCAGAAGGTGTATGCATGAGTGAACAAAAGTATTATCTGTCTCAGCTTATTTGAAAAAACTTAACATATCATTTGATTCTGTTGCAGTGAGATGTGCTAGCATGGGCAAATGTGTCATATATATGCCGAGAATTGATTTGTGGGCTGTGGAGAGCTCATCTACAATGGATGAATTAGCTGATAAAGAAGATTTGCTTGGTCTAACAAGACCCATGTCACCTCTGCAGAAATGTGAATCAACAGGATCAGCAGAACCTAGAGTTGATGTTCTAGGTGCCTCACACTCTTGGAGCTCATTCATTGAGCAAGTCGAATCAATTTGCGTTTCTACATCCTTAATAATTCTGGTATATAGTTTCTTCATTTCATCATCTGGAGTTTTGATAGGCAAAATTTAAGTAGACCTTTACTAGTCTCAGCTTCAACGAAAATGAAGTGGTGACTGTCTGTCATAATGATGGATGCATCAGCCACTGTCTGAGTTCATCATGTGACGTTGTGTGCCTGGATCGGATGGTGGGTAATGCGTGCTTCATTATGACGGATGGTTACCCTATTATATTAGATGGCATGGAAAGTTGATTATTCTCCTTTTTCTAAGAAAGTCTCACCCAGAAAGGGGAAAAAAGGAGAAAAGTGGAGGAAAAGAAAACTTCCCTCTGTTTGCTTCAAGTTGATAGGATTATAGTCCAGAGTTTTTGTTCAGATAGGGAAGAGGGCATTTTGTTCGTGTATTTTGATTTGACTTGTTAATCACTGCATGAAGGCATATAAGTATGAGGTGGGTCATTTTGGGTCTGCTTCTGCAGAGCTACTTCTTGTTAATACATCTGAGCCTTGAGAATAAGAAGAATTTGTGTAGACACCGATCATTACATTGCACAAGTGATGAAACAAGTCAAAACTTCCACCTGAAACATGTAGAATTTGTTTGTCTTAGACCGCTTGTTTTATTCTGGGCATTATGGATTCATTTTTTATTCGTGAACTTTCTTTGAGTCGGACTTTCTTTTATGTAATAGATAGATTACAGTTAGTCTTTGGCACTGTTTTCCTTTTCCCTCTTTAACCTGTATTTGCTTGAAGTTAATCCTTCTTGGGTGATGACAGGCTACATCGGAGATTCCAACTCTGTTGCTGCCTCATAAAATAAGGCAGTTTTTTGGACCTAATGTACAAGGTGGTGGTGGTAAACCTTCATTACATTACACCATACCAAGGTTCTCCGTGCATGTTGATGGAAAATTTGACCATGAAATGGTTGTTGAACTTTCTGCCATAGAGCTATCAAGGGATGTCCTCCAACCTTATGTTCATATCGCTCATCAAAGATATCACCTCCAAGGAAATTCTGAAACTGAGATGGATCAAAATTGCCTTAGTACCAGATATCATGATGTGAATCAAAATGTAGGAAATGAAGTCTTGGTAGATTTGCGATCTTGTGATTTGTCAGCTAAAGTGTTGCCAACTACAACAACGGCTAAACCAGCTTTTATTAGTCGACCATTAAAAGGGAAATCAAGTTTGATGTTGGCAATATCTAGTTTTGGATATCAAATTCTACGGTATCCTCATTTTGCTGAGCTTTGTTGGGTGACATCAAAATTGAAAGAAGGCCCTTACATGGATATAAGTGGAGCATGGAGCGGATGGCCATTCAATTCTTGCATTGTCCGCCCCTTAAGCTTACCGAACACAGAAGATATTGCTTGTGATCATTCTGCAAATCTCAGAAGCAAAGATAAATATGGGCTGGTCAGAGGCCTTATTGCGGTTGGTTTACTGGCATATAGAGGTGCGTATAAATCAGTTAGAGAAGTGTCTCATGAGGTGCGGAAGGTTCTTGAGCTTCTTGTGGACCGGATCAATTCAAAAGTGAATGCTGGTAAAGATCGGTATCAGTATGTTCGTGTATTGTCACAAGTTGCTTATCTTGAAGATATGGTTAACAGCTGGATGCATGCTCTTCAGAGGTATACGGTATATGTTGTTTTCATAATTAAAATGCTTGTTTATTGATTTGTTATATGGTCATTCATTGATGAATCCTTAATTTTCAGTTTGGATCAAAGTGCTTCAATGGCAATGGTTAATCCTGAACCAAGTACTCCAGGGTCAGCCGAGAATCGTCTTTGTCTTGCCAATAATCCGGGTCAAAAGGGTATTGAGGCAAACTGTTCAGAGCCAGCAGGTCAAAATGTTGAGAGTATTGATGTGGACCGAGGCAATGCTTGTAAGGTTCACTTTTCTGATGGAAGAATTCCATTCTCAGATGATGGGCAGAAAGTTGGCCCCTTCGGTGACACTGCAAGTGAGCCTCCTTTAGGCTGCATGGATATCGATAATGAATCAGTGAATAATGCCAACATGCAGGACAAGAAAAGTTCAGATTCCTGCTGTACAACCAATACTGCAATTCTTGATCAAGATTTATCCTCAAAACAGGCAAATGGATTTGTGTCAAGTGGATCTCTGGGTCTATTCTCTGGATCAGATGGGCCTGTTGGTGTGAATGTTCCTAGAGCTAGCGAAGGCTGTGGTAAGGTTAATGGCTTTGTGGCAGAGATGCAAACCACATGTTATGGCATGCCTGAACCTGTTGAGCTGGTGACAGATGCTACCGCCTTTTCAAAGAAAGCTTCTGCTGACCCTGGTATTATGTGCTTTTATCGGTGTTGCTCCAAATGTCTTCACATCCTTCACAATTTGATGCGCAGAATCATTATTCAACAGTGGACATCCAATGGAAACGAGTGCACTGTAGAAGATGTTCATGATGCTGTTGCATCCCTGTCTGTTGAGCTTCTTTCAACAGTTAACAAATTCTTTATTGCTGGGACTAGCACCGGTAGATTCATCAATGACCAGAAACACGAAGATCTTGCAGCGGCATCATGCCCCGAGCTGAGTGGATGTCACTGCAGAAGATCAAGCTTGCCTGCTGTCTGTAGCTGTCACTCTGCAAATGGATGTTCGATGGAAGGGACAACCATTTCAGGATCGGAATCTGGGTTCAATCCAGTATTTATATTCAGAGATGGAGTGTTACTTCCTGTAGAATGTAAGGAAGATGTTCCTTTTCACTGTAAATTTGAGAAATTGTGTCTTTGCTCTCTTGTAGAGTCGATATCAATGACTAAGCAGCCGTTTGATTGATCCTACAGTCGTTATTGCATGGCTTGTCTTGGCATGGTAAAATTTTGTTACCGCTATCTAAATTTTGAAGGAATTCTAGAGTATGTATTTGTCTTACCTTGAGAATCATTTTGTTGTTTCCATACAAATTATACTTGTATTATCCTGAGGAGTGAAAACGTGCTGAGCCTTTTATCTAACTGTCCGAGTTAAAAGCTCAATTTTTTTATTATCGAGTCAAGCATAACAAGTTTCAAATCGAGCTTCGAGCTTCATTTTAAATTCGAACTCTTATCGAGTCGAGTTTTGAGTTTGGTACTGTTCAGTTTGAACTGTCTTCGAGCCTAACGAGTATAATATTTTTAATATCAAAACTAAATTAATTTTATTTTTAATATACCTAAACTCTAAAATTTTAATTTTTATTTCTTAAATCGAGCTCGAATATTAAATTGAGCTTGAATTAAGCTCAAACATTGAATCGAGCTTCGAGCTAATCGAGCCACCAAACCGAGCTCGAACCTTTTTGAACCGAGTTTCGAGCCTCAATTTCCAAGCTCATCGAGCTCAAGCTCGAGCCTGAGCCGAGCTAATCCTTAACGAGCCCCGCTTCAAGCTTGGGGTGTTTGGGCTTGGCTCGGCTCATTTCCACCCCTAATTATCCCATAATTCTTAATGTATTAAGAACAAATATTCATTTAAATTGTCCTTATTGCCACTAAGCGTTGGTGGCAGTAAGGATGCAAGTCCATGCAAGCGGCCTGGGTTTGAATCCTTTGTCACACTTGCATGACAAATAAATTTAAAACATTGCTCGATGTCCTCCAAGATTCGAGAAACATGCAAGTGATCACTATCATTGATATAATATCATAAATCATAGATATTATTCTTTAAATATACTTATAAGATGCTTCTCATGGTTTCCATGACTTCTAATACCCATCTTATAATTTGGCTCCTCTTCATAGTCACTTATTGACTAGATCATGCATATGAAGAACAAACTTATCAATGTACCCACCCATAAACCCTTCACTAACCAACAATTTCTTCACTTCTGATGATTCTCTCTCACCAAATTCCCGACCCCACTCCCATTGCTCAAGCTATCCTTGGAAAACCACCCACCCTCTTCTCTTTGAACCTCCAAAGCCACCTTTAGCTCAGCCACCAACCTTGTGCTCAAGATCTGGTCACCCAAATGAGGTACCAGAACTATTTGGCAATCACATATTAAAGACTCCCACATAGAACCAAACCCACAGTGGCTCACGAAGCACCCTAATGAAGCTTTAGCTAAGACCAATGTCTGTGGCGCCCACTCCGCACAGACCGTTCCTCTCTGCTTGACCCTCTATTCAAACCCTTCAAGTAATGCTTCTTGGATATTTGAGCAGCCAATTGGTGGCTTTAGGGCCACTAGAAATCGCCTTTGAGTTTGTTCTAGGCCTAATATTAGCTCTTGAAATTGATCCCTTTCCAGGATACATTGGGTCCCAAATGCACAATGAATCACCGAACCGGGCAGGAATTTGTCTAACCAATCCTCAACCCAAGTTGGAGTTGTTGTTTTTATTGGTTCGGTTAGCACCGGTCCTGTTAAGAAACCGGTTTTCCATATTGACTTGATATGTAGTCACAAAATTTCCCTTCCAACTCTTGGCATGTCCTTATTGAAATAGCATCACAATTCTGCAATGCTGATGAGATCCTTTCGTAAAATGTTATCCCTTCTCCAAACGGCTTCAACAAGAAGGCAAGTGACCGTGCCTCACAGTCTCTAAATATGATAGTTGACGATGGGTACCCAGCCAGTAGAGCCCCCAACTTAGATGACTCTTCAAGAAATCTACAAGAAGGGGCTCTCGTCAAGGCAAGGGATGTACCACAAAGCACATTGTGACAAATTGTTTTGATTCCTAGGGGTATGGTGAGGTTTGGCACCCAGTGAGCACTATCATAGATGATCATCTTGGGCATGGTTCCAAGAATTGTAGGCTCCACTTGGTTCCATGGTGATGCAAAATTGGGATATCTGAGGCGGTCTCAGCCCCGTCCGGGAGGTCGTCAACAGTGGGAATAGTGAGTGGATGGAAGGTGATGAGATGGGGATGGAGGTTGGGATGTTGCAATTGTGTCACGGTTTTCTTGGGAAGCAAGAAAGTGATGCGGAAGCCCTTTTCAGCTAGCTTGTTGGAGAGGTGGAGGAAAGGGATCATGTGGCCAGCGGCAAACCATGGAAGCCTTGTGTGCCCTCTATTTCCTACAAATTGTTGCCTTGCTCCTACCCTGTCTTATTTAGGAGTTTTTTTTAATAAAAAACAAAAATCTTTTTAAATGGAAATGGGAATCACAAAAAGAATGCCGGGTATGAAAATTATCCTAAAAGCCCTTTTCAATGAAAATTGGTTATAAAGGTTAGTTGTCCCAACAATGGTTCATTGAGTATAAAAAGAAAAAGGACGAAGAAAAAGAACGGTTCATTGAACTTAAGATTTCTACAAATATGCAAGAATTTTGTATTCTACGTGTGTCATTTGTACGTGAGCTCTAAGCAATAAGTTCACATGTTTTTCATAAAGAAAAAAAAAATACACACACACACACACATATATGTATAGGAAATGTATAGTTATTTAAGTCCTAACATGTGAATTAGCTATAACAAAACCTGAAAACCTGAAATTACTAATACATAATTATTACATAGTTTAAATTAAGATTTAGAAATTACTGTCAGACATTATAAAGAAAGTAAAGGGAAAAATGTAGGTTTTTAAACCGTTAAGATATAATTGTAGTATCAACGTAAATTCATGTGGTAATTGTAAAATACCCTAAAACTTATTATCCTTAGCTCTGTTTGTATATATTTTTTTTTTTGCATTTTGCTAAGTCACTCCTAAAACTTTAACTTCTTAAGAAAATGTCGTGACACTTAACACTATTATCTTTAATGACAAAGCTAACACTTTTAAAAAATTAGTGAGTTGCTTGAAAATTTTATCAAATTTTAGAACTTTTTAAATTGCTCAAAAAATTATGCAACTAAAATGGATTTTTTAAAAAAATTTAAGAACTAAATTGTAATTCCAAAAAAATTAAGAGCTCTATTGTTGTTATCCTAGATATAGAAATGAGTAATTTGGGCTCAATGAAGTAGTTAAAACTATACTATATTAGAATTTTAAAAGTTGTTCATGTGCGCTCTGCTAAAGTGGATTTTATGGATAATCTACGTGTACTTTGGTTGATATTATAGTTGCCCTATTGAGATTTAAAAGTATAGACTTTCCGCCCTGCTTTTTCCATACAATCTGAAAAAAAAAACTTTTGAAAACCTAATTTAAACTGCATAGTCACCATTTTCCAATAATTTCAATCTAATTCATACTTGTATTATAGTAAATAAAAAGTTTTTCTTTTGTGTAAATGCAAAACAATATATTTTTTTTAAGTCAAAGCTATAGAAAAGTATCAGCTAGACTAAAATTACTAGAAGATTGTAGAAGTACCATTTGAATTTGGGTATTTGAAGCCTTTTAAGATAATATAAAAAAAATGGAAGGGAAATGTATATTTCCAAATTTCATGCGGTAACTGTAATATCTATCAAAGTTCATGAGCACATGTAAAGAACATTAAATTTTATTATTTATCCATAGAGCAGGTTGAATTATTTTTTTACTATTTTCAATCATTTTGTGAAAATAAAAATTTTCCTTATTTTTGAAAAAAAATAAGATTTGAGCCTTTTATTTTTTTAAAAAATTTTCAATTTAATTTTTATTTTTTAAAAAATATAAAGTGACTACTAAACTTTGATGAAAATTTTAAATTAGTTATTTAAGTTTGAAAAGTATGAGTTTATTCATTGGAGATAACAGACTTAAGTGTTTTGTATAGCAATTCCTGTCAGAAGCAAAAGTTTTAGGATGGACTTGCTAAAACTTGAAACATTTAGACTAATGAAGTTAATGATTATAAGTTTTAGGACTTCTATGAAAAAGTTGAGTTTTAGAGTTGATAAAATGCAAAAACCATAAATATATTATGTGGCCAAAAACCTTGCATTTTGAAAACGTACTAGCATGGTTTTTACTTTTCAAAATAATACATTTTCACATTTTTAGAAAAAATTTGAGCATAGAAAATTATAAAAAGGCATTTATTGTTTACATGTGATATCCAATAGATGTTGGTAGGGTGTTGGTGACCTTAGAGATCGTTGAACCTGCAATGAAAGATAGGGTTAGGGGGCCTCAGAGTTGTGTGTTTAATAAAGACCCTCTAATGATTAAATCAATGTGGGCTCAAGAAGAGTGTATGAAGCTTAAGGAAAGCCTTTTGTTCAAAATGCAGGAAGTACCTCATAATCTCGTGAAGTGGACATTATAGGCCTAAAGATGTGGTGGTTGTGGGGGGAACATCCCCCATTTCTTGATGGATCCCGTAATCCTGGGGATTGCCTTCTTGACTCAAGCTAATTATCATAATGATGAACACATTATTCCATAACTCATGAGCAATGCTCTAATGAGCTCTTCCAAGCTGAATCGAACCCATGAGTAACTTTCTAATGGGCCTTATTAGGAGGTGGCCAAAGCCTAGTACAATATTAATTGAACCTCCCTAAAATAAAACAGAGGGACTATGTTACCCTAGATTTTGAAATCCAAAGGTGAAAAAGTGTCTCTTTTAGGTTGGATGAGTGGATTCCTTGATTGACCAAGAGCATGGTTTACCAAGGAAAAATGTACTTTAACACCTTTAATCAGTTACCTCATTATTTTTTCCCAATTTTTTTGCAATTCCTCCCTTCTATGAAAATCCCTTCATGATCTCTATTGTCAATGTTACTATGAACCTACCCCGATGTGCTTTTTAGATGATAAGCCAAGCTTTCAACCACCATCAAAGGTACAATTTTTTTTATCTCTTGAGGTTTTTTTTAAGTATCCTAAGTCTAAATCTTGTTCTTTTGCTTTTGTCCAACTGAAATAAGTCACTAGCGTCTAGTGCTGGTGATGGGGTTACCTTTCTTAGCTAACAAAAGTTATTTGTTGACATTTAGACATGGCGTCGACTGGAGGGAAGGCTACTTCCAGGAATTCTTGTGGAGGAAAGGTTTTGAAACTCTTGAATCTCTCATAACGTTTTGTCTCAAGAACACCGTGACCCCTTACTTTATTGCAATTATGAAGAATGATGATTTTGTCTCCTTATTCATTAATCATGTGATCCTCGAGTCTCATGATAGGTCATTACTCATTGCCCTCATTTCTAGCTAAAGTCACACTAATCGACGCCTTACTATGAGGTATAAGACCAATGGGTTGCGAGGTTGCTGGTACTTTAGTGTTTGGATTTACTTCAAGTACTTTTTCTTTTAACCAAAGGCTTTTTTATCCTTTTTTGGTTCAGTCAAATTTTGACCCTTTACTAAGGATACTGAATAAATGCTTAAATTTAAACCCAAACCGTGAAACAAAATGTCTGAGAGTTGCGAGTTTTCGTACTAACCTCTAAATATCTTTATTATTCTTGAGGTCAATTTGTAGGGTTTTGGGAGCCAAACAATGTAACGGAATTAACTGAAACCTTTTAGGATCCAAGTGAAATAGAGTAAATCAGGTGTTTGAAAATTTTCATACTTAGTATGTTGAGATCTTTCACCCAACTATTAAGCTGAATCATAAAACTTGAACAGTGGACATGTTCAAGCTCTCTATAGTATTCACACGAATCACTCAGATCACCATGTTTTTCTAGGTTCCGATAAGAGCATTTCTCTTATGCTTGCAGTGCTAACTTGCGTCCTTTAAAGAAAGACAAAAAGGGAATTCGGTTAGAAATCTCATAACCTTTTCTGAGTTCCGTCCATAGAGGCTATCTATCAAAATAACACTATATAACATATATATAGTGATGTGAAACTCCTAAGCCAAATAGGTTTTATAACTCTAATCTAATTGTGCCTAATTTCAGGCTTAACAATGGCTCAACTTTTGGGCTAATAATTAATCCAAAATTATCATGAAACCAAAACCAAACAATTTGGCATATTCACTCAAATAATCCAATTGGCTCTAAGTGTGTGATCCTATAGGCTTCTATCATATTGGCAGTGACAATAAATCACATTTATAATATAAATAATGAGTGGTGTCTAGAAACACATCATTACTACTCAAATGACAAGATAGTTAGTGATTTGATTAAACTTTTATCATCATTATTCGTATATGTCATCGTCCCTTTGTCCATAAAATCAAGATTTAGCACAAGACATGAAACGTATCATCCTTATATCACCCAATCTATGGTTTTTTTATTCATGAGTAAATTGACTTAAACTGTTGACATTGAAATCCCATATCAACTCATTCGAGTATAACCATGCTTTTTCTCAGTCTCACTCAATCAACAGGCTCAGAGATATCACTCTCGTTATATAGAAGGGACAAATCTTATTTTGATCATACAAATCTCTTCGTGTGATATGTGACATACTGAATGACCACCCTTATGTTTACTCAGTTATGAGCAACAAGAAGAAGTAGTAAAGTATATGACTCACATGTATGAAACATTGATGACCTTAGGTTAAAGGACAACATACATCATTATCACTACAAAAATCGCTTATGATACTTATATAACGATCCAAGTAGTGTTCTTATGGCAGGTCGGTCCGGTGCACGTGTTCTGCAACTTGTACCCATATTTAAACTATATATTTCATATTAGTCTTTACATTTGCTAGTCTTTATGTATTATTGCATCCTATTCCACAATAATACTTGATTAGGGACATTTAAAAATACTATTATTCTAGGGTTATAGTTATATTTAATTATGTTACACAGAAACAAACAATAAACACAGTCATTGAAATAATGCCTCAATAAAATATCATGACTCAATATAAAAAATAAAATTATCTTATGATTGACTTTTGGGCATATTACTAACACTGTCATCTTTAGGGTGGTGGCAATCTTGTTTGGGCCCATATCAATCCTTCTTTCAGAGACCATGAATCCCAAAAAGTTCTTTGCACTGACCCCAAAACAACACTTTTTTTAGGTAGAGAAGCATGTTAAATTGGTGCATGCATTTGAACATCTAACTCAAGTCATCAATATGTTGATCTAAGACTCTTGTCACACCTTACTCAGACCCTAGCCTGTAAGTTTCTAGTGTAATTCACAAGCCCAACTCAAAATCTAACTCTTTCTAATTCGGCCAAGCAAGCAATGGCAACATTAAGTCTTATTTTCTTAAGTTGAGAGGCCTGGGAGGTGGCCCAGGTGGCTTTAAAACAAGTCCAACAATTACTTGCAGCAGAGGTAAGGCCCAATACCACTATCTTGCACAACAAGCAAGGTTTTAACTGATTACTTGCATAACAAGCAAGGCAACACTTAATGAGATTTTAAGTGCATAAGGTGTGTATTCAAGTGTACTACTTATATGACAACCAAGATGCCCACAGCATTTACTTTGAGTTTTGAAACCACATGTTATATGCAAATGTTCTTCTCGGCCAACTCAAAGTACAACATGGAGGTTCACATTTACATGCCAAACTTAAGCCCATAACCATACATAAAGGTGCCAACCCTTGGCCCAAAACATTCACATGTAAACATACACCAAACCAACCATGAGTCCATACATAACTTGGCATACAAGCCCAACAAAACCAGCACTAGTCTAGGCATCCAGGACTACATATAAGTAGACAAATTGGTAGTCTACCTAGTGTCCAACATGGCTACATGCCATGAACCCGAAAGTTATTCATGCCAAGTTATATACATACCAAGACCATTAATGGTCAAACAAAACTTTGAGAATACCATACAGGAGCACACATTGCAACACCAAGCCAATGGCCATATTCATGGTCATAAAAGTAAAAACTACAATCAGAGCCAAAGTCCAAGTGTCCATGCTTCCCTAGACAGGTTTCCTACTCTACAAGCCTGCAAACTTGGTCCATAAGTTTCGGCCAACACAAAATAAGACTTGTAATGGAACCAAACCAATAAGCCAAGCACACATTGGCACATACCTTGGAAAATAAGCAAGTTAGTACTAAACTCAAGCATAAAGCAACTTAGCACTACTCAGGCCGAATATCTTTGCCTGAAAAACAAGTAGGATGGGCAATGAGTATAAACTCAGTAGGATTCACTTTTCAAATACAACTCAATTAAGAGTCTATTTAGTTAAGCTGAGTATTCACTCAAAGCTTAACCTCCCATTAGTGCACTGCAAAACAAACACAAAGACAAGGAAAACCAAGCATATACATATACATGATAATTAACCATGGCACATAATCCTCAATATCATAAATTGGTTAGCAAGCAAATGGAAAACACCAAAGCACACAATAACACAACACACACACCACATATGGCTCTCGGCCAAATAGACCATACATGTGCCCATGTGCACTTTGCACACAAAACACCATCAAACACTCCACTTCCACTTAGAGCTCCAAAATGCTAAGCAAATAGGCCACATTTGCTTGCATTTCTAGTACATGTACATTAGTTAATTAGCTAATCAACAAGTAGACCGAATGTATTCTCAATAGCCCAGCAAGCAACTAAGGTCATTTGGAAAATTTTAACCATCACTTAGCCACTCTAAACACTTGAACCATGGTAATTCACCAAGCATAATCAAGTGTTAGTGAACCCTACCTCAAATGCTTTCGGCCACAAGCCAAACTTCCAATGCCCAAGTGTTCTTCAATCAAATTGCCTACCATAACAACAAATAGGCATCAATAACACTTACTCATGGACTAAATACCATGTGCTCAAAGAAGAACACCAAGATACACTGGTTCAAGCTCTCGGCCAACATGCCCAATTCCATCCAATAATGTTCTTCACCAATTTAATCCAACACATAATCATCTAATCATCAATAAACCTTGTTCATGGCACCAATACCATGTAATCAAATGAAGAACATGGAATTACCTCAAATTGCACCTTTCGGCCAAACACCAACTTGCATACTTTGATGTTCTTCACTCAAAATTGCCTAGCATAAGATCAAATAGGCATCAATGAACTTGAATCATGGATTAATTTCCATGTAAGCCAAGAAGAACATCAAGTTAACTCAATCATCACTTTCGGCCAACAACAACAACCTTTCAAACCAACACAAAGTTTGCTCAATTAGCTTAATACAACTTCAATTGAACACTTAAACTCCTTGTTCATGGAAGAATTACCATGGAATCAAGGAAACACGAAAATACCTTGGAACCCTAGCTTGATTTGGCTCGGCCCTTCATCAAAACTCAAGAACAAAGCTTGATTCTAAGTAATCTAAAGCTGAAACAAGTCTTCCAAGCTTGAATCCTTCAAGTGCCCTCAAGATTTCTTGAATTCAAGACCAAAATGAGAGAGAAAGCTCAAGAACACTGTCGGCCTTGTGAAGAACAATGAAACCCGAAATGAAACCAAATGGCCTTGACTAGTTTCGGCCGAAGGACACATGTGTAATAGTTGGCTAATATGCTAACTTTTGCCTTTCAATAATTTGCATGGTTCAATGTAGCCTTTAAGTTCTTATGCCCACAAGGCCGCCACTAAAACTTGTGTCTAACTTGACATTTAAGTCACTTCATGGCCTATAATGCCATGCATACATCAAACACAAGTATCAAAGTGCCATAATTCCCATGTATAACCGGCCATGTAACTAGCATAAAAACTAGTTAGTTTAACTAGTTAACTAGTGAATAGTTCTTTAGTGGTAGACAAGACTTGACTAGTAATCATTGTTGTCCACCAAATTTGGTCTAGTCTTGCACTAGTCACCAATTAATCTTGCATGGCCGAAATTACCATCTTTAAGTTTGTAGTTTTAATTGTACCACTCATTTAAGTGTACAATTTGATCCCCTTTCTCTGTTTTCTGTCAGATTTTCCATAGTCTAGTTTCTATGTGCAGTTAAGTCCTGAAAGTTCCCAGTTTTGCACATAGATCACTGTACCAGTTCCCATAGTCCTTTTCATCCTTCCTGCCTGTTTCCTTGGTTTTCCTTGGCCTAAGCCAAGCACTTTAGGAGGTGCCTAACAACTCTACCTTTTATGATCATATCATCTACATAAACCTTTATATTATGATCCAATTGATCTAAAAATATCTTGTTAATCAGTATTGGATAAGTTGCAACTATGTTCTTTAACCTGAGAGGCATGTTGGTAACAATACACTGGCTCTCCAATCAAGAAAATAGTATTTTCCTCATCCTTGAGTTCCATCCTAATCTAATGGTACCCATTAAATACATCCATGAATGACAAAAACTTGAATTTGGTTGTAGTATCTATGAGCTAGTTAATCAACGATAGTGGAAAAAGGTCATTTGGGCAAGCATCATTAAGATTGGTGTAGTCCACACACATTTAATCACCATTTTCCTTTTTGGACAAAATGACATTAGCCAAAATATCTACCTCCAAAAGTCTCTTAACCTCTCATTTGATAATTTTTTGGGGCTATATTCCTTTTCTTTTATTACATTGGTCAAGCAGAAAGATCAACTTGTAACTTATGAGTTATGACTTTGGGGTTTATTCCTGACATATATTACTAGAAGACCATGCAAAAATATCTTTATTAGCCTTTAAAAATTCAATAAATGAATTTTTTACCTCTTATGAAAGGTCTTTGCCCAAGTTGACTACTTTGTCGGGGGCTATTCCCACCTCCTTGAACTTTATTAAGATGGGCAAACTGGTCAAATTTTCAATAGAAGGTTATTCCTTTCTCCATTCTAGGTTGTGCTATGATGGACATTCCCTGGTACTTGGGGCCATATTTAGGATTGTTACATAACTCTTCTAGACCAAGGTTTGATAAACAAAAATAGTGTGTCCCCCAGAGAAGTTGTGATGACCACTGTTAGCCATTTCTAATCTAGTTAGATATAAAATTATACTTGAGCAGGCCTATCGAGCAATGTATTATAGGGGGATGGCAAGTCCAATACTAAAAATTTTGCTGTGTGAGAATTGGAGAGGGTGTTTCTATCTTACACTTTTCTAACCAGCATTGGAGACACCTTAATGTTTCCTAAATTATGAACCTTATCATTCTCAACTCCAAAAGTTGGACCTAGAACCGGGGTAGAGAATACTTCTTAAACCTAGGCTTATTGAGAAATGGAGAGAGCAAGACATTCAAATTTACACCTATATTGAGGTAGAATCGTTCCACATAAAAAATATTTATATGAGCCATTATCGAGATTAGGCGAACTATAACATGTGACCCATCAACCCGCGTTAAGGCATTCTTTGGGTCAGTCATTTCTAACTGTGCAATTTCCCTAATTTGCCTCTTACAAGATGACGATGACTCTCCCTTCTAATCATGTGGATGACCTTAACAGTGGGTTTTGAATTCTTATACACCTCCCTCCTATTGGGGAACCGTGACCTCTACCATTTTTTACCTCAATCAGGTTCTCGATCATCATTATTCTTCTTACAGGGCCGATTTGATAAACCTTTAGAAGAGGAGTTAGGATGGGAAATATAATGGCGTAATTTTCCCTCTCTAACACGCTCATTTATAAAATCTCAAACTAGTAGCAGTCTTCCATTTCATGCCTTTGATCCTTAAGGTAATGAAAGTACTTTTGTTTGTTCTAGGCCAACTTTAGGGGAAAAAGTTAGGGCCACTTACTCACCATACATCACTTCTCTAAAGCATACAAAATATTATCCCTTGAATCTTGCAATAGAGTGTACAAGGCCCATTGTCCCAAACCTTTCTTTCTTGACAAATGCTTAGTGTCCTAAGAAGTTTCATGAAAAATTCTATAGGTCTTGACAATATTTAAGCACTGATCCTTGTTAGTTCTGAACTAGGTTGTAGCTACCTTGACATGCAGTTACCTCCATCATGGTCAAACTAAAGGCCCACACATGACTACTTTTGTAATCTTCTCCAACCTAAGAAAAATAATGTACTATTATAGATGATTGATATGGTCAGTAAGCCCGTCTTAAGGATCTATCTTAGACATCCTAAAGCCTTCAGGGGTCAGTACATTATTGATTTTATCAATTGTTGTGCCCATATATAGCTATATGCATTAATTGAGACCGATTTGAGGCATCCTTCCATCTGGTCCAACCTTCTAAGCACTATACTTTTGTCACTCACTTCCAGAGCCTCTAAATGGGCCTTAGACCCCTATAATGGGTCTCTCAGAAGGAACACCCTTATGGACTAGATGGCTTTTGGTTGCCTCTTTGGCTTTTTGTGGAATTGTCATCCTAACCTCTACTAGATTATGGCTTTCAATCAATCAAACAAGCCATATTGGAGGGTCTGGAACTGATTATCACTTAAGGTTGCAAGGGCTTTACTCTTTTCAAGATATCGAAGAGGCAAGGGAGGTTTGTTGCCCATGCTTCTCTCCCTTCCATCCTATCCATGAGGAATTTCCACATGATTCCATGGATTCTGCCCTCCATTAATGACAATATCATCATCAAATAGAACCTAGTTCAACCGAGATCTTTATTTATCTGCCATGTTTTTCCTATAAAAGGTGCCAAATTAATAGTGAAACTATCAATTGATTTGATGAACTGGACTTTCTGGTGCTAGTGGTTTGGATCGAGATTAAGATACCTGTACTCAAAGATGGCGTCAAAGCCTCGGAAATGTGTCCTTGAGAAAAACCTTCACATAGTCAAGTTAGTTCTTTGAAATTAAATAAAGTAGCTATAAAAAAGTAGGGTTATTATACATACCTTAAGGCTTGAATATTGTCGTGAATGTCTTCTTCCATATATGATAGTGTTAGCCTATATCTTCTTAAAGTATAATTAAAAATGGATTTTATTTCTTGTAGAAATCATCTCTTATTAAATATTTTCCTTGATTATGATTGACCCCAAAGCGGACCTCCCTATGAACTGACCACTCGGTTATAACAATAGGCCTAAACTGTCTAGGTCCAATATAGTACCAATAAAGTTTCATGGTAACCAAGATCTGAAGCATTGCATTTATGATACTTCATTTGGCGAGTTTCATTAAAAAGTACTCGTTCTTCGCAAAATATTTGTCATATTTGTTTGTGTTCGAAAGTAATTTTAACATTTTTCTATTTATGCATATTTCCTTTTTCATTATGTAGAACTTATGAATGCTCATATATTCATTATTATAATTAGAGTGGTTAGTGAAAGGATAACATTGGATAAGTATTTCTGACTTCCTCATGTTGCACATCATCAAGTAATAAACATTTTTGGGAGGGTAGTAGTTTTTTTTTTCTTGGCAGTACTCATCACATGCAAGATAACATAGATTTTGTTTATTCGAAACAGCTTTGCATGTTGACAAAATGTATGTTATTTCTTTCAAAAGAATGTATGTTATTTAACGCTAGTAAGATTAACATTTGAAAGACATAAATAACAAAAAAAAAAAAAAAGCCACTAATATTTGCTATAATGGAGCAAATATGTCGCCATTGGTTTAACTCCTTGAATATTCCATCATTAACGTTGAAATATTGGTGCAAAAAATATCATAAATATTTTTGAAATGGAGTAAAACAACCATGAAGATGTCAAATGCAAAAAAATATTTCGTTATTTTGGTAGATATTATGTTAACTAACTAGCTATTGATTATTTAGAAAAAATAATAAAAAGACCATCAATTTTTACTCACTCTAACTGATATGCCCCTACAAAATTCAAATTTACGTTCATAAGATGAATTCTATAATACAAATCTTGCTTCATTTTCCAAGTTCAAGTTCACTTATAATAGATAATTTTTCTTTTAACATCTTCTCTAAAATATTACAGCAAGAGCTAGAAAAAGATACAAATGAGCCGAATTAATTAAACCCCAAATCCCACTCGAATCATGTCCTTCATACCTTTGTCGAGCCACCTACTACAGCAATTGTCCATGGCTAAGATATGAGTTTTATTCTTCTTAATAAGGAACAATATTCCCATGGTAGGAGATATTAGCTTTGTTTGGAAAGATGCACTTGATTTGAAAAGATTTCAAAGATTTTTGAAGTATTATGAACCTCGTACAAGATTAATGAAGTTAAAAATTAAACCTAAGCATTTCGTTTTATAAAATACATAAGTTAAATTATTCTGTAGATTGCAAGTTCTTTTCATTATTCATTATTTGCAATTATTAATCTAATGCTATTTCATCTTCAACATTCCAGTAGTTTCTAAATAGATATTTTTTTTGTAAATCTTTCAAGAAAATAATAACATAAACAAAGTCAAATTAAATTTAAATAAAAAAAAAAGAAAAAGAGATGGGTTACATATATTTTTATTCACTAAATTAAATTTAAATTTTAAAAGAAAAAGTAAAAAAAAATTGAGTGATTTGAGACTTTCACAAGGTAGATCTTCAATTGGAGGTAGAAAATAATAGATCTAGATTTCTCTTGAGCTTACTAGAATATTGGCCCTAACAAGGTGCGCCGATGCTTGGCAACAGATGTAAAGATGATTGCATATAATGAAGTCAGCTTTTTATCTTTTTAGGTTTTATGAGTAGTCTTTTTATTTCTATATATAATTTTTTTCATGACTTTGATACCTGGTTGGTTATAGCACTTTCTAGTTATTATCAGTTTGTTCTGGGTTTTGTTATAGTTATTGGTGAGTTCTTTGCTCCAGATTTATTTTGATCTACATGGAAGATTCAGTTTCATCTGACTTTCTTTCTTTCATTCAATGCCATAGGAATGAATAGCTTTTAGTGACCAGTTTTATGTTCTTGTTGTCCCCTAGAATCTTATGCTGTTGTTAATTTTTAAGATGTCATTTGGCTCAATATTAATTGGATGAAGCATTTAAAAAAAAAGCTCAAACTATCATTTGAGGCGACTAAGAGAATATTCTATAGAAATTTTAGCGTTTCTATCATCATTATCCACATAAAGATTACTCTCTTTAACACTTTCTTAATTTTTTTTTTTATGTTCCATTACTTTTATCACCTTTACTGACTTATGCAATTTATTCAAAGTTTTATCTTTCTTGCATATGTAACTCATATATGTGATTGTGTCATGAAGCAGGAGAGAAGAAGCTTGCAAACATATACTGGATTTTAAGCTTTCGAGTTGATTAAAACTTGCTTCTAGGAAGTGCATTATTAACATTATTAGATACAGTGGCGTACCTATGGGTGGCTAGTGGAAGGACCGTTCTAAAATACATGGTGGGTAACGGTGCCACCCAGTTTTCTACCGTCCGATCAATAGAATGTATTTTGGTTCAAAATACTCTTCACAACTATGCTTTTATATTTTGTTGTTTTAGTCCCAAATATTTATTTTGTTTTTCCTAGACTATTCTATTCAAATCAAATATGAATAAGTTTTAAAGCGACCTGCTTTTACAGGTTATAGGTGATAACTTGCAAAATAACATATTTGCTGCCGTATCCTCTGTGACAGGCCGACGCTGTATCCTCCGTGATCTAGGTCGCCGCATGCTTACCCCGCACAGTCGCTTCTAAGCGTTACCACCCATTGATGACCCTAGTCGAAAGAGAGCAGAAAAATTACGCTCCAGCCACGTCTTCCTCTTATGTTTCTGCTGCACCCCCATTCTCATATCCGGAGTTCGCTTTTCCGTTGCTAGCATAGCGCAGGCGGCCATTCACTCTACTATCACCGATTTAGGGAGAAATCGAAGAAAGCTCGCTTCATAGCCAATAAACTAACCCATACACCTGTTTCAAGACCTGACAATCAATATAGATTTTCTCGTCTTTGAGGCAAAACTGCAATTTAGTCCCCAACCTTTTTGTCTTATTCATTAAATCACAAATATCTTCTTTTCTTTTCTAGATCGGTCACTAATAGCAGGTGTTTTGTTACTCTTTCTATTTATTCTTTGTATGTATTTTTTTGTTTAGCCATGCATCAAATTTAGTTATTAAATTCACACGAGAAGTATAATGTAGGATATTTGTTTTTTGGACATTATTATAATTATTACTATTACTATTATTATTATTATTACTATTATTATTATTATTATTATTATTATTTTAGAATAGTTTAATTTTTATTTAGATCACATAATGCATATTAAAAATAATAATACATAAAATTTATGGTTTAGAATTAAGAAAAAATTTTAAAAATAAAATAAAATTCATAAACATTATTTTAAAAATCCCTAATCTATAATGTGTATTTTAATTTAATTTTTTATTTGTTGTTTTAGCCATAAATTAATTTAATAAAATTAATAATATAGAGGATTATAATTTTAGCCTAGTTAACCAATTATTTAAACAATTTAGTTTATTTAATCTTTTTAAGAAGTCAAACATTAATTGAATTAAGGTGCTAAATTACTTAATAGATCTTTAAGTAAATTGGTTATGGTGGACTTGGTAAAGACCCAAAATAGATTTATTTCGTTCAAATCTAATTATTTTTTAATATTTTTTTTAAAAATTACACTTATCTCCCTCCGATTTGAAAAGATCTTAAAAAATCTTATAATAACCCAAACCCTAATCTCCAACCTTAAACATTAACCCTAATCTCTAACACTAAACCCTAACCCTGACCCTTATCCGTAAACCTTAAGCCCAATCCCTAATGCCAATTTCTAACCTCTAACCCTAAACCTTAACCATAATCCCTAACTCTAACTCTAAACCTTAACGATAAACCTAATCCCTAACTTATCTCCCTAGACCTTAATGCTAACCCCTAACCCTAATCTAATCTCTAACCCCTAATCATTAATCCTAAGCCATAATGTGATTCCTAAACCCTAATCCTAATCCTAATCCTAATCCCTAATCCTTAACCTTAATCCTGATCTTTATCCTAATCTCTAGCCCTATTCCCTAACCTTAAACCCTAATCTTAATCCAAATCCTAACCTTAATCTCTAATCTTAATCCTAACCCTAATCTGTAACCTTAATCCTAACCCTAATTCTAATCCTTAATCCCTAAGCCAAATTCCTAAGCATTTATCCCCCCTATGGTTTTAAAAACATCTTAAAATATCTTACAATAACCCAAATCCTAAACATTAACCCTAAAATTTAACATTAAACCCTAACCTTGACCCTAACCCGTAACTCTAAAAGCTAAGCCTAATCCCTAATCTCTAACCCTAAAAACTAACCATAATCCCTAACCCTAATTATATACCCTAACCATAAACCTAATTCTAAACCCCAATCCCTAGACCCTAATCTTAAACCCTAATCCCTAATCGTAATCCTAATCCATAATCCAAATCCTAACCCTAATCCTAATCCCTAACCTTAATTCCTAACCCTGAATACTAAACCTAACCTTTAATCCAAAGCCTAATCCTAATTCTTTAATCCCTAATTTTTAACCTTAATCTACAAACCTTAATCCATAACCCTAATCCTTAAATAATTTACGGTACCAATTTAAGGTTATGGTTGTAATAATTAAATATTATGGTGGTACTAAGTTAAGGTTATAATGGTATAAATTTAAGGTTATAGTGGTACCAGTTTAAAGTTACAGTGGTACCAATTTAAGGTTATAGTGGTACCAACTTAAGGTTATAGTGGTACCTAATTAAGGTTAGAGTGATACCTAATTAAGGTTATGGTGATACCAAATTAAGGTTATCATGGTACCAAGTTAAGGTTATTATAGTACCAAGTTACGGTTATGGTGGTACCTAGTTAAGGTTATAGTGATACTAAGATAAGGTTATAGTCATACCAAGTTAAGGTTATAGTAATACCAAAATAAAGTTATATTTGTACCAAATTAAGGTTATTATGATACCTAGTTAAGGTTATAGTGAAACCAAGATAAAGTTACAGTGGAACCAATTTAGGGTTATAGCATCACCAAGTTAAGGTTACAGTGGTACCAAGTTAAATAACCTTAACTTAGGGCCATTATAACCTTAACTTCATACTAGTCTAACTTTAACTTGGTACAACTATAACCTTAAATTGGTAACACAATTACTGGTTCACCTGGTCACACTAGTATAATAACCTTAAGTTGGCACCACTGAAACCTTAACTTGGTACCACTATAACTTTAACTTTGTACCAATTTAACCTAATTTTTGTACCACTTTTACTGGTTCACCCGGTCATACTAGGACAATAACCTTACTTGATACGACTTCAACCTTAACCTGATAACACTTCAACCTTAACTTGGTACCACTTCAACCTTAAACTTAGTATATCAATAAGCTTATGATGATACCATAATAAGCTTAATTTGGTACTGCTACAACCTTAACTCGATACCACTAAAACCTTAATTTGATACCACAATAACCATAAGTTGGTGCCACTAGAAACTTAACTTGGTACCACTATAACCTTAATTTTGTACCACTATAACTTTAATTTGGTACTACTACAACCTTAACTTGGTACCACAATAACCTTATATTGGAACCACATAACCTTACTTGGTACCAGTGGCTTTAACAAGTTAACATGGTACCATTGGAATCTTAACTCAGTACCACTGGAACCTTAAATTACTACTACAATAACCTTAATTTGATAACATAACAACCTTAACTTGGTACCACATTACCTTACTTGGTACCAATATAATCTTAAATTGGTACCACAATATCCGTAAATTGATGCCACAATTTTATGTACCAAGTAAACCTATACTATAATATAAAAAAAAATACTAAACATAGCCCTAAGCCTAACCTTAAATCTTAAATTTAACCCTAGTCCAAAACTCTAAACACCTAAATCCTAAGTCTAACCCTAAACTCAAAATCATAAACTATACACCTAAACCCTAACATTAAATCATAAACTCTAACCCTAATTCCTAAACACTAATCCTTAACCCTAATCCCTAATTCCTAACCCTAGTCGTTAACCCTAATCCTTAATTCGTAACCCATGCATGCATCAAATTTAGCAATTAAATTCTTACGAGAAATATAATGTTGGGTATTTATTTATTTCACTCTTTTTTTTATTCTTTTTTAGAATAACCTTAATTTAATTTCATTCAAACTCAATTTGTCTCAAACTATTTATAAACCATATGTCTGTAAACATTTACAACACTTTTCTAGGCCCCGAACTAATTGACTTTTCAAAATAAAATAAACATTAACCTAAAACCTAAGCCCTAAACATGTACATAAATGTTTTGCATTTATAAATTAAAATGTTAAATATGTCAATTATAGTTAAAATTGATATTATGTTCCAAGTAAACCCATAATATAATATATAAAAAATACTAATCATAACCCTAAACCCTAACTTTAACCTTCAATCTTAAATTTAACCCTAGCCTAAAGCTATAAACACCTAAATCTTAAGTCTAACTCTAAAACCAAAACCATAAACTATAGACTTAAATCCAAACATTAAATCATAAACCCTAACCGAACCCTAAATCTTAATCCCTAAACCCTAACCTTAATCCTAACCCTAAGCCTAAGCTTAACCCCTAACCTTAACCCTAACTATAACCCGAACCCTAACATAACCTTATTCCTTAATTCTTAAGAGTACAGACATGCTTGAGCTTTTAAAAATTTTACCAAATATTGTTCAAATTAAAATGTACTTACATGCTAAATCCTAAACACTGAACCCTAACTTTAATCCTAAACCTTAAACCATAAACTATACACCTAAACCTAACATTAAATCATAAACTTTAACCTTAATTCCTAATCACCAATCCTTAACCCTAATCCCTAATCCCCAACCTTAAACCTAATTCTTAATTCTAGTCCCTAACTCTAATCCCTAATTCCTAACCCTAATCCTTTAACCCTAATCCCTAACCCTAATCACTAAATAATTTACGGTACCAATTTAAGGTTATGGTGGTAACAATTAAAGGTTATGATGGTACCAAGTTAAGGTTATAATGGTATAAATTTAAGGTTATAGTGGTGCATAGTTAAGGTTATAGTGGTACCTAGTTAAGGCTATTGTGGTAGCAAGTTAAAGTTATTGTGGTAGCAAGTTATGGTTATGGTGGTACTAAATTAAGGTTCTAGTAGTTCCTAGTTAAGGTTATAGTGGTACTAAGTTAAGGTTACAGTGGCACCAATTTGTACTTATAATGGTACTAAGTTAAGGTTATGGTGGTATCAATTTAATGTTATAGTGGTACAAAGTTAAGGTTATGGTGGTACCAAATTAAGGTTATTGTGATACCTAGTTAAGGTTATAGTGGTACCAAGTTAAGGTTAAAGTGGTAACAAGTTAAGGTTAAAGTGGTAACAATTATGGTTATAGTGGTACCAAGTTTAAGTTATAGTGGTACCAAGTTAATGTTGTAACCTTAAATTGGTAACATATTTACTAGTTCACCCGGCCACACAAGGATAATAACCTGAACTTGGTACCTCTATAACCTTAACTTAGTGCTGTTTTAACCTAATTTTTGTACCACTTTTACTTGTTCACCCTGTCAGAATAAGACAATAACCTTACTTGCTACCACTTCAACCTTAACTTAGTACCAGTGTAACCTTAACCTGGTACCATTATAACCTAAACTAAGTACAACAATAACCTTAACTCTATTATGGCTCTCCTAGTGGAAAGCTAATTTGGAACCTTATTTCAGGTTCACATGGCAAGAATAGGTATGCTGGGCAAACTTTACTTAGTTCCGAGAAATTTAAGGCACCAAATGAGGTTCGGGGGCAAAATGGTAATTTTGCATCCCAAAGAGTCAAGCTGAGTCTCAAGAATTAAAAATGAGTTTTTAAATCCTAACTTCTACTTTTAACTCAAGTTCAGTTCAAATAAATAAGATTTGACCAAGTTTGATTAAAGTTACCAAAATGAGGGGACTTATTTGTAACTTTTTAAATAGTTTGGTGGCTTGGGGTTTAAAAGAGTATATAAGTTGGTAAAGGTGAGGGATGGCTGCCATTTTCTCCCTAAACCCGAGCTTATCCTTCTCTCTACCAATTCTCCATCAATTCAAGCTCAAAACCAAGAGATTTTCGTGAAAATGGAAGCCACCAAAGGTGTTTATGCCAAAGGGAGTTTGTTCCAAGTAGAATTTCAAGTTTTTGGAGCTTAGAACCATGTTTTCCACATCCCTTATTTTTTATGTGAGGTAACACTTGAGTTCTTGGTGAATTCTTGTTTATTAGATGTTTAGATGCTTGGGTTTTGGTTAAAAGTTAGTAAATTGGTGTTTTATGCCTTTGTTTGCTTAGAACTTAGGCAGACTTTGAGGAACTCGGTTTTTGGTGGAAGAGTTGAGTGATTCTTGCTTGTGGATTAAAACTAAGTGGATTGAAACTAAGGTAAGGGAGTTGAGTTTTCAAGCTTGATTAATGCTATTTGATAGAGTTTGCTTGATGAAATCAAGTAATTTTGGCAATAGCATTAGTTAGTGGTTTGGTTTGATCATGGTGAACTAGTGTGTTTGGCTTGATTGGAATGATATTATAATGCATCATAGGAAGGCTTGTGATGGTTAGTTATGGTCTCTACAACGTGTATTACATATATGTGAAGTTTGAAGGCTATCCATGCATGTTTGATATGTTTGAAAAGTGTCCAAAGTTCATAGCAGCAAAACAGGAAACTTTCTGGGTGTTTCACAGGACCAATTCCCACGATGTGTCGCCAATACCTAAAAAATAAGCAGCACATCAACAGTTTTGGTGGTGCGCCATCGTGACAGTATTGACACTTGGTTTTGTTTTCATCATAACTTTTCGCTCGGGTGTCCAATTAAAGTGATTCTAGATTCCACGCAAAGCTAAGAAGGAGTACTATCACCTTCATGCCTTCACTACACCTAGAATGGCTCAAGTTTAAGGTTACTCCAAGTCAAAGTGAAGGCAAGTTTTAAAGGCATGTTTGGCCACAATAGAGCACCATTAGTTAGGTGCAAGGTTTAGTGCCATTGAAAGCCTAGTTTGGGCCTTTGTATTTAAGGCTCAGTTGCACGAAGCTTAGTGCACCTAGGTGGGTTCCATAGAACCTAGTAAATAAGCCCATCCATGATCATTGCCACTCCACTAGTGCGACCCAAGTAATGTTGGATTAGGGAGCACCATAGATGAAGGCTTAGTGCACTTGTTACCTAGCAAAGCTATGCCTTGAGGCATAAGTGAAAGCCTAGTACATCCTTGGTAGGTTAAATGAGTGGAGGCTTAGTACATAAGTGACCTAGTCAAGTCTAAAGACTTAAGGCACTATATGGGGGCCTAGTACACCTAGTGGATTTCTTACAGTGCAAGCAAGGAGCATCCACCATGTTCACCTGCACAAAAACTAAGGGAAGGCTACATTACTATGTCAGTCAGTAAGCTAAGGCTTACTATTAGTGAGTTAGTGGCTAGAACTCGCTAGGCATGGAGTGATGCCCCGTGAGGAGGACTAGGAAGAGGAGAGGTGCCAAGGGACCTAGGTATATGCATATATTAGATCCTCAGGCTACAAGCACGTGCAGCAGGTTTCATATCCTTATATATGTGGAGTTCTCAAGATTTTTCTTACAGGTTGAAGACCCCTTACTGAGAATCTTTGATTCTAGCTCCCTTACTTTTTATTGTGCTATTTCGAGCGTTATTGTGCCAGCGACCATTAAGGGTTGTTGAGGTAGGCTTGTGAACAGGTATTTGGTTTATTTGAATCTTTATGATTCTAGTTTATGGGTTGCTTGTTGGTTAAGTTATTGTACTAACTACAGTCATCTTTTTGGCTTACAGAGGCTAGTGAAGCACAGGGGAGGGCTTGCGAAACTTGCCACTGGGAGTTTGGCCTAAGGTGGAAGTTTAGTTCTGGATCTTAGTAGAGTTGTTCAGTGTATAGTTCTCATACACTAGTTTGCCTCCAATGGTCATGTTGAGTAGTTTACTCTAGAGTCGCTCTTGGGTGCGAGCATAGACTACTCTTGTTTGGATGCTTGCACACAATTGATTATGTGTAGTTAATTATACTTTATTGCTTTGAATGCTTTGACAGTTTTGATATATTTTTTTATCAAAATATGCCATGGAAATGTTTCAAATACCATTTCTTTATTTTATTGATTAATTCAAAGCATAAACTCATGCATGATTGCATAGTAGGATTAAATAACTAGAAGCATAAAGGTTTTAACTAGTGCGCATGTAATCAATTAACCAACTGTGACTAGTGTAGGACAAGTTCCCATAGGCTTTCTGGGCAGGCCTGATAGCCGAAGGGCTATCACCTCTCTCAGTACATACTTCCTGCCAAAAGTGTGGTCGGGAAACCTGACGTCATCCAAAAGAGGCGCTATCACTGACCTCGGAAGGAGCGAAGGCAAACACGTCGAACTCGGGACTTCGGCTAGTACATCAGGAATTTCAAGGATGTTACCGGCTCCCTCGGGGGACCAAACGGATCGCCTTCGGGGATGAAAAACCAACTATTTCAAGCAGGAGAGAGTCTCCCCGAACTACGGGCATAATTCCCGAAGAGGGGCGTCCGTACCAAAGGATGGCCTTACCCAGAGGACCTCGGGAATACAGCATGAGCATTTAAGGAGTCTCTGACATGTCGCCCACATGCGCTACACGCCGCCTCGAAGAGCGGTCTGACGCGCCGATGCCATCCAAGTCTTGTCACAACTTGTCTCGGTCCCAGACCCGAGGAGCCTACAAACGGCAACTTGTCCCATACGCCCAGAAGTGCAGACCGCATCCGACCGAACACGTGTCGTGATCTGAACGGGCTAGGCACCCCTATAAATACAAAGAAACAGGCCCTGGCAAAGGGGCGGACCCTCTCCCTTAGAAAACGCGAACAGGCAAGGCCACCTAGCCTCTTAGTGCTCTTCCTCTATCTCCCCTCAGAACACTGACTTGGGCGTCGGAGGCTCCTCCCCGAAAAAATCCTCCGGGGACCTCCTAACCTTTTCTCTTCAGAGCATTTCAGGCACACTCATCTGGGAAATCTTTGCTCCAAACGTCCTCCCTCTCAGGAAGTCCCTCCCGAAGTCATAATGTCACTTGACGAAGATGCTGCTGGGCATCATTTGGCGCCGTCTGTGGGAACTCACCCTCAGGTCGCCGTTGTTGAAACTTGGCATTCAAAGGACAAGGGACTTCCAAAGTCCTCGTCCGCGCCTGAAGCTCAACCAGCTACTGAGCAAACCCTTCCAGGGACTTCCTCGCCTGAGGAAAAACATCATTTAGTCATAACTATGAGTTTTCTACGCGACTTTCAGCGCTCTATTGTGGTTGAAATGACACAGCAGATAGACCGAAGGTGGCCGCAACCAACTCAGGCCCAAAGGCCTTCCTCGCCAGTATGCCCTCGGGAGAAAAACCCTAAATCAACCTATCACAGTTCGGGAAGTGGGGATCCGTGTGATGAGTCTTCGACGGAAAATATACCCCTCGGGGGACGACCTACGGGACAAACGGGGTCCAAGCGACCTAAAATCCCATGCCAAAGGAGCTCATCACCTGAGGCGAAGTCCCCATCCCCTCGGCGCCGGAATCACTCCCCGAAGAGACGCCGACAATCTCTCTTCCCAGAAGCCTACAAGCACCAGGAAGAAGAGCCCAGTGCCACGCTCCTTATGAAGAAAATATTGACAAGATTGGAGAGAGTGGAGAAACAGGTAGCTCGGAAACCAGTCTGGGCTAGGCTGTCTGAAAATTTTTGTGGGGATGAATCGCCGTTCACCCGAACAGTAGTCGAGGCAGCCATGCCAAGTGACTTCCGGGTGCCTCGGCTGGAAACCTATGATGGCCGAACTGATCCGCAGGCTCATCTAACCAAATACAAACGTAGCATGGTGTTGCACGGTGCTGATGATGCTACCCTGTGCAAATGCTTTGAGGTCACCCTCACAGGACCAGCAACAGCGTGGTATAACTCGTTGGCTCCCGGAACCATCAGGGAGTTCCAGGAGTTATCTACGGCCTTTACACAGCAGTTCATTGGAAGCCGCCCGACGGCGAAGATGCCTGTCCAGATGTTCGACATAGCGCAGAAAAACGGAGAAACCATCCGCGACTATGTCGAAAGGTTTAATAGAGAGGCCTTAAGTGTTCCAGACTTTCGCCCCGAAATACGCATTCTCGCCATGACACGGGGCCTTCGGAGGGACTCACAGCTGTTCTACGAGTTTTCCAAGGACCCCCCGGACACGCTTGGCGAATTCTACTGAAGGGCCGAGCAGCACATGACAGCCGAAGAGCTGAGAATGGGCGGACCAAAGTCTGATCACACCCGTGCCGAAGGGTCCAGCCAGCAAACGCGGTATCCAGCCGACCAGGCAGGACGACCTCGAAGGTTTAAGGGAAGGAAACCCCCGACCTTCACACCCCTGAACACCACAAGGACCAATATCCTCATGACAATGGAAAGGCAGGGGACCCAGATTCAGCGGCCAAGGGCCATGACCGCTGACAATAAGAAGAACATGAAGAAGTTCTGCCAGTTTCACCGCGACCACGGGCATGACACCGAAGACTGTTTCCAATTGAAAAAGTACATAGAGTCGTTAATAAAACAAGGCCAACTCCGGCGATATTTGCGAATGCCTTCCCTGAAGGGAAGAAAGGAGGAAGAAGGAAAGGCAGATGACGAGGAGTACGACTCTGACAGGCGGAGGAACAGAAGTCCGAAGAGGCGTCCTCCACCTTCGGCGGGAGTAATACAAACAATTACGACAGGACTTCCATCCTCGGAAAGAAAGAGGAAGGTCAGGGAAATATCAGTGATGGAATATCAGAGTCCGTCGAAGAAACTGGCCCGCAAGGATGGTTCCACCGTCATCTTTCCCCATGATGATCCGCTGTTGGTCATGGTGAGGATAGGAAACTGGGACGTCAAGAGAGTGTTACTGGACGATGGATCAAACGCCGACGTCCTGTTTTCACATTTGCTGCTAAACCTAGGTATATCCAACGCCGATCTCAAGCCCGTCACTTCGCCTACTTTCGGGGTAGGACCATCCGAACTGCCTGTCCTCGGATGGGTCGATCTCCCCCTGGTGATGAAAGGAACTTCGGTTGATGGGACAAATGAACTGTTCGCCTCCACAATGACAAGGTTCATCGTTATGGATGTCCCTTCGTCATATAATGCCATCCTTGGGAGGAAAACGCAAGGGAATTTACACATCCGTCCGGATGTAAAGTACTTGACCGTTACCTTCGCCACCAAGGACGGAGACGCGGAAATCTTCATTGATCAAGGCGAAGTAAGAAAAGCATTCGTCAAGGCGCAAAAAGCTCCAGCAACCAACTTCACACAAACTGTAGAGGCAAAGGCTTTGCCAGATGGAAAACCAAAAAAGGGAGAGGCAGAAGATCCCGCGAAGGTAGAAATGGAAGAAGTAGAACTTGTCCCGAGCCGAAATACCCGAATAGGGAAAAACTTGGCCGAAGGTGACAAGAAAAAACTTGTATCCTTTCTACTGATGAATAAAGACCTGTTTGCCTACTCGCCAAAAGATATGCCGGGGGTAGACCCTCGCATAATACAGCATAGCCTTAAAATAAGTCCGGAAGCAAAACCTGTCCGACAAAAGAAACGAGGCATCTTAGTCCATAAAAATAACTTCGTCAAAACCGAAGTCCAGCGCTTATTGGACGCAGATGTAATCAGGGAGGTCAAGTACCCCGAATGGTTGAGCAACGTGGTTATTGCGACAAAAGAAGGGAGCAGTAAGCTCCGAATGTGCATCAACTTCAGAAACTTGAACGATGCTTGCCCAAAAGATTCATACCCTCTCCCACCAATAGACCAGTTGGTAGACTCAATTGCCGAATACGGGCTCCTAAGTTTCCTAGACGCCTTCAGTGGGTATCATCAAGTAAGGATGGACCCCGAAGACAAGGAGAAAACCGCCTTCATCACCGAGGGTGGAACGTATTGTTACATTAGAATGCCCTTCGGGCTCAAAAATGCAGGAGCTACCTACCAGAGGTTGATGAGCAAGGTCTTTAACGACCAAATAGGGAGGAACACGGAAGTCTATGTCGATGACATGATAGTCAAGAGCAAGCTGCCTAACGACCACGTTGCAGATTTAAAGGAAACTTTCCACCAGCTCAGAACCTTCGGAATTCACCTTAATCCCGAAAAATGCATCTTCGGCGTAACCTCGGGAAAGTTTCTTGGGTACATGGTATCAGAAAGAGGCATTGATGCTAACCCAGAAAAAATTAAGGCTCTACTTGAATTCCGAACTCCCGTCACAATAAAAGATGTGCAGAGACTCACCGGAAGGATAACCTCTCTTAGCAGGTTTATTTCCAGGTATGGAGACCGGTGTCGAGCATTCTTCAAAGTCCTCACTAAGGCAGCAAAAAGGGAGGGCAACCTCGGATGTGATGGTCATCCTTGGAATAAGGAGTGCCAAAGGGCTTGGGAAGAACTCAAAATCTACTTAGCTCGTCTGCCCACTCTTCGACAACCTCACGAGGAAGAGCCCCTCGTGTTGTACATCGCCGTCACAGAAAAAGTAGTAAGCTCGGTCCTTGTGAAAGAGGAAGGGCCGAAGCAATGGCTGGTTTATTATGTAAGCAAGTCCCTGCACGGCGCCGAAGTCAGGTATCCCTTGCTACAAAAAGCTATATATGCCCTGATACTGGCAGGAAGAAGACTACGGCCATATTTTCAAGGTCACCCAATCATCGTCTGAAGTAGCCTATCTCTACAAGACGTCATGCAGAAAGTTGATCATTCAGGAAGGCTTTCTAAATGGTGTATAGAGCTTGGCGAGCATGACATTACTTATGAACCTCGGAAAGCCATAAAAGCTCAAGCCCTGGCAGACTTTATTGCTGAAGTACCCATCACCGAGGACAGCCATTCGGATCCTGGCGAAGGTGAGCCAGAATGGACTTTGTATGTAGACGGAGCCTCAGGGTCCGAACACCAGGGAGCTGGGGTAATTATCAGAGGCCCCGAAGGTCTAGAAGTAATGAAGGCCATCAAGTTCGGCTTTAACGTCACCAACAACATGGCTGAATACGAAGCTCTCATAGCAGGGTTACGCCTAGCCAGAAAAATTGGTATAAGAAACTTGAAAGCCCACAGCGATTCCCAGCTGGTAGTTCGACAAACAGCAGGGGACTATGGGGTGAAGGACCCAACCTTGGTGAAATACCATGAACTGGTAGCAAAGCTTATCTGAGAGTTCGACACCATACGAATTGAAAATGTGCCTCGTCGAGATAATGCCGAGGCAGACTGCTTGGCAAAGTCGAAAACATGCACCGAGGTGCTAAACCACCCGAGCATCGCAGTGTTAAGCATAGTAACTTCGGAAAAAGGCTGGAAAGATCCGATAAAAAGATATCTCGCAACCAGTGAGCTCCCCGAAGACCCCAATGAAGCGGCCAAAGTGCGAAGACGTTCCGGTCATTTCTTTCTAATCGGAGAATAATTATATCGGCAGGGATATGCAAATCCACTGCAGAGGTGTGTTGGCGAAGAGGATACTGAAATGATCCTCGAAGAAGTTCATGAAGGCACTTGTGGTTCGCACATTGGAACTGACACCCTGGCAGCAGTGATACTTCGCCAAGGATACTTTTGGCCTACCCTAAAAAAGGACGCTAGGCTGTTCGTCCGGAAATGTGGTAGTTGCCAAAGACACGCGAGTATCCAAAGGACACCCTCGGAATTGGTAACTTCGGCTAACTATCCCTGGCCCTTCGCAGTTTGGGGTATAGACCTCATTGGGCCACTCCCGACAGCGCCTGGAGGCGTGAAGTTCTGCGTAGTCGCAGTGGACTATTTCTCTAAATGGGTCGAGGCAGAACCCTTGACGACTATCTCGGCAAAAGATGTGCAGAAGTTCGTATGAAAGAACATTGCATGCAGATTTGGCATACCGAGGGTACTAGTAGCCGACAATGGGTCCCAGTTTACAGATAAGGGGTTCCAAGAATTTATCAACAACCTCGGAATAAAAATGCACTTCGCTCCAGTAGCTCACCCCCAAAGCAATGGGCAAGTAGAAGTATCTAACAGGACCATAGAAGATGGTCTGAAAAAGAGGTTGGGGGAAGCAAAAGGGAAATGGCCATGAGAGTTCCCAAGTGTGTTATGGAGCTACCGAACAACACCACCGAAGAGCCACAGGGGAAACACCTTTTTCGCTTATTTCGGTACAGAGGCTATCATCCCAATTGAGGTAGTACAACCATCGGTGCGGGTACAAGTGTTTGATGGAAGGGGAAATGACCTTGGCCTGAGGACCAAGCTTGACCTCGTCGGCAAGCACAGAGAAATAACTGAGCTGAGAAGAAAAGCTTTTCATCAAAGAGTGGCCATAGCTATAAACTTGCACGCCAAGCCAAAGGGAATAAAGAAATGAGAAGGCTGAATTTGGACCCCGAAGGCCATACCACAGGGTACTTCGCGCAAATTAGGAAGGTCCCTATCTGGTACTTGCCGAAGTGCGAAAAGGAGTTTACAAGCTCGGCGATGCCGAAGGCGTAGAATTAAAAAATACATGGCATTCGGATGCCTTGAAAAAATTCTATGCTTAGAATTTTGGTGGGAAAATTGTACAAGTTAGAGAAATTTCTAAGTACAAAAGTTTCTTAGAAAAAATTTTCCTAAGGCACAAAAAGCTTCTTTTCACCAGAGCGGTCGTCGCCCAGCACGGTTTAAGAGAATTTATTTACAAAGGCTATCGACCTTCTCTGAAGCTGGAAATTTACTTAAATAGAATTTCACGAGGGTGATTCCAAGATAAGCGTAAATATGATTTTCCGAAGTCTCTTGAGCGAACATGTTCGGGACAATGGGAAATGAAAAATCTTACGCAAAAGAATTAAGCCAAAAAAATTTTACAAGAAGAAAGAAGGAGTCTTTATTAACAAAGATGGATCTGATTACAAAGAAGGAAGCTCGCCAAATGAAGAAGTACAAAAAAAGAGAAAAAGAAGGCAAAGGACCCTAAGACAAGCTAAGGAATCTCGACATCTCAGGAGCCACCAGCTCCTGCGTCCTTGTCCACCGCCTTCGGCGTCGGAAAAGGAAAGGGCAAGTTGAGGTGCTCGATTTTGGACCAAGACCACCGAGGCCCCTCAGGGATGTTTAGGGCCGCCAAAAAGGAGAGGTCCAGATCTGGGAACCTCTGCAGAACTTGATGTCGAGCAAGGCAAAAGCCATCCTGAAAACCAACCTTGGTCGCTTGGATGGCCTTATCCTTCTCGACCGCTAAATCATCAAGTTCCTTCTCTAGATCAGCGATCTCCTTCTTCAGTGCCTTCATCTTCTTCTTCTTCGACTCCTTCTTCAAAGACTCGACCTCGGCCTGGAGCACGGCCTTCTGAGCAAGCACTTTCGCCAGGAGAGCCTTAGACTCTGACTTCTCCTTTTGATATGCCTCATTTGCCGAAGTCAGCTCCGCCACCTTGGAGCCAAGGTCAGAGATCTTTTGGGAGGAGTCCTTCAAAAGCTCCTCTTTTTCCTTCAATAACTCCTCCCGAACGGCAGCGACCTCCTTCTTTGCAATTTCAGCCATCTCCGCGTTCTTGGCAACCAAGTCGAAGCACATGACCTTGGATCTCTCCAAACGGTCCTAGGCCCAAACCTGGAACGGCGCTTGCTTCGCTGCCCGAACCCTGAGGAGGCCGGTGAACCCCAACAGCTGCAAAAAGTAAGAACAAAGTCAGTAAGGCAAAAAATGAGCCAAATACTTAGAAGAAATAAAAAAGAAAAAAGACAAAGGCCTGAAGTATACCTGGGCAGCATGCTTGGAAACTTTTGCAGCAAGGGTCTCTTCGTCCGGGCACGCCTCGGAAATAGCCTTGAAGGAGGCCTCGGTGAGGATCCCATTGAAATTTGGTTGGCCATTTGCTGACAGTCGCCGGAGTACAAGTTCATGTCCTCCGTAAACGACCAGAAAGGCTCCATTGGGATCTTCCCCTTCGGGATATAGGAATCCCGAAGGGCCCGTTTCCGGGCGTGCTCGGCTACCCATGCCGAAGATGGTACCTCCTCTGCACGGTAAAAACAAGAAACTTGTTAAGACAAGTAATCCTCAAAGTTCAAAGAATAAAGGCACTACAGCTTGTCTAAAAAACGAACTTGGCGACACCTCGGCAATTTCATCATCGGAGTCCCGGACCCCCTCGGCAGAGATCTCCTTGCCTTTGCTCTTACGGCGCTCCTCGAGCTCCTTGGCAAGAGGGACTTCCACCAAGGCGTCCAAGAGAGCCGCCGAGGAAGTGGGACTCCGGGGAAGGACGTCGGTCGGTTGGGCGGTATTGGCCTCTGGCTCCTCACGCACCTCATCGGGAATTTCCTGGTGGGGAGGAGATGCGTTCTTCTTCGCCCGTTTGGCCGATGATGGCCCACTCCCAGCGGTTTTGCGCCTTCGGGAGACGGCCTTTTTTCTCTGCTCCCCCTTCTCGGCTTGACCGAGGAAAAGAGACTTATAGTAAGCAGCGGACTCGTCGGACATTTCTAAAACAGAAGGAAAACATCAGTGTGAGTCTAAGACGTATCTATAACAAAGAAAACTTTTGAGATAACTTACGCTTACAAAAATTCTCGTAAGTGACCTCCTGCCGAAGGAGTTTTACCATCCAGGAGTCTTTCCCTGCGATGGCAGGAGCCGGCATCTCGAGGTTCGTCTCGTTCTCCTTCACTACCCCTAGCTCCCGAAGGACCTCCTCGGTTATCAGCTTCCACATGATGGGGAAGGGGTAGAGGGAGTGTGAAGGGACCTCGGAATCCCAGTCAGAGACCGCTCGGATTCGTCTGTCGAAGTCCTCGAATCTGGCCGCCAACTCAGGAGTCAGCAGCCTCTTCGGGTTTACAACATCCATCTCCAACTTTCCCTGTGCCCACTTGGTCGGAACGTACGACCAAGCCTCCTCCATCTTCAGAAAAAAGAATTTTCTTTGCCATCCTCGCCAGCTGTCCTTAGTGGTGAAGGTGAACATATACCTTTTGCTCCCTGATCCCCGAGGTAGCATAAAGTAAAAGCCACCCTTCGGGACCGCGTAGAGCTTATAGTACTGCATAAAAAGAATGAAATGGGGTTCTATTTTGAAAACGCCGCACATGCAAAGGAAGGCGTTGAAATAGCAGTACGAGTTCGGGGGAAGTTGATTTACGGCAATGCCATGAAACTGGCAAAAGTCGCAAATCACCTTCAAGGGAGGGTACCGAAGTCCGGCCTTCAGTTGGGCATGGAAAACAGTAACCTCGCCCTCGTTGTTCATGAAACTGAGTGTTTGGGGGCCAGGAAGTCTGGTGGTGGCGTAAGAAGGAAGAAAAAAATTTTCAGTCCACTTCTCCAATTTTTCTGAAGTAGAGCAGCAAGGATGGTGAATAAGGGGTTGCCATCTTTCTGGGATAGGGGAGGCAGTCATGAGAGGAGTTGGTGAAGACATCCTTGATGAAAAAGGGGGGACTTCGGGAAAAGAAAAATCGACTCCGGGAAGGCTTTTAAAAAAGGGGCACAGAAAATCAAAAGACTCTGGAAATCAAAACCCACCGAATGTTTTGCCAAAATATGGGTTTGAAGTCGCCGTCGCGAAAAGTGGCCGGAAAAACACTCCGTCAAATAGCACCGCCGCAAAAAACAGGAGAGAACGCAAAAACAGTTAAGAGCAAAAACAGAACAAAAGGAGCTTATGATGGAATAGGCCATATATAGGCCGAGGGAGGATAGGCGAACCGGCGTCATAAGTACTCCACGGAGGTGAGCAGTCGCCATAACTACTCTCTGCGCATAAAAAGGCGCGCCTGCCGTAACCGATGCAGTCCCCTCCAATGACAAGCGTGCCACATGTCAGCTGTCGTGCCAAAAGAGGGACACGCCTTCTGACACCCCTAAACCCTGGGCGCGCCACTTCTGACTGACACGCCTGGTTACGAGACGCGACGTTGCGCAGACCTACAAAAGGAAAGAAGTGGGTTACATCGAAGACACTAAGAGACAGGCTATGGTTGAACAACCTATGTCTTCGGACAAAAGGTATATCTTCGGCACAGGTATTACACCCAGGGCCTCGAAGGACGCCCTCCGAAAGCCTACAAGCCGAAGTTTCGACTTCGGCTTTCCGAAGGGGGGCCTGTGATAGTCGAAGGGCTATCACCTCTCTCAGTACATACTTTCTGCCAAAAGTGTGGTCGGGAAACCTGACGTCATCCAAAAGAGGCGCTATCACTGACCTCGGAAGGAGCGAAGGCAAACACGTTGAACTCGGGACTTCGGCTAGTACGTCAGGAATTTCAAAGATGTTACCGGCTCCCTCGGGAGACCAAACGGATCGCCTTCAGGATGAAGAACCAGCTATTTCAAGCAGGAGAGAGTCTCCCTGAAGGCGGAACCCCCGAACCAGGGAACTCCCCGAACTACGGGCATAATTCCTGAAGAGGGGCGTCCGTACCAAAGGACGGCCTCGCCCAGAGAACCTCAGGAATATGGCATGAGCATTTAAGGAGTCTCTGACATGTCGCCCACATGCGCTACACGCCGCCTCGAAGAGCGGTCTGACGCACCGACGCCATCCAAGTCTTGTCACAACCTGTCTCAGTCCCAGACCCGAGGAGCCTACAAACGGCTACATGTCCCCTACGTCCAGAAGTGCAGACCGCATCCGACCGAACACGTGTCGTGATCTGAACGGGCTGGGCACCCCTATAAATACCAGGAAACAGGCCCTGGCAAATGGGCGGACCCCCTCCCTTAGAAAACGCGAACAGGCAAGGCCACCTAGCCTCTTAGTACTCTTCCTCTATCTCCCCTCAGAACACTGACTTGGGCGTCGGAGGCTCCTCCCCGGAAAAATCCTCCGGAGACCTCATAACCTTTTCTCTTCTGAGCATTTCAAGCACACTCCCCTGGGAAATCTTTGCTCCAGACATCCTCCCTCTTAGGAAGCCCCTCCCGAAGTCATAATGTCACCCGACGAAGATATTGCTGGGCATCAAGGCCCACTAGAGGTTGTGTCAGTTTTTGGCTTCAAAGCTCGGTCATGGTTATTGGAGGCTAGTTACTGAGATCTAGTGGTTTGTCCTTGTGCTAAGGTAGTTAGTACTAACCAACATCTATGAGTTGTCGTTTGGCTTTGGCTGCAGGTTGCGATGGTGAAACTGGGTCAGGTTTGCTTTGGATGCTAAGGTCTAGGAATGGGTCCTAGCAGTCTAGTGTGGCAATGTTAGGGCAGTTGGTTTATCTTGCTCCAAGGTAAGGCAACAACTTGGTACAAGTAGTCTGGATGTGATCACCATCCTAGGAAGTTGTTTTGGACCTCATTTATGAGGTAGGCTATATAGAAGGATATGGATTCTCCTAAGGTGCAGATTGCTCCAGAAGTTTCAGAACTTGAACCCACCAACTTTAATGGGTTAGGCTACGCTGAAGAGACCTAAGGATGCACTGACCTAGGTGGTAAACACTTGGTTATGTGGGCTACAAAGCAATAAAGGGTAGCATTATCGTACTTTTCCATTGAGAGTATAAGCTTAAGGATAAGTTCCCCATGGCCTTGAGCTAGTATATGAGGGCGCTTGACAATCTTCGAGGTAAACACCAATAAGTGGTGCAGGAAGTAGTAGCTCTCAGAAATGAGTTGAATGAGTTGAAGACATAGACTACGAGGTAGAGGTTGGCTCATCTAACCTAGTAGGAGCAAGGGCAACACGCATATAGTGCAAAATCAACCTGACATTGAGGAATAATAGTGGATTATGAGGTGAAGGGCAAGGCCTAAAAGTGTAAAGAGTGTATCACTCTTAGCTTACACCTAAGAAGTGTTGTCAACAGTTCGAGTGGTCATCGGACTAGTTTCATTTTTGGGCTTGGTTAAGTTAGGACCAGCCTAGGAATTTTATCCCCAATAATTGTTGCCACAAGGAGTCGACCTAGTGCACCAAAGTAATAGTTTAGGCTTTGCTTGGCCAGTCAAGTGGTCGAAGTAGGCAACCACTAGCCAGATGTGAAAGGTAGCCATAGTGAACTCACAGGTAGTGTATAGCTAGTGTAAAGTAAGCTTTTAACCTTTCACTAGTAGCCTAGTTACTTTGTTGGAGTTCTGGCATCAGTTTCCTGGCATAGTTTTGTTTTGCATGTTGGGTAGTAATTTTAAGTAGAGTTAAGGGCTAAGCCAAGTGCATTAAGACCTACGAACGCACCAAGTATTGGGTTAATACCCAATACCCTAGGACCCACTTGCTAGTGTGTGAAACCATATAAGTGTAGGCTTAAATGCCTTAGATTGGAAATGTTCTAGAGTTCTATAGGTTATCTTCTTGCATGAGTTTGTTTATTGGCCTAGTTGTTAGTGAACGACTGGCTAGTTGAACGGATGAGTTCCTTAAAGTCATTAACCAAAGAAGCAATTCAGTATGATACCACAAAGGTAACTAGGTAAGTTTTTATTTTGTTTCTAACTAGTAAATGTAGGAGGTGACCATGCAAAGAAGAAAGGAGCAAGGAATTCGTCCAGGGGTAAACGGATGGATAGGCTTGTTCGTCCATTAGCTATATACCCTAAGGTTGAGCCAGTAAAAGTGGAACCATTGCTAAGGTTTGGCTTGACTACCTAAAGGCAATAAGAGGGCCTAAGCAATAGGAAGGACTGCCATGGACTAGGGGATAGCAGATGACTTGAGCTCATCACCCTAAGGTTAAATGGAGTCAAAGACCACTAAGTTGATTCATGGAAGAAGAGAGACTCAACTAGTGAAACTAACTGAGTAGGTAAGGGACTAAGTCCTAAGTGGAACCAAGGATGTTGTGGTGATCGCTTGATGTTTATGTTAGTGCTAATAAGATAGTGGAACATTGAACTATTACATCGGAATGCCTAAGTGATGCCAAAAAGTGGATACTTTGTCTTAACCCTATGGGGTAGTGTCCGAAGAGCGCCCATGAGAGAGAAAGAGTTCACTATGTCTAGTCATGAAATGACTCATAAGTAGCCACAAGGTGAAGTAATCTCCCACCTAGTAAAGTTTTATATTCAATAATCAAAGTGCCAAGTATAGTATAGGTACAGTTGTGCTCAGGCATCTGTTTTGTGGCTCCGGTAGTTGTTGTGACTAGCAGAGTAGAGAGAAGTTAACGGTTTGAAGCCTAGTCGATGAGGTTATTGGTTGAGCTAGTTAAAGCCCAGAGTTAGAGTATCTCATGTGACCCTAGTGCTCTTAAAAGGAAGTGCTTGTGATCTGCGAGATTGGTTAAGTGCTAACAGATGTGCTAAACTAGCCTCTCGGTTGCTAAATCGTCAAGTGTTTGTGGCCTGGGCTGAGGGCGCATGGATAAGACCCAAAGGCTGCTAGCTGCTTGAAGGTTTCGACACTCATGCTAGAGAGATTTTCTTTTATGCGCATGCGGGTGTAAGAGGCTCCAGAGTAACAAAAGCAATAGGATGATGATGCTCAGGTAGTGTATGGGTATTCTACCCAGTGCACTGGTATACCTAATGCATAAGGGCCATCCAAGAGGAGCATTTGAAGACTACTTGCAACTCTCGGTAGTTCATTCATTCAAAAAGCCCTAAAATATAGTAAAGCTTGGAGCGGAGTATGTCTTAAGGGTGTTAGTGGTGTATGTGGCGATGCTATAGTGCACTAGTGGCACACTTAGTCTAGTAAAGGTTAGGAGTTGTCGGGTACCAGACCTAGAGTAAGGAATTGACTGTGTAAGAGTAAGTGGACAAGTTATATACTTATTAAGCTAGCTTACATTAAGGGGTTTGATATCTGGCATTGGGTGTTGAATCTAGGGTGGAACTTTTTTTAATGTGAGTGTTAACGGACAAGTTTAACTTGTTAAGTTAGCTTACATTAGTGGGTTCTGGCACAGAAGAGTGAGTGAAGGAGGTTGGTCAGTGTTGAACTTTCAATAAGATCCTATCAGTGTAAGGGTAATGGACAAGCTTCTAAACCAAAAAAACTTGTTAAGTTATCTTAAACTAGAGAATTCAGGAAAAAGTTTAGTGTGGAGAATTCAAAACTGTTAGAGTTATCGAGACAGCTTGAAGTAGTCTATTGTCCATTAGCAGTACTATGTGTTGAAGGCACGAAGAGGCCATGCCATAGTCTTCAAGAGCAACATTGTAAAAATATGTTTCAAATTAAGTGAGGTTAGACTAAGGTGGAAAGGATAGTGAACAACAATCAGACTATGGTTGGGAGTGAGCACAAAGAATTACATTAGCCGTAGTACCTATACAAGACAAGGCCCGACTCAAGTGCCTGAAGGGCATTAGCTGAATGGCTCAGCTAGTTCGGGGCCAAGTGGGCTATTGTGACCGACATCCATTGGTAAATTTGGTTGGGATGCGTTGTCACCATATCCTAGTATAGTGCTTAAAGTGGGGAGATTGAACTTGGAGGACCAAATTCTCCAAGGTGGGGAGAATGTTATAGCTCTCCTAGTGGAAAGCTAATTTGGAACCTTATTTCAAGTTCACATAGCAAGAATAGGTACGCTAGGCAAAGTTTACTAAGTTCCGAGAAATTTAAGGCACCAAATGAGGTTCATGGGAAAAATGGTAATTTTGCATTCCAAAGAGTTAGGCTGAGTCTCGAGAATTAAAAATGAGTTTTTAAATCCTAACTTCTACTTTTAACTCAAGTTCAGTTCAAATAAACAAGATTTGACCAAGTTTGATTAAAGTTACCAAAAGGAGGGGACTTATTTGTAACTTTTTAAATAGTTTGGTGGCTTGGGGTTTAAAAGAGCATATAAGTTGGTAAAGGTGAGGGATGGCTGCCATTTGCTTCCTAAACCCGAGCTCATCCTTTTCTCTACCAATTCTCCATCAATTCAAGCTCAAAACCAAGAGATTTTTGTGAAAATGGAAGCCACCAAGGGTGTTTATGCCAAAGGGAGCTTGTTCCAAGTAGAATTTCAAGTTTTTGGAGCTTGGAACCATGTTTTCCACATCCCCTATTTTTTATGCAAGGTAACTTGTGATTTATTGGTTATTTCTTGTTTAAGAAGTGATTAGATGCTTGGGTTTTGGTTAGAAGTTAGTCATTTGGTGTTTTATGCCTTTGTTTGCTTGGAACTTAGGTAGACTTTGAGGAACTTGGTTTTTGGTGGAAGAGTGGATTGATTCTTGCTTGTGGATTGAAACTAAGGTAAGGGAGTTATGTTTTCAAGCTTGATTAATGCTATTGGATAGAGTTTGCTTGATGAAATCAAGTAGTTTTGGCAATAGCATTAGTTAGTGGTTTGGTTTGATCATGGTGGACTAGTGTGTTTGGCTTGATTGGAATGATGTTATAATGCATCATAGGAAGGCTTGTGATGGTTAGTTGTGGTCTCTGCAATGTGTACTACATGTATGTGAAGTTTGAAGGCTATCCATGCATGTTTGATATGTTTGGAAAGTGTCCAAAGTTCATAGCAGCAAAACTGGAAACTTTCTGGGCATTTCACAGGACCAATGGCGATCCCAGTTCCCACGATGCGTCGCCAATACCTAAAAAATAGGCAGCACGTCGACAACTATGGCAACGCGTCACCGTGACAGCATTGACACCCAGTTTTCTTTTCTTCATAACTTTTTGCTCGGGTGTCCAATTGAGGTGATTCTAGATTCCACATGAAGCTAAGAGGGAGTACTATCACCTCCATGCCTTCACAACACTTAAAATGGCCTAGTTTTAAAGTTATTTCAACTCAAAGTGAAGGCAAGTTTTAAATGCATGTTTGGCCACAATAGAGCACCATTAGTTGGGTGCAAGGTTTAGTGCCATCAAAAGCCTAGTTTGGCCCTTTGTATTTAAGGCTCGATTGTGGGAACCTTAGTGCACCTAGGTGGGTTCCAAAGAACCTAGTAAATGAGCGCATCCATGATCATTGCCACTCCACTAGTGTGAACCAAGTAATGGTGGATAGGGGAGCACCATGGATGAAGGCTTAGTGCACTTGTTGCCTAGCCAAGCTATGCCTTGAGGCACAAGTGAAAGCCTAGTGCATCCTTCGTAGGTTAAATGGGTGGAGGCTTAGTACACAAGTGACCTAGTCAAGTCTAAGGACTTGAAGCACTATGTGGAGGCCTAGTACATTTACTGGATTTCTTATAGTGCAAGCAAAGAGCATCCACCATGTTCACCTACACAACAACTAAGGGAAGGCTGCATTATTGTATCAGTCAGTAAGCTAAGGCTTACTAGGAGTGAGTTAGTGGCCATAACTCACTAGGCATGGAGTGATGCCCCATGAGGAGAACTAGGATGAGGAGGGGTCCCAATGGACCTAGGTATATGCATATATTAGACCCTCAGGCTGCAAGCACGTGTAGCAGGTTTCATATGCTTGTATATGTGGAGTCCTCAGGATTTTTCTTGCAGGTTGAAGACCCCTTATTGAGAATCTTTGATTCTCACTCCCTTACTTTTTGTTGTGCAGTTTTGGGCATCGTTGAGCCAGCAACCGTTAAGGGTTGTTGAGCTAGGCTTGTGAGCAAGTATTTGGTTTATTTGAATCTTTATGATTCTAGTTTATGGGTTGCTTGTTGGTTAAGTTATTGTACTAACTACAGTCATCTTTTTGGCCTACAGAGGCTAGTGAAGCACAAGGGAGGGCTTGCACAGCTTACCACTGGGAGTTTGCTATAAGGTAGAAGCTTAGTTCCGGATCTCAGTAAAGTTGCTCAGTGTATAGTTCTCATACACTAGTTTGCCTCCAACGGTCATGTTGAGTAGTTTACTCTAGAGTCACTCTTGGGTACAAGCGTAGTCCACTCCTGTTTGGATGCTTATACACAATTGATTATGTGTTGTTAATTTCACTTAATTACTTTGAAGGCTTTGACAGTTTTGATATTTTTTTTATCAAAATATGCCATGGCAATATTTCAAGTACCATTTTTTTATTTTATTAATTAAGTCAAAGCATAAACTCATGCATGATTGCATAGTAGGATTAAATAACTAGAAGCATAAATGTTTTAACTAATGCGCATGTAATCAATTAGCGAACTACGACTAGTGTGGGATAAGTTTCCATAGGCTTCCTGGCCAGTTCCACGAGGGATCGTGTCAAACTCAATACCTCTAGAACCTTAACTGGGTACCATAATAACCTTATGTTGGCACCATTGTTACCTTAACTGGGTACAACTAGAACCTTAACTCGGTACCACTCGAACCTTAACTAACTATCACTCGAACCTTAACTAAGTATCACTAAAACCTTAACTTGGTATCACTAAAACCTCAATTAGGTACCACCAGAAACTTAACTCCATACCACAATAACCATAACATGGTACCATTAAAACCTTAACTCAGTACCATTAGAACCTTAACTCTGTACCACAATAACCGTAACTCTGTACCACAATAACCTTAACTTGGTACCACTAGAACCGTAACTCGGTACCACTAGAACCTTAACTTGGTACTACTATAACCTTAACTCGGTACCACTAGAATCTTAACTTAGTGCCATTATAACCATAACTTGGTACCACTAGAACCTTAATTTGATGCCACTAGAACCTTAACTTGGTACCACTTGGACCATAACTTGGTACCATTTGAACCTTAACTTGGTACCATTATAGCCTTAATTTGGTACTACTAGAATCTTAAGTTGGTACCAATGAACCTTATTTTGGTACCAATTTAAGGATAAATTGGTACCACTAGAACCATAAATTGTACTAATAGCACTTTAATTTGGTACCACTAGAACCTTATTTTGGTACCAGTAGAACCTTAATTTGGAACCTTTAGAGCTTTAACTTAGTACCATTAGATCCCTAACTTGGTACCACTATAACCTGAACTTGGTATCATAATAATCTTAAGATGGCACCATAGTAACCTTAATTTGATACTTCTATAACCTTAACTTAGTACCATTGGAACCTTAATTTAGTACCACAATAGACATAATTTGGTTCTACTAGAACCTTAATTTGATACCACTAAAACTTTAATTTGGTACCACTATAATCTTATTTTGGGACCACTACAACCTTAAGTTGCTGCCACTTGAACCTTTTTTGGCACCAATACGACCTTAAATTGTTGCCACTAGAAGCTTAATTTGGTACCACTACAACCTTAAGTTGGTACCGCTATAATTTTAAGTTTATACCACTATAACCTTAATTTGGTACCACTAGAATCTTAACGTAGTTCCATTATAACCTTAACTTAGTACCACGACAACCTTAACTTTGTACCATAATAATCTTAACTTGGTACCACTAGAACCATAATTGGGTACCACTATAACCTTATCTTGGTACCATTAATTTTAAGTTAGTTTATTTTAATTTCCATACAAATAACTTACACCTGAATTTTTCACTTAATTCTTATTTATTTTTCCCTTCAATCACACCTTAATTTTGCACTTATTTATTATCTTCTTACATACAAATAAATATATATTTTATATCTAATACCAATATAATACATACATTTTCAATTATTTTTACTTACTAATCCACCAAATACAAAAAATTAAATATATAGTTTATATATTTATTATCTATAATAAGTACAATAATTCTTTCTAGTCATTCTCATCTTATTACGTACAATTATATTTTCCAATAAATATATATTTATATTGAATACCCATAATACCTTGAAATAAATATATATTTTATATTTACTTTACCCATTTCAGTAATTTTCCCTTTTTTTCCCTCTGTTCCCGCCTATCCCTTCTCCCTTGCAACTTGTTACTGGATCAACACGTTGAATTTTACTCTTACCAATCTAATGGTCGTTTTGCTACTAATTTCTAACTTGGGTCCTTAATTGACACATTTTGAAAAGTTTGAGGAATTCAAAAAAATAGTGGGTATGGCTACTGACTAGGGATGGCAAAATTTAACCCAACCCGAAGACCTGACCTGACCCACCGGAACCCAAGCCTGACCTGACCTGATTTGACCAAAAAATTCAACGACCCGAACCCTACTGTACCCAACCCGACTTGAACCCGAACCTGATTGAAGTGAAACCCGAGAAAAACCCAAGCATGAACCCGACCTGACCCGAACCTGAAATGACCCGATAACTAAACCAAACAAGACTCGATTTTAACTTAAATTAACATAAAATATATGGTCGGCAAAGACTTTAGAAAAATTATGATTTAATATATGTAAATGAGTTTTTTCTATTTTGTTGATCGATTTTACATTGTAGAGCGAACGAGTGAGGGCTACAGGAAATAATTAGTGAAACGGTGACATAGAGATAAGAATAATTAGATTTTAGAAATTATAATACTTCTTACGTCCCATATTATTTGAAATATTTTACTTTTTTGAATAGTTTGAATTGAATTTATTTATATTACTCCCTCCGTCTCAAATTCTTTGCACCATTCATATTTTAACAATTAATCTATAATTTTTTGTTTTCAACAATTTAATATATAAATAAAGACCTTTATTCATGATTTTTAAATATATATTTTTTTAATTTGTTAATAAACAATAATATAAATAAATTCAAGTCAAACTAGTTAGAAAAGTTAAATGGAGCAAAGAAAATGGGACAGAGGGAGATTATTCGTGAGAAAAGAATTTAAAAAGTATATATTTAGAAACTATAGGTCTTTATTTATTATTTAATATAATTATTTTTTATTTATATACTAAAATGTTAAAAATAAAAATTATAGATTAATTATTGAATAGTGAATATTACAAAGAACTTGGCATAGAGATAGTATTTTATTAAAGAAATTACATATTAATATATTTTTCATAAATTTTATATTATTTTTTATATCTAGTTAAATTAAATTTTAATCAAAATTAAATAAAAAAATTGAAGCGATTCAGCTATTTCAACTTATGCATCAGTGAATCAAGTAAATTTGACAATAAAGTTGAATCTGGTCTAAGACCCGATAACCCAACCTGATTGGATCCGAACCCAAATAAACTCGTACTGACCCAACTTGAACCCGAAATCCACTTAACCCAAAATCAACCAGAACCCAAATAACCCGACCTAAACCCAAATATATGTTGACTCAATTAAACATGAACCTGAATGATTTGACCCAAATCTGACCTGACCCACCCAATTGCCATCCCTACTACTGACATGATATTTTAGAATCTTCCCTAGTGGAGGCTTTGGAGTTTGGCCCCCTTAAAATGGTAAATTTACATTTTTTGTCCTTTAAGTTACTGCAAAATACATTTCAGTCCTCCTTAAAATTGCTCAAAATACCTCTTTAAGAACTAAAGTTTAAGAAAAACTTATCTTTAATCTGTCAAAAGCTATAGGCCCGCCCCTGATTAGATACATATTGTGTTGGATTTCTCATTCAAAACTAGTAAAATCGTATCTGAATTTTTAAAAGAATTCAATATCATTTCTATTATTTATAAATGGTGATCTAAAAAAAACAAAAAGAATAAAAGGAGCACATGGTTTCTAGCCCCCATCCCAGCCAGCAGAGCTCCGCCCATGGTTGTAGCACATTGTTTTGATCCAAGTCATTTGGTGACTTCCCCGATTTGGGCCTTATCCTAGAAAACCATTTTTAACATTCTTTTTTTGGTGAAGTGGAAGTTGTATTAAAGAGAACAAAACAAGATAAAAAAGAGTAGCATAAGGAAGCAACCATCAATCGGGTTGCAAATCAAAAGTAGAAGCATAAACAGTCTTGGATCAGTGACACCCATAGATTCTGCAAGAAATAAATTAACAGCAAAATCAGGCCATCTCCAATAGATGAACGTGTCATTGCCCTCTTGGGCCTCTTCGGCCAAGCAATAAGTTACAGAGTTGCCTCCTCTAAACATATGTTGTGCTTGAAGAACCTTAATTATATTGACGTATAGGGGCCGACCCAGGATTTCAAGTTAGGGGCGGGACTTGGGCATTTTAATGTAAAATTTATGTCAGAATAATTTTATCCAAATTCCATGAAGAATATATTAAAATTATAATTTGAGTTTTTTATGATTAAGAAATGTTAAAACTTCGTAATCTTAATCTCCATAATCATGTAGCTGAAGCTTTAGCTCCATATTATATTATGAGTTTCTTTGTCAATCATAAATAGTTAAGATTTAAGAAAATAGATATAATTTAAAGTTATAGATCAAAATCTAAACGTACTTTAAGAAATGGCCCGTATATGGGTGCACTTTAGTAATAGAGTTTTTAACATGGGAAAGATGACATAGAGGGTTGGGAGGGAGAGAGAGGGATTAAGGATAAATTTTTTAAAATATATTTTGAAATTGTTTTGATATACATGGAAGCATAATTATTTGCATGAGAAAAGTTAAAAAGGTTTTTTTAAGTTCTCTTGTTTTACTCCTTTTACTATTTATGTTGTTATATACAATTTTTATTTTTTAGTTTTTTAAATACTTCATAAAATATACATTATACATATAAGGATGAAAAATATTGGAAGAGCTATAAAATATCCCCTCTCTGTCTGTGCCCCTGTTGACGTTTGAGCTATCTGAGAGGCATTAGTTGTATTAGAATATATTGAAATGGATTTAACAGCTTTAAGGTAATCTCCCACGGTTGAGTCCGTTTGGATAAGGCATGGGCCTCCCTTGTGCATCACCCAAGTTCCAAAGTTCAAGTCTTCCCAACGCCCTCTTCCGTCAACTACTATATAAACCTTTTACTTATAATTTTTTTTGTTCTTTTTAATCGGCAAGCAAAAAAATTTATTAAATAAGCCAGCAAGAAGCTGGAAATACAAGATAAACAACTCGCAAATACATTTCTATGATAAGAGGAATTGAGTTTTCAATTCTCTGGCTAGTTTTAGTGCTTTTCTAAAACCCCCAAAGTTCATATTGGAGTCTGTTGAAATGTCCAACATTTCTAGGAAAAGCGGCTATAAATTTTCCTCTGTTATAAACTCCAGAGTTCAGCTTGGTTTTAGGAAGCTGAGATGAGCAGTTCACCTCGAGCAAGAATCTCTGTGAAATAAAGCAACTAAAATAGGAGTTTTCAATTGATTTTCCCCAACATATAATGATATAAAAGCTCTTTTCGTGTCCCTTATAACCACACATAATAGTATAAGAGAAATATTTATAGAGTTAGTTGACCAACAAGGGGAAAAAAAGGTACTTCACCTCGTGGCTTTGGTAGAGTACTAGTAATCCCATTAGCCACAAACTTTCGAGCACTCCAGTGTCTACAACTAAACCAAAACCTTGGTTAGAGTTCACTGTGTTCCACAGTAGCTAAACAACTTAATTGTTTCTTGATCAAAAGTCTTGATTCAAATAAACAACGCAAATTTTAATGTGGTTCAGTTACAAGACTACATCTAGAGATACATAAGATGAGTTTGCTGCCCATGTCTAAAGTATATGTGTTTTTCTTTTTACTTTTTTTTTCCTCATAAGTAATGTCATTTGAAAGTTAACATTGTAATTTTATTGAAAATAATTAAACTTTATGATTTGTTTCCCTTATATAGCCTAAGAAAAAATAAATTTTATAAAAAATACTTGATTTTATAGAAAATATATGTTTTTAAAATGCTTTAAAAATTAATATTGTACTTTTATAAAAAAAATTAATTAAATTTTTATAAAATTTTCCTTCCTCAAGTCTTAGAAAAAGAAAATTTTATAAAAATACTTGCTTTTATAGAAAATATATATTTTAAAATTGATTTCCAAGTTACCTAATTACTTGTATGATTTTAATTAGTTACAACTAAAATAAATAATTATTGTGTGTAGAAATAAATATTTTTAGATTTATTTTTAAAAATATCAACTAACTGAACTAAATCTAATTATGTGTTTGGCATAGATATTTTAGAAAAGAATTATTAGTTGTTATTTTTATTTATAATGATTATTTTTTAAACTGTATACTAGTTTGCAACTCTACACTTTAATTTTTATACCAATTTAAAAACTTCAAAATCATTTAATTTTTGTTATTTTTTCGTAACAAGGATGTATTTTTTATGAAATTTTCATTTTTTAGGTTGAGTAAGAAAAAAATTTTCATACAAATTACAATCCAAGTGGGTGGTTGTTAGATGACAAAATATTAGCTTCCAAGATTATAATAATTTTAGGCAAAAAAAATTAAAAATGAAAATAGTTCATTTACGTAATAGAGCCATAATTGCCATTGCCTTTGGCAGCTGTTTATTCCAGTTACTTCTATAAAAAGATCACCAGGCGGATTTTCAATTAAATTTCTTAAATATTACTACTCAACTGCATTATGTGAGGAATTTTTTCTAAAACAATTAGTTCAGTGCCAGACATTTTCAGCTGGGTTTTCTGCGGCCAGGACATCGGGTTGTCCACATCTACTCCATTTTATAATTTGGTAGGTAGGATGAATAAGTTTGATCACTATTTATTACAAATTGTACCGGGTTAGCGAATTTCTACTGCACATAACCTAACAGTGTTACTATTCTCTTAATCTTCTTTCTTGATTATGAATAAATAATAATAATAATAATAATTTGTTTCGCCGAGAATCAAGTTCAATTTTTGGGATATGTTTCGTGAGTGGTCCCAAAATATTGGGGGTCGTCTCAGATTTGTCCCAAGCTGAAATGCCATATCTCAGCCGAAATTTCATCTCTTATCCATCCAAAACCTATTGAACGTCTTTTAGATTGCTTCTTAGATAACGGAAAAGAGTAGTTCTTGCATAGAGCAAACGCACACCATGTGCCTTTGTTATTTTATATGAATATTATCTGATTTTACTAGTTTTTTTATGAGAAAATTACAAAAAATTTCTAAGAGTTGGTGAAACCTACAATTGTTTCTTACTATTTCAAAAACCTACGCTTACCCTTAGAAACTTAACTCCATTAATAATCGTTACTATAGAAAAGGAAAAAGGCCTGACTTAGCCCTCCCAACATTCATTCATAGAAACTTTACCCCCTAACTTCTTTTACATTTGAAGAAAAACAAGAATACAAAGAAGAACAAAATCAAAACAAAAACGGCAGATCTGAGAAATGAAATTGATAGAGAGAAATCTCTCGCCTCCACCCTCTTCTTCTCCCCATTGTCATCCTATTTCACTACGGTGGAGAAGACGGAGAATCTGGAGAAAATTGGGCATTAAGAATGCCACATCGTCTGTTGCCAGTGCTTCTCCACTACCCACACGATTAATCTGAACAATATGAAGCCGATGAGCCCAAAGATCCAGAAAAGGTGGCAAATAGATGGCGACGCTTCTATGTGGATAGCCAATGGACGATTGGGTGAAGAGGAGGCTGTGGGTAGCCGAACGAGCTAAATTTATCTACCTTGTCTCGACCAAAACTTGAGTTATCATCAGCAACCTGAACAGACTCTTCAATTCAATTAATGTTGATTCTATTTGAACTTCACTTGATGCAAATTCAAGAATTTCACTTGATGCCGATTCAAGAACCCTAAACCCTAATAGACTTTTCAATTTGATTGATGCTAGTTCAAGAACTTCATTGTTAGCAGCGCAATTTTGTTCGAAGTTGACACCATTGTTCATTGTCGATGTGGGCATCGGTTGCTATTAAAGAAATCAGACTCGTTCAAGGCGAGTTCGCCTCTTCCACATCATTGCCATTGATGGTTAGTGGCAAGGTTGGGCTTAAAAGCTTGAGCTAGGGGTAAAAGTTTGGGTTATAGGGTTGACTTCGGGTTGAAATCCAATTTTTACAGACTGCCACCAACTCGATTAACCCTAACCCTAACCCAACCCTATTTTTGTTATAACCCGAACCGACCCGAACCGACCCGAACCTGATTAGGGTTGGGTTAGGATTGAGTTCACCCGAAATTTTGAAGCATAGGAAGCTGACGTTGAGTTGTTGCTATATTCATAATTCCATTACACATTCAAATATGTCCAGATCCTAAAAATAACTATCTACTTACTTAGATCCTGAACACATTCAAATCTACTTAAACAATAACTAATAACAAACATAAAAAATGGCCACAACATGAAGAAACTTAATAATCCCAATGGCTACAACATGAACACACTTAACAAGATGTCTTCAATTACAATTCTAAGAAGCTAAAATAAAAATAAAAAAGGCAACAAAGACTGAAACTTAATAGTATAACATAACCGCATAGCAATTGGGTGCAACAGAAGCATCAGTGCATCACCATCATTTTCTACTCATTTCCTCCTATTGGGTCTAACAACACTGAAGCATTAGTCACAACCCTAAAAAAAAATAAGGAAACAATCAAATAAGGGTGTAAGCCGTAAAAAAAATTGTAAGTGAAACCTTTGCAACAATACTCATAACTCACAAATACAAATACAATGTTTCAGCTAAGCAATATCAATAACAACAGGTGCAGAAGAAATGGTCTCCAAATATGGGGAAAAATAGAGAACAAAGCAAACAAATCATAAATTCAATGGAACAAAATTTTACATGTTAATATCACACCATTAACAAAATTAATCTCACCTTGGTCAAGCTTTTCAATTGCTTGCAATTGTTCTTCAACATTGACATGCTCTTTCTTCGCTGAAGCTCTCAGCCAATCTTGTGCACAAACAAGTGCCTCTACAATATTTGGAGACAATGAACTCCTAAATGGATCAAGCACATGACCACCAGTATTGAAGGTTGATTCTAAAGCAACAATGGACACTAGAATAGCAAACACATCATATGCAACCAAAGAAAATGTGGGAAACCTAGGGTTATTGACCTTCCATCACTCAATAACATTGAAGTCCTCAACACAATCTTCCAAGTTTTCATCTAGATACTTATCCAACTCATTTTTTGATTCAAGACCATTTACAGCTTTGTGTTGCCTGAATTGATTCACCAAGATTGCCTTTGACATTGATGGTCCTTGATCCTCCAAGTCTATTACATTAGATCTTCCACTTTCATCACTTTTTCTTGGCTGGTTGTTTGGAGTAGAGTAAGTTGACTTGTACTCATCAAATAATTGCTTAAGTGTGACTTCCACCTTCGCAATAAGTTTATCCCCAATGTTCATTTTGTACATCTTTGTTATTGCAAACTCCAAATATTTCATTTTACTTATTGTATCAAGCACAACAGTAATAAAAATCATCATGTTCATCTTTTCAGGATCCCCCCAATATTTCTCACATTTCTCTCTCATTTTGAAAGACATAGAAGCAAAGCCTTTATCCGGACATATACTCCAATCCCGCAACAATATATCAACATTGATTTTCCCATTGAAGTAAGTATTTGTAGTCATATAATAAGATTTAGAGACGCGCAATGTAAGATCATGGAAAGCCTTAAGCAATGTTGTTTCTAAACTAACATTGTCCCAATCCTCCTTTTTAGGTTTGCCCAAACCTCCCCGCTCTCGTAGTTCACTCACATAAAAAGGATCCTGATCCTTATAAGCAACAAAAGCCTTTTGAAATTTCAGAGCTATCTCAAGCATCAGATATGTTGAATTCCACCTAGTAAGGACATCAAGATACAATGAACTCTTTGCCTAAATTTTTCCTTAGTAATTTACACTTTAAACTTTAGTAATCATGTTGGAGATTACCTAACATATCTCACAGCATTGCACACACAGACAATGGAATCAGAAGTAAGCTTAAGACCCTTATTCACAACCAAATTTATTATATGAGCGCCACACCTCATATGAATGTAGCCCCCTTTTAGAACACTAGTTAACCTAGGGCTATTACTCATTTTTCTCCTCAAGTAAGCAATAGTCATATAATTTGAACTGGTATCATCCACAGTAACGTTCATCAAGTTTTTGATTCCTTATGAACCCAAGGCTTTTTCAATTGCCTTGTCAATTGCTTTACCTTTATGACTAGAAATTGGATAGAAATTCAAGATTCTCGTTTGCAATTTTCAATCATTGTCAATGAAATGAGCAGTCACACACAAGTAGTTAATTCTTTGAATAAAAGTCCATATGTCAGTGATTATTAAAATTCTTTTACCATTAGACTTTAAGAACTTGCTCAATTTCTCTCTTTCAGTAACAAATAACACATAACAATCTTTGACAACAGTAATCCTAAATGGCAATTGAACCTTAGGTTGGATAACATTGTAAAATTTTTTAAAGCCAGCACCCTCAACAATAAAAAAAACAACTCATCAACAATAACCATATGAGCCAATGCAGTCCTACAAGACTTCATATTAAACTTCCAATTACTCATAAGAGGATCCCCATCAATACCCTTCTTCAATTTAATGATTGCTTATTTTGGATCATTTCGAGCCTTGCACTTATACTCATAATGGTTTCTTAGATTACTTGCCCCATGCTTTTTAGGATCACAAAGGTAAATTTCACCACAATGAATGCACTTATATTTTGTTTGGTTGGTGCCATTAATAAATTCAAAGTGTTTCCAATAGCCGGCACTCTTTCTCATCTTCATACTTTCACTCGTTGGAGCATGACTACCTCTCTCTATTTTAGTTGCAATTGTTGGTGTTTTCCCCACTTCTATATTTTTCATAGTTTTCTACCACTAACATCACCATCAATATTGTTGGCCATATGAAAATTAAAAAATGAAAGGTTTAAAATTTGAGTTACAACATTTAGCAACAGATATATGCTCAATTATACAGAAACGAGATATGTGCTAACTTAAACCAAGGTCTACAAGTTAATGCCATTACAGGTCACTCTACTAAAATCCAAAGGAATCTAAATTTGGAGAAGCTGAAATGTGGATATATATTTCCCGAGGTTAGAAGCTAAAGCTCATCAGCTCACATGGCTCTCATTTTTTCACACTCTTATGCTTATTTATGCAATTTGATCTAAACCAGATGAGCTATGTCTCTGAACACACCAAACATAATCCTAATACAAGCGTAATAAGACTTGGCATTGGAGACACGACATAGCCTATACTTGAGATCGTAGCATCAGCTGTGGCTGAGGTAACTTGCACTTTATTTCAGACAACCGAGAAAATTTACAAAATTTAGATTGACATTCTAAAAAAAGAAAACATGTCTAGAAGTTGCCATCTTCACATCTAATTCTGTATATTATGAAAATGTTTTTATGAATTGAATTTATCAATATAATGTTTGCAGTGTTATTCCCTTTCTTTCAAAATTGCAATTTGCTTTTAACCTATCAAATTCATACTGAAACATGAAACAAAAAACCTACATTTGAAGTTGAGGATGAGTTTGTCTTGTCAAGTGCTTGCCGGCTTGCCCTTCAAATATGTCTGAGTGTCTCTACTTTGGTAGTAAAGCCTAAACCTTGGCTGCTCCAAATCTTTGACGATGGTCGACAATGATGGAAAGAGTGGTGATGCAGCTCTACGAGGAAAGGGTCGGTGGTCGGTAATGATGGCAAGAGTGGTGATTGTGACTCTGCGAAGAAAGGTCGATGGAGGCATCACAATAGAGGTTGTTGGCAAATGGCATTTCGTTTTGCGCTACCACTGTCATTTTTCATTTGGGGAGTGGAGGGACAAATCATACCAAACAGGAATGATTACCATTCACGAATAAGGAGGTAGCTAGGGTTTGGGTAATTGGGTATGGGTTAGATAGATCAAAGAAAATGGGAATTTAGGAAAATAGGAATTAGGATGTTGGGCTGGTGTTTTGGGCTTGGAAAATGGAATTAGGTTGCCTACTTGGGTTGGGCTTTGCCTATGATCTATGTAATATAAATATAGAATTGGGTAGTCGGTAAAATAAGTAATGAGCCTAACTTGTAGTAAGCAGAAATATAGGGGCAGGTTGGATATTTTCGGACCAACTTGAACCAAACCGATTTTTTTAAGTTTAAAAAAATGATCAGATTAGGCTAACCAAAATACACGATTTTCCTTTCTCTAATTCAACTCAAATCCTAAAATTAAGGTCAGGTTTGGGTTTGGGTTCAAGTTTAGGGTTACCATATACACCCCTAGCTTGAGCTTGGTAGCAGCAAAAGCAAAGGTATGCGTTGTTGGTTGGGAGAGACAGGTTTGGTGTATTTCGAGGTGCATTTGAAAAGGTTTTTGTAGTTGGGGGGCAACATTTTCATGGAAGAAATGAAAGAGGATAAAGCAGATATTTTTTTTTTATGGTAACAGTGAATAACGGTGTCAACTTTGTAAGGGGTAGGTGTAGGATTTTGAAACAGCAATGACACAATCACAGGTTTCACCAAACCTCAGGAGTTTTTGTAATTTTTAATTTTTTATTTGTAGTTTTCTTGTTCATTTGTTATTAAATATTATAAAAATAATTAATTTTTATTAGTATCTATTTGTTCTTTTTAGTCATTTTATTGTTCTTTTATAACTTCTAATTGTTTGTTAGATAAACTACTTATTTTTTATTCTTTTATTATTACCTATTTGTTTTTTTTTACTGCCTATTAGTTTTATTAGAGAAATTAATAATTTTTTTATTAGTATCTATTTGCTTGTTATAAGAACTAGCTGTTATTTTATTAGTAAAAATTTATTCACTTGGGTCACCTAACTTTTTGTTCTTTTATTAGTTAACAAATTTGAAAAAATAAAGAAAGGGTAGATACACATTAAAAAAAGAATAAAATAAAAAAAATGAAAAATGTAATAAAAAAAAAGAATAAGGAAACGAAACTACATACTAAGTTTAATATAAAGATAAAAAATTTTAAAAAATAAAAATCAGAAAAACATCAAAATTGAAAAAATATTAGAAAAAGTTATGAAAAGAAGAAAATAAGATGGAAAATGAAAAAGAAAAAAAAACTGGAAAACGAAAGAAACGGGAAAAAAAGAAAGAAGAAAAGCTGTGAAAATAAATCAGAGATGAAAAAGTAGAAAAAGAAATAGAGAAAGATTTAAAAGTATTATAAGAAAGAAATACGAAAAAAGAAAGAGATGAAATCATCACACAGAAAAAAATGAAAAAAAATTAGACGAAAAGAATAAAGTATACAAACTAGAAAAATAAAAAGATGAATAAACTAGCAAAAGTAGAAAACAAAAAGTGGTTTAAAAAACTGGGAAACTAGAAAATAGCTAAAGCATAAGAAGGTTCAACGCAAATCAAAGCATAAGTAGTGAGATTTACTTTATTATATGAAATCTTTGTTTTACCCTGAAATGTATGATGATGTCTGTGTGTGTGTCTATATATATATATTATGAATTTTATAATTATATACTCCTATATAATAAATAAATTTAAATTTATAATTTTATTAATGTCATGATCATTATAGAACGAAATAAAATTTTTGTCAATTTTATTTCATTAATTTTTTTCCATTTTTATAAAATCATTTTAATCAATCTCGGTAGTGTTGTTATTCACTGGTTATTTTAAATGTCAGTTGAATACACTTTTTCAATTTATTTTATTAGATTGAAAAATAAAAAAAAAAACACTTATTCCAGTATCCGGCGTTTTAACAGGGCGTATTTGCTTCATAATACTTGAATTTGTTATTTCGCTTTTATAGAAAATAAATTTGGTTTACCTATATAAAGTATATAATACATTAAATGAGGAGAGGCTGTGGAGCGGCGGAGGTGGTGACAGGTGTATTTGGCTAAGGGATTATGGATGGCAATTGAGTGAGTAGGGTCAGGTTTGGATCAGGTCATTCAACTTCAGGTTTAATCGGGTTAGCATGTATTTAGGTCCAGGTCAGGTTATTTTGATTCAGGTTGATTTCGGGTTGGGTTGATTTCATGTTCGAGTTGGGTCAGGTCGGGTTTATTTGGATTCGGATCCAATCAGGTCAGGTTATCAAGTTTTAGACCAGATTCAACCTAATTGTTTAGTTTACTCGGTTCACTGATGCATAAGCCGAAATAGCTGAATCAATTCAATTTTTTTATTTAATTTTGATTAAAATTTAATTTGACTAGATAAAAAAAATATAAAATTTATGAAGATATATTAATATATAATTTCTTTAATAAAATATTCTCTCTGTGCCAAGTTTTTTATTATATTCACTATTTAACCATTAATCTATAATTTTTTATTTTCAACATTTTAATATATAAATAAAAATTTATTATATTAAATACTTCATTCGTCCTATATTCTTTGAAACATTTCCCTTTTTAGTAAGTTTTAGCATACATCTTTACCATTATACCCTCTCTCATCCCTCAATTCCTCTGTTTTACCCTAAAACCCATAGCCCCCAATGTCTTTGTTTTGTCTCTTTTTTTACCTCAACGTGGACGAGGTGATGAACGGAGATGAGGCGACAAATGGAAACGTGGCGACAAAAGAGCTAATGGCAAATTGAGGCGACAAGCGGAGGCGACCAACGATGAAAATGATGGAGACAGAGAGAAGGTCGGCGACGGCAATAGATGATTGAAGTGATGGATCGATGTGTCAGAGGTGGAATCGAGGAGGTGGGAGACGACAATCTACGTGTGGGATAGAATTGATGTGCTAGCGACGACAATCGACAAGACGGGGACTAAAATCGACATAATGAAAACGACAAGGTCAGGGATGAAAGCAAGGAGCTCAAGGACAGCAGATCGAAGGATTTCGGAGATGAGGCGACTGGACAGAGATGGATTCTAGAGACGAAGATGAAGGGCAAAACAGGAAAACATGGCAAAAACAGAAGTTGGCCTTAAAAAGTGTGCAAAACCATTTGTTTCAATAAACACAGGATAGAGGGAGTAATAAATAAAGACCTATAATTTCTAAATATATGTTTTCTTAACTTTTTTTATAAAAAATAATATCCCTCCATCCTATTTTCTTTGCTCAATTTAACTTTTCTAACTAATTACACCTAAATTTATTTATATTATTATTTATTAAAAATTTAAAAAATATATTTAAAAACTATAAGTCTTAATTTATCATTCATGTGTAAAATATTTTTATTTATATATTAAAATGTTGAAAATAAAAAATATAGATTAATTGTTAAAATATGAATAGTGTAAAGAATTTGAGACAAATGAAGTAATATGAATAAATTCAATTCAAACCATTTGAAAAATTCAAATATTTCAAAGAATATGGGACGAAAGTAGAGATGGCAATTGGGTGGGTCGGGTCAGGTCATTCAGGTTCAGGTTAAATCGGGTTAGCATATATTCGGGTCCAAGTCTGGTTCAAGTCGAATTATTTGGGTTTATGTTGATTTCGGGTTCAGGTTGGGTCAGGTCGGATTTAATTGGGTTTGGATCCAATCATGTTAGGTTATCGAGTTTTAGATCATATTCAACTTGATTGTCGAGTTTACTTGGTTCACTAATGCATAAGCCGAAATGATTGAATCGATTCAATTTTTTTATTTGATTTTGATTAAAATTTAATTTAACTAGATAAAAAAATATTATAAAATTTATCACAATATATTAATATATAATTTTTTAAATAAAATATTCTCTCTATGTCAAGTTTTTTATAACAATAACTATTTAACAATTAATCTATAATTTTTTATTTTTAAAATTTTAGTATATAAATAAAAAATTATTATATTAAATAATAAATAAAGACCTATAATTTCTAAATATATACTTTCTTAATTTTTTTTATAACAAATAATCTCCCTCCATCCCATTTTCTTTGCTCAATTTAACTTTTCTGACTAATTTAAGTTGAATTTATTTATATTATTATTTATTAAAAATTAAAAAAATATATTTAAAAACTATAAGTCTTGATTTATCATTCATGTATAAAATATTTTTATTTATATATTAAAATGTTGAAAATAAAAAATATAGATTAATTGTTAAAATATGAATAGTGCAAAGAATTTAAGATAACTGGAGTAATATGAATAAATTCAATTCAAACTATTTGAAAAAGTCAGATATTTCAAAGAATATGGGACAAAATGAATACTATAATTTCTAAAACCTAATTATTCTTATCTCTCTATCACCATACCATTAATCGTTTACCATAACTCTCACTTATTCGCTCTACAACACAAATATGCACACATAATTTCCATCAAATATTCTCTAATACACCATAATTAAAACAAGTACATATATGTCTGGAACAAACCATACAACATTCAGCGGATTACACATCTCAGTAATTTCAACTGAGTCTTAATTAATTAGGTCTAACAATTATTATGTAAGTTTGATAACACAAGAAATTATGAAATTATTTACCTGTTGATGACGACCATCACGGAGTCCTGACTATCTCCTCATCCTCCAAGTCCGAGTTATCAGGATACTGTGGAACTGGTTGAGCCGGCGAGCACGGAAGGTTTAGCGAATGACAAATAATCTCCAACTGAGCCCGGTTCGCCTCCAATGCGGCTCTATTTGCCTCCATCTCTGCTCTCTGTCTCTTCTTAATTCTCTCGAGCTTCCTCTTGTACTCGGCATCCCTTCGCGCATTCTCCTTCGCCATCATCTTCTGTATTTGCTCGTTGAATTGTAGTGTCTGTATGATGTCGATAAGTGGGATGGCACCTGGCAGACAACGGCCCGGTATGACACACTGCTCAAATCCTAATCCAAAAACACACTCTCTCCTTCTACCGCCAGATGCAGTACTATTGTTATTATTATTATTATTATTATTATTATTATTAGAACAATTACTGTTATTATAATTATTTAGTACAAATAATATTGTTTTGTATTATTATTATAATAACCATTATCATTAATGTTATTATTATTGTTGTTATATTTTTCATATTATTCTTATTATTAAGCGTATTATTACATTATTATTATTCTCATTCTTATTGTTCTTATGATTAATGTACGTAATTATTATTACTTAGTTTCATTATTATTATTTTCTAACTTTCGCAGACCTGTCAACCCTATATATAATTACTATCTGTATTATTATGCGTATAGTATTACTATTAGTCAAATTTAATTACTATGGGTATTGTTGTACTTAATACTATAATTAAAGTAATAAATATATATAATTAGTATTGGTTTTATTATAAGTATAATAAAAATTATAATAATTATTATAATTATTATTTTTTATTATTATCATTAGTATAGCCAGTATTCCTTTAATAATAATAATAATATTATTATTATTATTGTTGTTAGTATTATTATTATTATTATTATTATTATTTTATTATTATTATTTGGATGTAATATTATTATGACTATTATTAGAACTATTACTATTATTATAAAAATTTGGTACAAATAATTTTGTTTTCTATTATTATTATACTAATCATTATCATTATTATTATTATTGTTGTTGTTATATATTTTTCATATTATTCTTATTATTAAGCGTATTATTACATTATTATTTTCCTCATTCTTATTGTTCTTATGATTAAGGTAATTATTATTACTTAGTTTCATTATTATTATTTTCTAACTTACTTCTACTACTATGTACTATTCTTAATTATTATTATTACTATTATTATGTTTATATTATTGGGTACATCTATAATAATAATAATAATTATTATTATTATTATTATTTTATTATTGTTACTATTACCCAACACTAAATCACTCAAACTAAACCTTAAGTCAACTAATTACAATCTAAAGAATATAGAAAAAAATAAATGAAATAAACAATCTATATGGAAATTGAAAATACCTATCTTCAACACAATTAAATACCATAAATAAATTTCATCTTCACATTTTCGATCACTAAAATTACCCATAAATAAAAAATAATTAACACAAATAAATGGGAAAAACCCAACTAAAATAACCAGAAAAATGTAGAACCACAGTCATAATACATAAATTTTAATTACAACATAAATAACAAAATACAATTTTTTTGCTCAAAATAAAAAAAAAATTCGAATAACAGAAAAAAAATTATAAACGTACCTCTACCAACTTCAGAAGCTACGGAATGTAACAATGACAAGCTATGAAACCTCAAATAAGAGCTGAAACTGAAACAATAATGCATCAAAATCCCTCCACAATTTTTTCGCAAGTATATACCTAAAATTAGAAAATATCTATTAAATACACACATACCCGTGCTGAGAAGGACTTGATCTACGAAATATAGCCCAAAACGGCGCAAAACGGCCGGAGAATGGACGGTAATCGACGGCGTCGCCGTCACGGTGATACCAAAGCTTCTCTCTCCCCCCTCCCCACCTGAAATCGCGACTGAAGCTGGAGAACTAAGAAGATGCATTTAAAAATCATTTACCAACGACTGGCCTTAATTAAAAAAAAAATTTCTACCAACGCAGGGAAGTTGGAAAGTTACCAACGGTCATAACGGTTGCTAATTACCAACGGAAAAAAAACCTGAAATTTTTTTTTACTGTGATACCAACGCATGCACGTTGGAAATAATTACCAACGGCGTAATGATGCCGTTGGAAAAGCAACAAAAGTTAGTAGTGAACCCTTAAACTCTAACTTTAAAACCCTAAATATTAACACCCAATCCTAACTCTCACCCTAAAATCTTAACTTTCCTTTTTTATTATCTTCCATATTTAGCAAGTCCCATACTTTGGGCTTTCACATTCAGTAAATTCCATTTCATGGGACTTCTATATTTAGTAAATCATATATTTGGGGAGAAGACTTCTATATTTAGTAAATCATATATTTGGGGAGAAGACTTCCATAATTAGTAACTTCCATTTTTTAGACTTGCATATTTAGTAAGTCTTATGCTTTGGGAAAAGACTTTCATATTTAGTAACTTTTATTTTTTAAGGACTTCCATATTTAGTAAGTCCCATATTTAGGAAAGTTTCATATTTGTGTTTTTCCAAAACAAATAACTTTCATATTTAGTAAGTTTAATGATCTTGGTAAGTAATTGCCAAATTATACTATTGGTCCTTAAAATTTTAAGTATAGTACAATAAGGTGCGTAAAATTTGAAAAAGTTCATTTCAATCAACCATAATAATTATAACATGGGTTCCTGAACTTTCAAATCTTTACATTTTCACCCAAATTTTTTAAAATTTTGTAGCATGTACTAAAAATTAACCTTAATTAAATTGCACAAAAACTTGAATTCTTTAATTTAAACTTTAACAAAAATCGAACAAAAACTTGAATTGATTTAGTCATTTTGACCTATGCACTAGTAGCCCAAGTAAACCAAACAGTCGACTCAAATATGGCTTAAAACCTAAATGACATGACTTGAAGTTACTGAAGACTAAAATTCACTCGACCTGTATTAAACCCAAACCCAGATAAACTCGACCCGGCTAATCCCAAACCTGAAACCTACTCAACCCAAATCTACTTGAACGCAAATAACCTGACTTGAACCCAAATTTTTGTTTACCCATTTAAACTCAAATATGAATAATCTAATCCAAACCTAATTAGACCAACCTTGCCATCCCTTGACTCATCAATGCATTTGTCATACTTGTTTATTGCATACTTTATTAAATACGTTTTTGTGGATTTTTCTATTTTCAAATGGCTATATAATAAGCTTGAGTTGGCTCTTGATTACAAATAAATATTTTTATCCGTTTTTTCTACAAAAAGATAAAGAAAAAAGACAAAAATGAAAAATAATTATATTTTTACAATTATGAAATGGAATTGAGATTAGATATGAATTTTTTTTATTTTGAATAATAATGCAACTATCATAATTTAAAGAAAATTATAGTGGCTAAGAGGTAGAGGGACATGGGGGGATACTAGGGTTTGAACCCCAATCTCCCTCCCATATAGAATATCCTAATACTTGTTCAGATACCTATAAATCCTGAAAAAGTAGACATTTCTTCCTTCTCTTACATATAATTATGTAAGTGCATCTTACTTTTATACCTTATATAGATGTTTTTTATTAAAAAAAAAAACTTGAGATGACTATGCGATTGCGGTTGACTTTAAACATCTCAAAAGGTATCGACCTCCCATTCCATTTACCCAACAATTTTGAGTGCCCTATGATTGAGGGATCCCTTTGAAGTTGTTCAACAACCAGTAATAGAAAAAAGAAAACGCTACAACTTGGAACATATAGGTTTACCACATATGTTTTCTTACTAAATTCCTCGGTGACATTTTCTCCTACTAATGTGTTTAATTACTTCTGATGATTTTTTTTATCATATAACTAAAAGTTTATGATGATTGTTTTGAAATTTTATCCCACTATTCCTTTATAAGAGGATTGCATTAGGAATGGCATCCTGTGTAAACTTTTATTAATTTACATTTACATTAATTTGTAGTTTTAATCAACTTTAAGTGGCTACCACTTCAATCCACCAACCTTAACAAGTTAACATAATTAGAATTAAAATACAGTCCGTACACTGCCGGCAAAACAGTAAAATGTTGGGGGCACCAAACCCAGCATCTTGGGTTCGAGTCCACTTCCTCAATGCCATAAATATGCCTTCAATTCATACCTTTCTATACCATGTAATCTTGTACAGTTGATTTTTAAGTAAAAAACAAAAAAGAATTAAAATACAATACAACAATAATCATTAATTTAAACTGCAAAACTAACTATTCAGTCAATCTATAGCACATATATTTTTTTTAAAAAAACTGCAATAAAAAGCCCACCATTTTTTGTCAGCTTGTTAGATATGCAAAGCACTTTGACATTATCTGTCAAATTATGGAGAGGAAAAAGACAATAAATAAATGCCCTTTTCTCCCTCAATCTATCCATCTGTTGTCATAAACAAAAAGACAATCACATGGCAGCCCAGGTGTGCTGGCGTGACAGTGTATCATATGCCTTTAATATACGCAATTTCCGATTTGTTTCCTCCTCGTGTATCGATCTTACTTGTTCTACATTGTAATAATTTTGGTTTCGGAAGCTCACATAAATGCAAATTCATGGCCTACAAATTCACATGTTTTGAAATTTTGGACCATTTTTGTTAGTTTCATTTATTTTGCGACAAGAAATTTGTCTCTACTTTTATAAATAGCTTAAATAGAATAATGCCCATTATATTAATTAGAGCTGTAAACGAGTTAAATTGTTGGCATTCATTTACTTAACTTTAAACCAACACAAACACGAATATGAAGAATAAATAAACATATTTTTTGTGTTTATATTTATTTGTTTATAAATATACATATTCATATTTGTTCATATTTATTTGTTAACAATTATTGTGAACCAAATGAACCGAAGAATTAATGTGTTCACAAATAAAAAACTAAACGAACAAAAGCAAATTTTAGGAGTAAATGAACTTAAAAAAATTAAATAAATGAGTAAACGAATAATTACAAACAAACAAATAGACAAAAAAAAGAATGAATATAAATGAACATTAATTAATATGTTCATGAACGTACAAACAAATGACATTTTATTTGTGTTGATTCATTTAACTTAAATGAACATAAAACTTTACAACTATTTGTTTGTTTAACTAAATAGATTAATATAAATAAATGGTTTGCGGACAGTTTGTAGAACATGTTGTTCATTTAATTATGTAATGCTCCATCATTGATTTTTAAAATTTTAACTAAAAAAATATATGCAGTTATGAATTGAAAGTGTGATTTTTGTAAAATTTTATAAACTCATGATGGAGCATTACATAACTAAGATAAATATTTTTTGTTACCAATTAAGTAGTTACTAAGATTGAAAAATGTTTATATTTTTGCTTTCTGTTTTCTTTGTGAGTTTTTTCGAATTGGGAAAACAACAACTTTGATGCAAGGCAATTAATAGCCTAATGGACATAATTTTAAAAATTTTATGTATGAATGGTTATATTGTTGAAAATTAAATGACCATATTAAGATTAAACGTTTATGAATCAAATGAATAAAACTTCTCATTTTTCTATCTGAAATTGTTGTTAATCACCAAAGTTTTGTATTATAATTTTTTCCGTTTAAACAAAAATAGGTTTTAATTTGCAATATCTCAATTAATTAACATGTAATACCAACAATAATTTCAATCACTTTATAATAATAATAGCATAACAAAGTGTTATCCAAGTTCAAGACTAATCGGTGTTGTGAGATCTTATTGTGAGCTATAGGCACATGGTCTCTCTACCCCACAAGGTCTCCCAAATCAACCATACATCTACTTCCCCCATCACAATAAAAGAGATGGCGACGCAATTTTCATACCATTCCCTGCACCAATTATGGATCGTCCCAGAGACACCGGCGCCTGCACTGAGTTCCCTGGTACCGGAGCCGACCCAGACCCAGCCGGAAGGCCCGACACGGTCGATTTTATTGATGACTCATGGTTCTTCGGAAACTTGTTCGACCAAAGACCACCTCGGACAATATTTCGCTGTTTCTCGGATCCTTGCACTTCTTCAAGCTTCAGCAGAAAGGTTCTGCCCAATGGCTCGGCAGAGTCGCCGTCTGGAGGCGGGTCGGTCCACGGCCATGTTGGAGATGAGGGCCGGAAGATGGAAGATGGAAACAGCAGGAAAGGAAAGAGCAGGTTGACTCGGCAGCTCTCTGAGTTCGTCCGGAGTGCTTCGGATCAAAGGGTAAGGAGCTGCAAGGCGGGGAATGGACAATGTCCGCGGCGGAATCTTGTGAGGGCACCTTCGTTGCCGGTCGCTATGCGGAGGGAAGACGGCGAAGATGATGACGAGGAAAGTGATGTTAGGATGAGCAGTTTGATCCTCCAAGCTTTTGCTCAATCTTCTAAGGTAATCTAGTCATTTTTTTTTTGTCTGTTCTTTTGGAACTCTGCCTGTCACAATCTGATAAAAAACTGTCATTTTAGCCCGTTAGAAATTCTACCGCTAATTGCTCACGCTAATTAATACGAAAAGAGGTCTATATTAGCAGCCCCCAACTAGTCTGGATTAAGACTTGTCGTATTATTGGTACTATAGAGTCCTGTTGCTAAAGGATTATTTGATATGACATGAAAACTGCAGGGGAGTTCAGGCACCCCCAGGTCAACCAGATCCCCAAGAAACACAGAACTTGAGAGCAGTCAATCAACAGGCACCAAGGAAACTGGTAATACCCGACGAGTGTTGCATCAGAAGGCATTGATGAAAAGCTTTAGCAATCTGGAATCTGAACACTTCCAGGGCTCCCATGGGTGGGGGTTCGAGTTGGACAAAGTAGGGTTGAAAGGAGACGCTGCGAACAAGAAGGTTTCCTCTTGCTTGCAGGAGAAGAAACGAGCAGAGGATTTGAGGAGGCCCCAGGTGTCTGATGCGTGGCCTGCGCAAAGCTATGGAGTTCCTCCTCCTCCTTCCCAGGCTGTTCCCAGTTGGGTGCGTACAAATTCTGCAGAAGATTTGAAGGCTCATATCAAATTTTGGGCTAGAAGTGTGGCAACTAACGTTAGACAAGAATGCTAACAAACGAAGTTAATTTGATGTCTGATTTTTTTTTCTTCTGAAAATGTAGAGTTGTGGGATTGATTTGCTGAACCTTGAAAATAAAGAGGATATACGGTGAAATAAAGCTAATTTCAGATGAAAGTTTCATGAGCCAAAGACATATCAGCCCTTTGGAAAATGCTTTTCAGGTTTAAAGTTAGAGTCTTTTTTTATGATTAATGTAACCGTTAAAGTTAAAAATTAAAGCTGTTTACAGGTAGTTTTTCTCAAACTCTGATATTAATGCTAATTCTAATCGGGGCCATCATGTGACACTAATTGCCATCATATGCTGGAGGACTTAGAGGGGTAAGCACAGGGCTGACCTCCGTAAATGGCACCTTTAGTTCTTAAAATAATTAGTCAAAAATCCTAAGCAAGGACCAGTAAAGAAAAAAAAAATTACTTTTGCCCCTCCTTTCAGAAAATGATGTTTTTGCGTCTGATCATTTGTAAGCTAAACATAAACTTATCTAATTATTGGGCTTAAAAATATTTAAATGGGATTAGTTTAAATAATTTCTTCAGAATAAAACTACTGAATACTTTGTTGATCAATGTAAATAATTGGTAGAGCTTCATGTTTACTTAGTGGTGTAAGATCAATGCCTTGCCTCCTCTAGCTGGATTCTAGATGATCTATATTCTGATTTTCATTAATAAATAAAGTAACTTATTTGAAAAAAATAAAAAGTAGAATTACTTCTCATTAAGATCCTTGCGTAGTAGATGCAGAATAAATCATTCATTGAAGTGAGGCAAGTAGCAGCCAGTTAACTTGAACCGGAACAAAACCTTACATAAGAGGGAACAAGTATTGGACATAGGGACTATTATTTGATGTTAGAAGTTGTCCTTGGATAATGTAAACAACATAAGGGAAACTGTAGATTTTCAAATTTTAGGGATGTAACTGTAATATCAACCTAAATTGAGGAGGTAACTGTAAATTAGCCTAAATTATGTAAATGTCCGACTATTGGTTAAAAAAATTAAATAGCATGCCTTTATATGAACAACTATCTATACGCATGTACGAACTTTCATACACAATGATGTAAATAATATTTATATTGTTATGAACATAAATAATTATATAGTGAGATAAGAGTGATAGGAGTGACTCTGAAAAAAACCGACAAGTGTATATGATATTTGAATAAATATATGACTATATATCTATTTACCATATCATAAACTTCTATATCCATTAATATGAACATATGTGATTTTAACAGATAAATAACAAAAAATATGAGAGTAATTTATATATCTAGTGGAGGCTCAAATCACCTAAAAATATTCGTCCTACTTCTCTTAATATATATATTTTTTTTCATTCAGAAATATTACACGGTATATATTTAAGGGGTAAGAGATGGTACATGGTAAAGTTGGTGGAGAAAATGTGTGGCCGAGGCGTTGGCACATGACGCATGCCACAAATTGTAGCATAGACACACAATACGCTGCTGCCGAGAGTCGAAGTCGGTTAATGGCGGGTTGCCTCGCCTGAGACCTAAATAAAAGCTTGTCGCTAAATTTTTGGGTTAATTACAATTTGCCATATGGGATTTAGGAAAAATTACACTTTATCTCCTCATGTTTAAAAAATATATACTTTAACCCTTACTTTTTAATACATTTCAACAGTAACTTCTAAAACTTTAATTTAGACTATACGATTTTTATCTTTAAATAATTTAAATTTGTATAGTATTTTTTATAATTAACTGAAAATTTAAAAATACTATTTTAAAAACTAAAAGAAATACATAAAAAATTGATAATTTAAAATGTCCATTAACTGTTAAAAAAATATCATATAGACTAAAATTATTGAAAGATGGTTATCGTGTTGTCTAAATTAAGATTTTAAAAGTAACTGTCGGACTATATTAAAAGGTAAGGAGTAAAGTGTATATGTTTGAAATAAAAGGGATAAAGTGTAATTTTACATAAATCTTAGTGATAAATTGCAATTATTCATATATATATATATATATATATATATATATATATATATATATATAGAAGCAAGTGGGACCTTGCTGAAGATTCGCTATCCCCATTCTCTAATCTCTGGTCTCCACCCGTCGGACGAAGAAATTTTTCAGTTTCAGTTCTGCATTTTCCGGCGGCACTTGATCATTTAATATTTATGAGAAGCGAGCTCTAAAACCCTCGGAAAAACCCCCCAAATGCTGCAATCCCTCCACCTTCCCGTCACCACCATCCCCCTTCCTCTTCCCCATTCAATTCCCGCCGTTTCCCTCTCTCTCCTCCGTCTAGCTTCCGTTACCAACTCTGGCCGCCGCCGGCGCTCGCTTCTGGTGCAGGCCCAACCGTTCGCTACTTTCGCTGAAGGAGGTCCGGTTGAGCTCCCTCAGTCCTCTTCGTCCATCCTCGCCGCCGGTGATGATCCGTCGCCTCTCCAGGTCGCCGCGAGCGTTATGCTTACTGGCGCCATTGCCGTTTTCCTCTTCCGCTCTATTCGTCGCCGCGCTAAGCGGGCTAAAGAGCGGGTGATTATTTGGTTATCTTGGCTTTTGAGTGTTTTATTTTCTGATTTCAGTTTTCCTGAATCTGAGAAATTCTTTTTGCTCCTCTGTAAGCTCTATTTGCCGCTTTATTTGTGCTCACCTTGATTGGTTCTGATGAAATGCTTCTAGTTAAGTGAAAGTTGCTCAAACTGCTTTTCAAATTGGCTGAGATTATGGCGATGCTAGGTAGTATAGATACCATTACAGGAGAAGTTGATTGTTCAAATAAAAGTTTATACAACAGAATGTAGGTTTTGTATTCTGAAATATTTCTTTTGACATAATATCACTGCCATTATTCTTGACGTGATTTTTGGAAAGCTACGATTAGTTGTGTTGCATTGTGAGTAGTGAACTTTTTTTTTTTCTTTTTTTAAGAGATTTAGGTCATCGGAAGCTAAAAGATCTTTGAAGGAAGAAGCATTGGATAGCTTCAAAGTTTTGGGTTCAGCTGCTATTGATACGAAGCCTCCTACAGCAGTTCAGGCATTCTTAGGAGGTATATCTGCTGGTGTGATTGCGCTTATTCTTTACAAATTCACAGCCACTATTGAAGCGGCTCTCAACCGCCAGACACTCTCTGATAGTTTCTCAGTGAGTTTTTTCGATGTCTTTCCTATGACATTTTATTTTATTTTTTCCTTTTTTGGTTTTGCAACTGTTTTTGTGATTTGCTTTGAAGTAATTCAATTTGTCAACGTGATGGAGTTTTGATAAAGAAAATATGTGAACGTATAGATGTATACAAGAAAATGTATATACACCATTTTTGTTGGAGATTTATCCTAAAATTTCCAATAATAAACATGTTTACTGTTCTTTGTGAAAATTGCCAACTATGATAAGCTGTCCGTTATCCAACCTTCAAGATGAAGGGAGAAAGATGCTAATCCTTTCAAGTGGAGTAAAGGGTGTTTGCCCATCTCACCATACATTAAGTACCTGTTTTGTTTTTGGTACAAAGGAGGGAGGCCAAGGGGCGAGTGAGGGATTGAACCTTGAACCTCTTGGTAAAAACTAGAAATCTTAACTACTAGGCCAAGGCTTGGTCACCATCAACTCCTGTAACTTTTTCATGCACACAACTGGCTGTTTGATATAAAGGGTAAAACTGGATTTACATAGTACACATTCTTTGACGCTTTGATGCTATAATTTTGGTGCAACCAAAACAATTATCTTCCTTTTTGGAACTGTACGTTCTGGACAACAATGTCCCCACAATTGATTGATTGAATATATTTTTTATGTATTATGTGTCTATGACCATTACTTGAAAGTGCAATCACTTTTTCTCATGCATTTTCATTTTTTTATCCAGGTTCGCCAGATAACAATAACCATAAGGTAGAGATCTACAGCATTGTTTCTTCCAGCACTACAGCTGTAATTTTCTGTCAAAATCATTGCTTCTCTGCTAATTGCAGGACCATTGTAAATGGGTTGTGCTACCTTGCAACATTTGTCTTTGGCATCAACTCTGTCGGTTTATTCTTATATTCTGGCCAGCTTGCTCTTGACTCATTTATGGGAGATTCTGCAGACGAGGGAACTGAAAGTCCAGGTGATGAAAGGTTAGGATCACTGGATTCAGTTGACGATGGTGGAAAAGATGTCACAGATCTGAGCAACATCAAGGAAGATGAAAGTCCAGATAGCAGACAGTAATATCAGGATAACAAACATCAGAATTATGGAAATAGGTTTCTGTTTGTTCAGCTCTTTTGGGAAATGAAAGAATCCTTGTATTACTAGTCATGCTATATTTTTGTTATTAACATGCATGATTTCCATCTACTAGGTTATCTTGCAATCAGCATGTACTGCGTTTTATTCCAGCTGGCGCTAATTGTTTAGTCATGGTTCACATTGTTTGGCTCAGAAAGAAACAAGCAGCTGGGGCATTTGGATAAATTCGTTTCATTTTTTTATTAATGTTTCTAATTCAGTTAAATATCAAGGAGGTAAACATTATCTGCTACACCAATCAATGTACTTTGTTTAACCTTTGAAATTTGGTGAAAGTTCTATTACAAGTTTCGCCATATTTCTATTATCACTGTATGACTAAACTTTTGTTGCACAAGTATTTTTGTAAAAGTTCCATTATGCACAATGGTTTAAAACATTGTAATGCTCCAACTTCATACATGAAGAAGCTCATATTTGCTTGGTTATTTTCATTGTTTCATACACTTGGACTCCATAGTCTCTATTTATTTCTAATTAGATGAATGTAGAATCTCATGCAGCTAACTAGTGAGGCCTAGAGGCTAAAATTTGTAAACAACATTCTTGGAGCTGGATAGTCTGCTGAAACAATTTTTAAAATTGTTACAGATTTCACTTTCATTTTTAGCTTGCTACTTGTCAATCATAACCGACTGCATCCTAGGGGATGATGGTATTGTTGTTGCGACCTGGATGTTTGCTTCCATCCCCTTGTGACTAGTGCTGGTGCTGGACTGCCTTTACTGGGGTAGATTTCTCCTCATGCATATCAGTTAACAGGTTAGGCTCTTGCACTGGTTCTAATTTATGTAGAGGAGTGGAGTTTGAGTCATGAGGAGAAATCTATCCCAGCAAAGGCTGTTCAGCGCCAGCACTGGTCACATGGGGATGGAAGCAAACATCCAGGTTACAAAACGATCAACATAATCACTGAAGCAACAAAAATTGCAATGGTGCCAATATCCAGAATAACGAGGTAGTTGCATGGTAAATTGGTCTGAAACCAACTGGGCAATAAGCAGTACCTCTTCCTACAGCCTTCTGGACCTGGGCGGCACATCTGAGTTTGGCATGCTGATAAGGAAGCTAACATGGACATAGTACCTCACACATTGATCAAATGAGGCAAACGCCACCATAGATTAAATCACTCTTAATATATTTTCGGAAGAACTCCCAAACCATATTCCTATCAAAGAACTCAGAATGATTGATTTAGCCATGAAAGTCCCCAGATATTGTGCCATGGATTACTTCACTGTTAAGTCTCTATCTTTGGCCTCAACCTGCAAATGATCACTGAGAATCTGTTAATTGAGCATCTCTGGTTTAGAAGGTTGAAGAGAAACTACTGACCTGCAATATTCTCTCCACCCACACTTTCCTGATATGCTGCATGTAGCCAAAAGGCAGTTGTTTCAGGAAGTCTTAAGCATTCTACTGAGAAGAAACAGATGGCAGGCAGGCATGTTCAATAACCCACTTGGAACCAATATCACATCCAGGTATTCCTTAGTTGAAACCATTTTGTTCCTAGAGAAAGTGATTTCAATTTTCAAACCTTTTGTGTGTTTTGCACTCAGTTCATATGGTTTGGTTACACTCAGTTGTTATTTAAATTTTCATTTAATGTGTCAAGCTGCGGCATGGTAATTTGTGGAAAATCTCGTATTGCTCTTTTTGTTTGCTCAAATTATGATGTCCAAAAAATCAACTATTTTGGTTCAGGTTCTATTGAAAAAGTCTCCTAGACCAGTTCAGGCATTGAGGGAAGTTCATCTGCTGGTGTGCTTGCTGGAAATCTTTAAAAATTTACTTCAATTGAAGCAGCTTTCAAGTGCCAGACCATCACTGTCAATTTCTCTGTCCACTTCTTGCAATGCTTTTTGTATATGTGCTTTGGGCAGAATATTTTATTCTATGCTTTCGATGTGCTTAAACCTTTTTCTCTTTTTTTTTTTTTTTTTTATCTTAATTTAATACTTTCAACTTTTTATATTCTGATAAAAGAATATGTACAAACGTACGTATGCTTGGAACAGTAGTTTTTTTCTGGAGGTTGATTTGTTGAACGAATGCTTGATGTATATTGTATTGTAACATTAACTGACAACAGGTTCATTTTTTCTCTAGACTTTTTATCTTTTTTTTTTTCCTCAAGGCTCTCCTGAGAACAAGAACTGTAAGATAGCTATTGATATACTTATTTTTTCCACCACTGTAGCTGTAATTTTCTGTGATGATCATTGCTTATTTGCAATTTGCAGGACCACTTGCAATTTGCAATTGGTTGCACTACCCTGCAATTTTTCTTTTGCATCAATTCTGTTGGTTACACCCGTATCCTATTCAGCTTGCTCTTGGCTCCATGGAGGATTCTGCAACCACTGAAACTGGAAGTGATGGTGATGAGAGGTTAGGATCGCTGATTTCAGTTGATGAGGGCCCAAAAGATGGCACAAGTGAAGGAAGATGACGCCCACGTAGCAAAGAGTAACGTCAGGGAAAACCAACTCTGAAACTATGGAAATAGGTATATTGCTGTTTAACTCTATGGAAAGAATCTTCATATTCCTATTCATGCTATTTCAATTTTTCCCTCTTCATTACTGATATGCATGGCTTCAATCCAGTTGATAATTTCACAATCAAAGTTGTAATGCTTTTCATTCTAGCTAGTTGCCGATTATTTAGTGATTTCTTTGTAATGCTTCGCAGAGAAGGAAACAATCTGGAGGGGTCATTAAGTAGGGTTGTTTTCTCATTTTTTCTTAAGTTTTTTTGTTTAATGTTCCAATTGAGTTGAGTCATCTCCAAGTCAAAGATATGGTGCTTTAACAATCAATATAATTTTTTAACCATTGAATTAGGACTACTCTTTTACCTGCAAGTTCACCATGGAAACATTTTTGCCATTTTTATTGGCCCCACCTGGCCTGGCTTGATATTTGTGGAAGTATATTGCCTTGTCAGCGAGAGATGTATTACATGTGTAAAGGTACTAACTTTTATGCAGTTCTATTATGCAATGAAAAATCACAACATTGATTGAGGTAAAATTTTTGTGCTTGATCTTCAATATTAGAAAAATCCATATGAAAATTTTGTGTTCAATATGTAAAAAGTTTTAAGAGTTGTGTGAGAGCAAAAAGTTCTTTCATGTGTAAGTGGACACTTGCTCTTGTCTAAATGTTCAGTCACATGGCTAACTTGGAAATGGTGTAGCTATACATACTCAAGCACATGTTTATTATGTCACTTGCATGGTCCATGGCCTTGGGTGCGATAGTCTGATGCTCGTTCTAAAGTAGATTTTGGCTGCTCATGGATTCTCATGTAGTTGACTAGTGAGTTTAAGAAGCTAAAAGTTGTATAATACTGCATTCCTGGAGTTGGATGGTCTGCTTAAATAGTACTACTATTTAAGATTGGTATGAAGTTAGCTTGTTCTTGATCCTTCAGAACCAATTGAACGTAGCTTCATTGATAGCTATGTTTGCAGGTGACTTTTGTCATTCCATCCCTATTTGACACGTGCTGATATACTATGAGTCTATGACCATTACTTGAAAGTGTAGTCAAAATTTTCTCATGCATTTTCATCTTTTTCTTTTCCCTCTCCTTCCTCCCTAATCCAGGTTAGCTAGATAACAATAACCATATCATAGCCATCTAGATTATTATTTCGTCCAACACCATAATTGTAATTTTCTCTGGTAATTATTTCTTCTCTGCTAGTTGCAGGACCATTGTCAATGGGTTGTGCTACCCGCAACATCTGTCTTTGGCATCAGTTCTTTTGGGTAATTCTCATATTCTGGTCAGCTTGCTCCTGACTTATTTGTGGGAGATTCTACAAACACGAGAACTGTAAGTCCTGGTGATGAGAGGTTAGGATCAGTGGATTTGGTTGGTGAGGGTGGAAAGGATGGCACAGATCTGACCAACGTCAAGGAAGATAAAAGTCCAGACAGGAAACAGTAATGTTGGGAAAAGAAATATTGGAATTATGGAAAGAGGTTTCTGTTTGTCCAGCGCTCTTGTGGAAAAGAAAAACAACCCTTGTATTACCAGCCATGCTATTTTGATTTTGCAGTATTTGTCATGCTTTTCGTTCTTCGTAGTGCTATTGTTTAGTGTATGTTTCACAATAGTTGACAAGAGTAAGAAACAAGTAGCAGGGTCCAATAGAGCTGGATAACTGTGTTTAACTTTTCATTTATGGTCCTACTATGGTCCTACTACTCCAGTTAAATATCTCAAAAGGTAGAATTGTACTCCCTCCATCCAATATCTCTTGAACCATTTGGTTTGATATGAAGATTAAAAAATTAGAAAAAAGTTTGTATTGTTTTTACTTTTGCCGTTAAATTTTTTTTTCACGTAAATTAAGAAAGTTGGAAAAAGTGAATATTGAAATGATAGTTTAAAGGCTAATATGATAAAAACAATTTACTAAATATAGAAATGTAGTAAAGATTTGAGACCACCGAAAAATAGAATATGTTGTAGTAGTTTTGGGACGGAGGGGAATGATTTAACGGTCAATGTGCTTTATTTAACATTTATGATGAGTCTTCTATTGGAAGATTCACTGTATTAATGTTATCCTTGCTTGGCTTAATATTTGTGGCACAAGCACTTATTGTCTAAACAAGGTCGCACACCTTACTTGGAAGCATCGTGATGCTTCAACTTCATAGATGCTCATGCGCATGTTTGCTTGGCTGTTTCTATCACTATCTCATACCTGGTTCCATTGTCTGGTTTTGTTTCTAATCACATTTTGGCTGCCTGTAGACTCTCATTGCTGACTTGTGCGTCAAAAGATGAAAATTTTGATATTGTACTGCATTCTTGGAGCTGGATGCTCAGCTGAAAAATATTTAGATCAGTATGGATTTCATTTCACTCTCATCTTTAGCTTTTCTTGTTGCTTCACAACCGATCAATCCTAGCTTTGTTTATAGTAGTGCTTGCAGATGACATCGGTTGTTGCACCCCTGGTGGTTTGCTTCCATTCCCGTGTGACCAACTTCGCTGCAGCAGATATCTTCTCACGAATATCAGTGAACGGGTTATGACTCTTGACTGGTTCAAATTTATGCAGGGGAGTTCAGTTTGAGTCAAGATTATACAAAACAATCACCATCATCACAGAAGCAGCAAACATTGGAATGGGACCAAATATCCAGAATAACAAGGTTGTGGCGTAGTAAATTGCTCTCAGACCAACTGACCAAAAGGCACTTCCTCTTACTTCGCACATCTGAGTTGGACACGCTGACGAGGAAGTTAACGTGGATGTGGTGCGGAACACATTGGAGAAATGAAGCAAAAGCCACCAGGAAACAGGTGAGAAGGGTGATGTATTTGACAGACATGGTGGATGGACTTTGTGTCTTCATAGATTAGATCAGTTCTGATTATATTCTGAGAAGAACCCCCAAGCCATGTTCCTATTGGAGAACTCAAGAGTCAAAGATATTGAAGCCAATAAAGTTTCTCCACCCATACACTTCTGATTATATTTGGATTTGACGGAGGAAACAAAAACCGCTTGACCTGCAATATTCTCTCCACCCACACACTTCTGATGTGGTGCTCGTATCCGATCACGGTTGTTCCAGGAAGTCTAAGGCATCTATAGGGAAGAAACAGATGGTAGGCAGACATGATCACGATCCCACTTGGAACCAATATCATGTCTAGGTATCCCTTACACCAAACCATCTTGTTTTGTCCGCAGGGAAACAGATTCTTCATGCTTTTCAACTCCTCAGTTCATAGTGTTTTGGTTGAACTTCTACTTATTTTAATATTCTGTTAAACCACTAAGTTAGGAATTTGTCACTCCTGGAGTAGCTCTTATTTCTCTCTGTTCCCTAAAATTATCTTAATTTGGAGTACTCTCTCCGTCTTACTTTCCTTACTCCATTTAACTTTTTTAATTTATTTGACTTGAATTTATGCATACTATTTTTTGTTCAAAAAAATTTTAAAAATATATATTTGGAAACTATAAGTCTTGATTATCATTCATATATAAAGGTTTTTTATTTATATGCTAAAATGTTAAAAATAAAAAATTATAAATTAATTGCTACAAAGTGAATGGTGCAAAAAATTTAAGATAAAGAGAGTATCATTTTACTTTCAATTCCAAGTGGAACAGTTTCCTGACTTATGGTCCATTTTATTTATGTTCTAAAATACAAAAAAAAAAAAATAAACATTTTGGAAATTTCTTGGTCTTTTATGAAAAATATGATATAATTTCATTTCAATAAATATATGTGAATTTAAAAATAAAAGAGCGAAAATAAACATATAAATTTAGGGCGAAAGTTGGCCAAGTCTACTCATCTCTTTTCACTGAAAGCAAAACATAGTGGAGCTATACTCTCCTCTCTTTCGTACAATATATATTTAGGGCCAAATTTACACATTTCATTTTCCTTTTGAGATTTTTTGTTATCCATGAGCCGTGACGAGTTTTTGACTAATCCATTTAAAAGTATTTTCCAATTAATTGTAGTTTTTAAAAATATTTTCTAGTCACTTGTGCTTCAATCCTTTATATTTAGCCTTACTTTTAACGGATGAAACTGATGGCCAGGGGCCTCATCGTCAATAGTCATAGCGACTGGTGGAGGGACTTCTGGGAGGAAGAACGCCTGGTGGACTGGACAGCCCAAAGGAGAGTGCCTGAAAGCTCAGAAACAAAACGGTTAGGAGGCCCCCGGAGTGTTTTTCCAGGGGGGGAGCCTCCGACGCCCAAGTCAGTGGTGGCTGAGAGAAAGGCGGAGAAAATAGCACAAAGGGCTAAGGAATTTTGCCTGGTAATGGGAGCCGTATTTCGCCAGCCAACCAACCTCCTGTCAAGTATTAATTCCTGGTATTTATAGGAGTGCCTAGCCCGTTCAGATCGCGACACGTGTTCGGTCGGATGTTCCTGAATTTCTGGGCGTAGGGGACAGATAGTTGGTAGCAGGTTGCCTTGAGCCATGTGCTGAGACGGGCCATGATGTGATTTTGATGGCGTCAGCGTGGCAGAGCGCCTTTTGGGGCGGCTTGTGGCGTCTGTGAATGGATGTGTCAGAGGCTTCCTTAAATGCTTCCATAAATACCCCTGCCGTACTCCCGAGGTCCCTGGGTGAGGTCGTCCTTTGGTACGGACAGAGCCTCTTCGGGAAACAAGCCCTGAGTTCGGGGTTTCCCAGCTTCAGGGAGTTCCGCCTTCGGGGATATCGTGTTCGGCTCGCTATGTCAGGTGCCAATTTTCCGAAGGCGATCAGTTCACGACCCTGGGGGGGGGCGAGTAGTGTCCTGGCGTGCCGGGCTCGGAGCTCTTCGGCTATCTCCCGAGGTGCCTGATCACACCTTTTCTCGGGTAGCGCCAGCTTCTTCTGGCCATGACTGTGGCAGGGAGTTCGGCCAGATAGAGGCGATAGCCTTTGGCTATCACATGCCCCCCTTTGGAAAGCCGAAGTGAAGACTTCGGTTTTGCATCTCTTTCCGAGGTCATCTGTGGGAGTCTTTTTGGAAGCATAACCTGTTCCGAGGATGTGCCTTTTGCCCGAAGATCACGGGCTCTTCGGCCTTGGCCTGTTCTTTGGTGTCTTCGAGGTGGAGCCTGTGCCGAAGATACACCTCTTGCCCGTCCTCAAAGTCATGGGCTGGGCCATAGCCTGTCTCTTGGCGTCCTCGAGTTGGCCTGCTCTTTGTTTCTGCAGGTCTGTTTGGCCAAGCGTGTCAGTCTGAGCGGCGCGTCCCAGTTTTCCAGGGATGTCAGAAGACGTGTCCCAGCTTTCAAGGGACGTTTGGAGGACGTGTCCCCTATTTTTGCGCAGCAGTTGACACGTGGCGCTTTGCCATTGGAGGAGAGTCGCGTCGGTTACAGAGGGCGCGCCTTTTCAAGTGCAGAGAGTAATTACGGCGTCGGTTCGCCTCCAAAGGGTACTTATGACGACGTTTCGGTTACCCACCTCTGGCTTATAAATAGCCCATTTCATCATAAGTTCCTTTTGCTTTTGCTCTTTTCTCTCTTTTTCTCTGCTTTGCCTCTGTTCTTGCATTTTTCTTGCTTTCTGTGGCGGAGCTTCCTTAATCAGAGCCTTTTTTCCAGCCAACTTTCACGACGGCGTCCTCAGATTTTGGCAAATCTTTCGGTGGGTTTTTGTTTTCCAGCGCGTTTTGATCCCTGTGTTCTTCTGAGTTTTTCTCTGGAAACTGTTTTCTTCCGTTTTCAAACTCATTTTTATGTCAAAAATGCCCATTCCTGAGAGCTGGCAGCCTCTTTTAGCCCATCCTTGTTGCACCACCCCTGAGAAGTTAGAGAGGTGGAAGAAAAAATTCTTTCTTCCCTCTTACGCCGTTACCAGGCTGCCTCGTTCTAGCCACTATGCATTTTCAAACCATAGTAAGGAGGTTACCGTTTTCCGAGCCCAGCTGAAGGCCGGTCTTCGGTATCCTCCCTCGAAGATGGTGTGCGAGTTCTGCCAATTTCATGGCATTGCGGTGAACCAGCTTCCCCCGAACTCGTTCTGCTATTTCAACGCCTACCTCTGCATGTGTGGCGTCTTCGGGATAGAACCCCATTTCAGGATTTTTATGCAGTACTACAAGCTCTCTGTGGTCCCGAAGGGTGGCTTCTATTTCATGCTGCCTCGGGGATCCGGGAGCAAGAAATTCATGTTCACCTTCGCCACTAAGGATAGCTGGCGGGGGTGGCAACAGAAGTTCTTCTTCATGAAGATGGCTGAAGCCTGGTCGGACGTTCCGATCAAATGGGCTCAGGGAACACTGGATGCGGACGTTGGTGATCCGAGGATGCTGCTGACCCCAGAGTTGGCTCCCGTGTTCGCGGATTTCGACGCCCGCATTCGGGCTGTTTCTGACTGGGATCCCGAGGTCTCTCCGCGCGCCCTTTACCCTTTTCCAATCAACTGGAAGTTGATGACCGAAGAGGTCCTTCGGGAACTAAAGGTGGTAAAGGAGCACAAGACTGACCTCGGGATGCCAGCTCCTGCCATTGCCGGGAAAGATTCCTGGTTGGTCAAGCTTCTTAAGGAGGAGATTTCTTTCGAAACGCTTGCCGAAAGTGAGTTATCTTCTACTCCTTTGCTGTTTTTTCCTCGGACTTACGCTGATGTTTCTCTCCTTTTTCAGAGATGGGCGACGACACTGCCGCCTATTACAAGTCCCTCTTCTCCGGCCAAGTGGAGAAGGACGATCAAACGAAGAAGGCGGCTTCCCGAAGGCGGAAGTCTACTGGCGCGGGTCCTTCGAGGAAACGGGCAAAGAGAGCTGCTCAGGTTCCTCTAGAAGAAATTCCCGAGGAGACTGCCGAGGAGCCTGGGACAGCCGAGGTTCCGGCGTCCGAGGCTGCTGCTTCCGAGGTCCCTCCAACCGACGTCCCTCCTCAAAGTCCTTCTGCGTCGCCGGCCCTCCTTGATGTAGTGGTAGAAGTACCTTCTGCCGAGGAGCGGCGCAAGCAGAAGGGTAAGGGCATTTCGGCCGAGGAGGCCGAGGACTCCGAGGACGATGTTGCCGAGGTCCCGCCAGGTTTGTTTCCAGACAAAGTGCGCTTCCTTTGTTTTTTCTGGAATTTGCCTTTGTCTCTGACCTGTTTCTCTTTTCCGCCCTGCAGGGGAGCTACTTACCCCGAACTGGAGGGCCGAACACGCGGAGGCGAGGGCCCGTCGCGACGCCAAAGTCCCGCAAGGGAAGATACCAAAGGAGCCTTTCTGGACATTCACGGAGGACATGAACCTGTACTCCGAGGACTGTCCTGAAATGGCGAAGCAGATTTAGAAGGGGGTGCTCACCGAGGCCTCCTTCAGGCTATAGCGGCGGCCCACCCGGGGGATAACACTCTTGCCGCAAAGATCACCGAGCATGCTGCTCAGGTATATCCTTCACAACTCTTGCCTTTCAATTTTTTCCTAAGTGTTTGGCTCTTACTGACCTTGCGTTTTATCTCCTTTGCAGCTGCTGGGGTACACCGGCTTTCTCCGAGTTCGGGTAGCCAGGCAGACGGCATTCCGAGCTTCGGCCTTAGAGGCCCTAGAAAAGGTGAAAGCGACGTGCTCGGAATTGACCACCAAGAACCAGCAGCTGGCAGATGCTGCGAAGGAGGAAGCTGCCACCCTTCGGGAGGGGTTCCGAAAGGAGAAGGAATTCTTGATGGCAGACTCTTCCCTAAAGATTGCCGATCTCCGCAATCAGGTGGCGGGGCTGCGCGCTGCAAACCAAGACCTTCTTCAAGACAAGGGAAAAAAGGAGAATATCATAGTCACGCTCTTGTCTGAGAAGAAAACCCTTCAAGCCGAGGTTCAGTCTTTGAAGAAGGAGCCGAAGGGGGAGGAGCGGATAAGGGTGCCGGAAGAGGAGGTCGGGGATCTGAAGGACGAGCTTGACGACCTTGAGCTTAAGAAGAACAAGGCTGATCAAATGAACAAGGTCGCGTTTCAGGACGGCTTCTGCCTCGTTCGGCACCAGGTTCTCCAGAGGTTCCCAGGTCTGGACCTCTCTTTTCTAGAGGGTCTAAACATTCCTGGGGGACCTCGGTGGCAATGGTCCAAGATCGAACATCTGAAGCTTCCTCCAATTCCAGCGCGGAAGGTGGCGGAAAAGGGTGGACAAACGAGTGGCTCTCAGGACGCCGCGAACCCTTAGGCTTCTTTAGGGCCCCTTTTCCTTCCCTTCTTTTTTGTACTCCTTCTTCGGGCACTTCTTTATTGTAAGGCAGCTTTGCTCTTAACGGAGATTTTTTGGCTAAGTGTTTCTTCAAGTTTCTTTATTTCCATTGTCCCGAACACGTTCGCTCAAGAGACTTCGGAAAACCTGCGATCAAAGAAACTTTTTTACCTTCCTTTGTCCTGAGTACGTTTTACTCGAGAGACATTCTGGAAAGTCTGAGAAAATTTTGACTAAGTCTTTTTGCAGGCTTTTGCATTTCCGATTTTTCCCGAACATGATTGCTCAAGGGACTTCGGCAAACCTTCAGTCAAAAATTTTTGTTTTTCCAGTTGTCCCGAGCATGTTTGCTCAAGGGACTTCGGAAAACCTTCCGCGAGATTTTTCACTTCCCATTTTCCCGAGCACGTTCGCTCAAGGGAGCTCGGGAAATTATCTCAGCGCTGGCTACGGCGAGTACTTCTGCGAGATTTTTGTTTTCCATCTTTCCCGAGCGTGGCGGCTCAAGGGACTTTGGAAAGCCATATCTACGCTTTATCATGGCGAGCATCTTTCACGGAATGTTGTTCATTTCTGCACTTAAGAAATTTTCTCAAGATACTACTATATATTTAGAACATTTTTTGTTCAACATACCTCCTCCGCTCAACGTTAAGCGTAGAATTTTTTCAAGGCGCCCGAGTGCCAATTGTTCTTCAATTCTATGCCTTCGACGTCGCCAAGCTTCTACACGCCTTTTCGTTGTTTTGGCCAGGGCCAGATAGGGTCCTTTCAAGCTTGCGCGAAGTACGCCATGGGATGGCCTTCGGCGTGCGAATTCGGCCTTTCGGGGAACAAGGTCTCCCTTCTTGATTTCCTTTGGCCTGGCCCATAAGTTTATAGCCACGGCCACTCTTCGCTGGTAAGCTTTTCTTCTCAACCTGACTATTTCTCTGTGTTCGGCCACCAGGTCGAGATTGGTTCTTAGGCCGAGGTCGTTACCACCTTCATCAAATACTTGCACCCGTACTGAAGGTTGAACTATCTCTATTGGGATAATGGCCTCTGTTTCGAAGACGAGTGAGAAAGGAGTTTCCCCTGTGGCTCTTCGGGGCGTCGTTCGGTAGCTCCATAATACGCTTTGGAGTTCTCCTGGCCATTTCCCCTTGGCTTCCCCCAGTCTCTATTTTCAGGCCATCTTTTATGGTCCTGTTCGATACTTCCACCTGCCCGTTGCTTTGGGGGTGAGCTACTGGGGCGAAGTGCATCTTTATTCCGAGGTCGCTGATGAATTCTTGGAATCCTTTGTCTATGAACTGGGATCCATTATCAGCTACTAGTACCCTCGGTATGCCAAATCTGCATACGATGTTCTTCCATACGAACTTCTGCACTTCTTTTGCCGAGATAGTTGCTAGTGGTTCTGCCTCGACCCATTTTGAGAAATAGTCTACTGCTACCACGCAGAATTTCACGCCTCCGGGCGCTGTGGGGAGTGGCCCAATAAGGTCTATACCCCAGACTGCGAAGGGCCAAGGATAGTCTGCCGAAGTTACGATTTCCGAGGGTGTCCTCTGGATTATTGCATGTCTCTGGCAACTACCACATTTCTGGACGAACTGCTTGCGTCCTTTCTCAGGGTAGGCCAGAAGTATCCTTGGCGGAGTATCACTGCTGCAAGGGCATCAGTTCCGATGTGCGAACCACACATGCCTTCGTGAACTTCTTCGAGGATCATTTCAGTATCCTCTTCACTAACACACCTCTGTAGTGGATTTGCATATCCTTGCCGATATAGTTCTTCTCCTATTAAGAAGAAACGCCCGGAGCGCCTTCGCACTTTTGCGGCTTCGCTGTGGTCTTCGGGGAGTGTGTTGGTTGCAAGATACGTTTTGATTGGTTCTTTCCATCCTTTCCCCGAGGTCTCTATGCTTAACACCGCGATGCTGGGGTGGCTTAGCACTTCGGTGCAAGTTTTGGACTTCGCCAAGCAGTCTGCCTCAGCATTTTCTCGTCGGGGTACGTTCTCGATTTTCACGACGTCGAACTCCCGAATAAGCTTTGTTACCAACTCATGGTATTTTGCCAAGGTCGGGTCTTTCGCGCCATAGTCCCCTGCCATTTGCCGGACCACCAGCTGGGAATCACTATGGGCTTTCAAGTTTCTCACGCCAATTTTTCTGGCCAGGCGTAATCCTGCTATCAGGGCCTCATACTCGGCCATGTTGTTGGTGGCGTTGAAACTGAACTTGATGGCCTTCATTACTTCTAGGCCTTCGGGGCCTCTGATAATCACTCCAGCTCCCTGGTGTTCGGATCCTGAGGCTCCATCTACGTGCAAGGTCCATTCTGGCTCACCCTCTTTTGGATCTGAATGGCTCTCCTCAGTGATGGGTATTTCGGCGATAAAATCTGCCAGTGCTTGAGCTTTTATGGCTTTCCGGGGCTCATACGTGATCTCGTGTTCGCCCAGCTCTATGCACCACTTGGAGAGCCTTCCCGAATGATCAACTCTCTTCATGACATCCCGTAGTGGCAGACTACTTCGGACGATGATGGGGTGAGCCTGAAAGTATGGCCGCAGCCTTCTCCCTGCAAGCACTAAGGCATATATAGCTTTTTGAAGCAAAGGGTACCTGACTTCGGCGCCATGCAGGGACTTGCTGACATAGTAGACCGGCCATTGCTTTGGCCCTTCTTCTTTCACGAGGACCGAGCTCACAGCCTTTTCTGTAACGGCGAGGTAGAGTACGAGGGGCTCTCCCTCCCGAGGTTGTCACGGAGTCGGCAGGCTGGCCAGGTAGACTTTGAGTTCTTCCCAGGCCTTTTGGCAATCTTCATCCCAAGGATGATCATTCCTTCCGAGGTCGCCTTCCATTTTTGCTGCCTTTGTGAGGATTTTGAGGAAGGGTCGACACCTATCTCCGTACCTGGAAATAAACCTGCTCAGAGAGGTTATTCTTCCGGTGAGTCTCTGCACATCTTTGACTGTGGTAGGAGTTCGGAATCTCAAGCAGAGCCTCAATCTTCTCGGGGTTAGCATCGATGCCTCTTTCGGATACCATGCACCCAAGGAATTTTCCCGAGGTCACCCCGGAGATGCACTTCTCAGGATTAAGGCGGATCCCGAAGGCTCTGAGCTTTTGGAAGGTTTCCTCTAAGTCTGCAACGTGGTAGCCGGGCAGCTTGCTCTTGACTATCATATCATCAACATACACCTCCATGTTTCTCCCCATTTGGTCTTTGAAGACCTTGTTCATCAACTTCTGGTAGGTGGCTCCTGCATTTTTGAGCCGGAAGGGCATCCTGATATAGTAATATGTTTATCCCTTGGTGATGAAGGCAGTCTTCTCTTCATCTTCGGGGTTCATCTTTATCTGATGGTAGCCACTGAAGGCGTCTAGGAAACTTAGGAGCCCATATTCAGCAGTTGAATCTACCAGTTGATCTATTGGCGGCAGAGGATATGAGTCTTTCGGGCAAGTATCGTTCAAGTTTCTGAAGTCGATGCACATCCGGAGTTTGCTGCTACCTTCTTTTGTGGCAATGACCACGTTGCTTAACCATTCGGGGTACTTGACCTCCCTGATAACTTCAGCATCTAAGAGACGCTGGACTTCGGTTTTGACAAAGTTGCTTTTGTGGGCTGAGATGCTTCGTTTCTTTTGCCGGACAGGTTTTGCTTCCGGGCTTACTTTGAGGCTATGCTGTATTATGCCAGGGTTTACTCCTGGCATATCTTTCACCGAGTAGGCAAACAGATCTTTATTTTCGAGCAGAAAGGATACAAGTTTTTCCTTGTCACCTTCGGCCAACCTCTTCCCTATTCGGGTAGATTGTCCTGGGACAAGATCTACTGCTTCCGTTTCTGCTTTGGCGAGATCTTCTTCTGTGCCTTTTTCTGGCGCCCTTGCCTCCATTGTTTGCGCGAGGTTGCTTTCCGAAGCTTTTCGTGCTTTCACAAACACCTTTCTTACCTCGACTTGGTCTATGAAGACCTCTGCATCTCCATCCTTGGTGGCGAATGTGACAGTCAAGTACTTCACATCAGGGCGAATGTGCAGGTTGCCCATTGTTAGCCTTCCAAGGATGGCGTTGTACGAGGACGGGACGTCCATGACGATGAATCTCGCCATCGTGGGAGAGTACAACTCAGCTGCTCCGTTCACCGAAGTCCATCTCATCATCAGCGGGAGATCGATCTTTAGTTCGCTCCCAAAAGTGGGCGAAGTGACAGGCTTTAGTTCGCTCCTGGAGATGCCCAAGCTCGGCAGCAGGTGCGAGAATAGGACGTCAGCTTTTAAGCCATTATCAAGTAACACTCTTTTGACGCCTCAGTTCCCTATCTTTGTCGTGATCAGCAGCGGGTCGTTGTGGGGGGAAGACGACGGTGGAGCTATCTTTGCGAGCCAGTTTCTTTGATGGACTTTTGATAGTCCATGACTGCAATTTTTCTGGCTTTCCGCTTTCTTTCCGAGGATGGGAGCCCCGTGGTGATGGTTTGGATCACCCCTACTGGAGGTGGGGGCGAATTTTTGGACTTCGATTTCTCCGCCTGTCGGAGTCATAGTCCTCATCTTCAGCCCTTTCTTCCTCCATTTTTCTGGCTTTCGGGGGTTGCATCCTCAGGTATTTCCGAAGTTGGCCCTGCTTTATCAGCGACTCTATGTACTTCTTTAGCTGGAAGCAATCTTCGGCGTCATGGCCGTGGTCGCGATGAAACCGGCAGAACTTCTTGCCATTCTTTTTGTTATCGGCGGTCATGGCCTTTGGCCGCCGAATCTGCGTCCCTTGCCTTTCCAGCGCCATAAGGATGCTGGTACGTGTGGTGCTCAGGGGCGTGAAACTCTGAGGTTTCCTTCCCCGCATCCTCCGAGGTCGCCCTGCCTGTTCCGTCGGATGGCGAGCTTGTTGGTTGGACCCTTCGGCGCGGTAGTGATCGGACTTCGGCCCTGCCAATCTCAGCTCCTCGGCTGTCATGTTCTGTTCAGCCCCTCGGTAAAATTCTCCGAGGGTGTCAGGGGGGTCCTTTGAGAACTCGTAGAACAGCTGTGAGTCCCGCCGAAGGCCTCGTGTCATGGCAAGAATGCGGATTTCGGGCCGAAAGTCTGGGACACTCAGGGCTTCCCTGTTGAACCTTTCGACATAGTCTCGGATGGTTTCTCCGTTCCTCTGCTCTATGTCGAACATCTGTACAGGCATCTTCGCAGTAAGTCTGCTCCCAATGAACTGCTGGGTGAAGGCTGTGGACAACTCCCGGAACTCAGTGATGGTCCCTGGAAGCAAGGAATGGTACCACGCCGTGGCTGGCCCTGTGAGGGTGACTTTATTACAGATAGCTCCAAGGTTAATGCAAAAATATGCCTTCAGCCACAAACATGGCCTTGATACCAAGGCATTGATAATCGACAACTAACAAGAAGTCAATTAAGTAGCAAAAATAAGCTCAAGCATTAATAATTAACAACTAACAAGGATTAAGTTAGGAAAAACGGAAGCATATTGATAAGCTGAAAATTCACACTTGCATTAGTTTTATCTATAGAATTCAAAACACAATTTTCATTAATTTGAAAAAAAAATGTTAAAAAGCACTAACATTTTGATAAAACGATTTCATTTTTATGGATAAGTTTAAATTAAAAAAATTTAATTTAATACAAAAACTTACAAAAATCGATTGAGCTAATGTTTCATACTTTTTTTAAGCATATTGGATCTAATGATGGGATTAATTAAATTTGTGAGAATAAAAAAAAATCATAACCCTATTTTACAAAAAAAGGGCAAAAAAAAAAACACAATTACATGTCCACTTGTCTTGCATGCAAAAGCACTGATAAGAAAATAATATAATTTTCTAAAATAACGTAAAAAATTATATACGTCATCAAAATTGAAATGTACGAAATATGAGTATGTTGTTCCATACTTATTTTACAAAGAGAAATTTATTTATACATGTGTAAGAATTAAGAATTTGTTATATATTTTTTTTTTATTTTATAAATTAAAAATCAATTTTGTATTAGACTGTCAATTTTAAAGTAATAGAAATTAACAAAATTTTTAAGACTTTTTTTATTAAAGTAAGAGACATGTTTTATGTAGGGCAAAAAAATTTGGTACAAACCATCGTACTTACTTTATTTTAAAAACGTACTTTTGAAAAATATGAGAAGTGAATTAATAAAATTTATATATTCAGTGCTTTCATTCTTACTGTTTAATCAATTTCTTGTTAATGTTAGTTTTAAATTTTTAATTAATTAGTTTCAGTTGAAGTTATGCTTTTACGTTAATCTTATCAATATTTGTAAAGTTTTGTGACCTAAAAATAAACTACAAAAATGAGTGACTGAAGTATATGAAATTCGGAAACATTTTAAAAACTGAAATACCTTTTTTTTTTGGGGGGGGGGGGGGGTGGTGGTGTTGTGGATCTGGTTAGGCAAACACAACTGAAACGAATTTGAAAATATAACGTTTGGTAAAAGCTCAGTTGTGACTAGAGGTGAAAGTTTGGGTTATAGGGTCAGGTTTGAGTTGAAATCTGACTTTTTAAACTATCACTAACCCGATTAACCCTAACCCTAACTCGACCCTATTTTGTTGATAACCCGAACCGACCCTAACCCGATTAGGGTCGGGTTGACCCGAAATTCTGATTGCTATTTCCATAATTTCCATTGCACATTCAAATATGTCCAGCCTCCAGGTTCTAAAAATATCCACTCACACAAATCTTGAACACATTCAAATCCACTTAAAAGAACTAGTAACAAACATAAAAATGGCCACAACGTGAACAAACTTAACATGATAATAAACATGTCCCAATGGCCATAACATGAACAAAGAGTGAAACTTAATAGCATAACATAAGTCATAACCACACATAGCAATTCGGTGCAACAAAAGCATTAGTGCATCACCATCCTTTTCTACTCATTTCCTCCTATTGGGTCCAACAACACTGAAGCATTAGTCACAACCTTCAAGAAAAATAAGGAAACAATCACATAAGGGTGTAAACGGTAATAAAAATTGTAAGTGAAACATTTGCAATTTATAGATTCATACATTTTCACTACTGGATTACTAAAAAAAATTTCTACCTATGTTTCTCATTCATTTCTGCCTCTAAGCTTGTTTCAATTTAACTTGAAACATAAGTAACAGAAGGCAACAGCAGCATAGAGCAGAAAAAGTCTCCAGACTCTCCACATATGTTTCTCATTCATTTCTGCGTCTAAGCTTGTAAACAGGGCTAGAAATCACAGAAGAATTAAAGTGGGAATCGAACAACATTATTATGTGCATGGAAGGTAAACGTCCATATTAGAACCAGAATAGGTTTCCTTTCACGATCTCTAATTTTCCTAGCTTCTGATCCATTCTGGTAGCTCTATACAAACTAACAAAAACTATAATTAATTTTTTAGGAAAATTGGAACAATAAGTGGGATCACTATGTATTGTCGAAGAGTAACAATAAATGGGATAAATACTACAAGAATATGCGTCTGTACTAGTACATCTAACCCTTGTTTAATTTCACAAAGAAATTAGCTAACGATATATACATGTATAATATATACAAATACTCTGTATTTGCGAAAACCGAGTTTGTAAGTTTTTAATCAAGCTTATTTTCTTAGTACAAATTCAATATTTGAAGAGTGGAATGCACCATTGGTCATCACAACTTAGAAAATCAATCAATTAACTGTTAATTCCAAATCCTCCTCATTACTCCATCCGCTTTATCCTCCTCATTAAATTCAAGAATTAAATTCATGCTGAAACTTGAAAAGAAAAACCTACACTTGAAGTTGAGCCTGTCTTCTTTGCGTTTGCCGAAAGCCCGAAACGTTCAGACTGGTCGACTTCTCTGGTCCGTCTTCTCTAGGTCGGTCATGACTCCGTGGTCGACTGGTCATGTCGGTGGTGGTCGACTGATCAACGACTCAGCGGGATGGAGGCCGTATCCATACGCGGCATTACAGGACAGCAGAAGCTAGAAGTTCGGACGGTCGTCTTCGTCAGGACAAGATCAAGAGAGGGACCGAGGAAGAGGAAAATCCTGCCGGCGATGAAGGCGGACTGGAGAGTGACTGAGTCTGAGTGAGGAGAGAGGAAGGACGAGGGAGGGTCGAATGGTCGAGGTTTGCAGCTGCCGCCTGTCGGATTGAGTAATTGATAGGAATATAGGATTAGGAATTTAGGGATTGGCCGGACGGATTAGATTGGGGAGTATTGGGACTTGGGTTGGAGCTTGGCGTTTTGGGCTTAAAAAATAGAATTAGGCCTAGTGGGTTTAAACTTAAATCTTAAGACTTAAATGAGTAATGGGCCTAAAACGGCCTAATAAGCTTAACTTAAGTAGAAAAATAGGGTCGGGTCGGATTTTTTCGGGTCAATATGACCCAAACCGATTTCTTTAGTTCCGAACACGGATCGGATCAGGTCAACCCTAATTTACGTTTTTCCTTACTCTAACCCGACCGGAACCCTATAATTAGGGTCAGGTTCGGGTTTAGGGTCACAGCTTACACCCCTAGTTGTGACGTGTATGCCTTGACCTTACATTTTAGCCCTGATTTTTTTCTACAAAAAATGTTTATTTCCTCATTAAAGGAGTCAACCTAGCAATTTCACCTAAAAATAGAAAATTTATAAAAAAAAATAGCAATATCATAAAAATTTACTTTTAAATGTATTATTATATCAACACAATATTGATTTTTAAATGAAATTGGTTTCAGGAAAAAAAATGTTAAAAAATAAAACATTTTGGGTTTAGTTGACTCAAATTAAAATTAATTGAGTTTAAATAGTTGAATTGATGTTTTGTTTGGAAATAACATCTGGCGATCAAATGAACATTAGGGTCCTATGACATATCACTCTACTTGTATTAACCGAACTAAGCAGTGGCTTAATGAGTGTTTCATGTTTGACATGCTTGTCTCGAGGCCTACCTTTACTTGGGTTTGTAAAACCAATGGGAAAGTCAAAGTCTAGGAGCAGCTAGATAGGGTGCTTATTAATGAGGCGACACCAGTATCCTTTCCTATGGCTCATCTTTTACATCTGCCTCATTGGCATTTAGACCATCATCCCATTATTTTGAAATTATTTGGTTTACCCACCGTAGCCCATGAGCTTTGGCCCTTTTGTTGCAAGTTTACTTAGCTTTCTCATAGGGATTTTCCAAATTTTTTCAAAAGTTTCTGGGCTAACAAATCTGTCAAGTTAGGAGAAGTCTTGTACCATTTTAAGCATCAAGTCAAAATTTGGAATATGGATGCCTTTGATAACATTTTCAAGCGGAAAAAAGATATCATGACAAGGTTGGCAGCCATTCAAAAATCCGAGGCTTATGCGTATTTAGATTTTTTGTAGCAACTAGAACTTGAATTGTTAAGGGATCTTGAGAGAGTTCTTTTTTAGGAGGATCTTTTATGGAGGTAGAAATCGAGACTTGATTGGATTCAACAATGGGATAGAAATATGCGGTTTTTTCATGTTACTGTACTAAAAAGAAGGAGTGCAAATCAAGTAGCAACTTTGAAAATTAATGGTGTTTGGGTGACGGATCAAAATGTTTTAAAAACCATGTCCAGCAGTTTTTTGTCAATCTTTTTGCTAGGAGGGAGGTGTTAAATGAACTCCGCAGAGGTGAAGTCATTCACCCAATTCTAGTGCCGCATGTTGTTGATTCTCTTTCTTTTCCAATTTCTTTAAAAGAGGTGAAGAAAGCTCTTTTTGGTATTAAGGGTTCTAAAGCGCCAGGCCCAAACGAGATTTAGCCTCTATTTTTTCATATGTTTTGGGAAGATGTGAAAGATCATTTGATGGCCTTTGTCTCTCAGGCTTTTGCTACGAGTTCCTTTGATAAAGAAATGGCAAAAGGTATGGTGACTCTTATCCCAAAAAGTTTGCCACTGGTGGAGGTGTCTTTACTTTTAGCCAATCATTCTTCTGAATGCAAGTTACAAGCTGCTCACAAAGATTATCATTAATAAGATCTGTCCCTTTTTAGATCATTTGATTGGACCTTTGCAAAGCAATTTTCTCCTAGGTTGAAACATTCATGACAATATTCTTGTCACCAAGGAAATTGTGCATTCCATGAAGAAGCACTCCGGTAAGCAGGGGACTGTTGTGGTTAAAATAAACCTTCATAAGGCATATCATAGTATAAGTTGGGACCTTCTGAGGTAAGTTTTACTGGAATTTAAGTTCCCATTAAATATTGCGGAGTTTATCATGTTTTGTGTCACTTCAGTAGAGCTTGCAGTGGAGTGGAATAGGGAGATGCAAGACTGTTTCAAGCCAGGAAAAGGTTTGCAGCAGGGTGATTCCTTATCCCCATACCTATTTATCTTATGTATGGAGAGATTGTCTTTGTGCATTCCGCATCGTGTTAATGCAGGTGGTTGGAAGCCTTTTCAATTCAGAAAGGATGGGCTAGAAGTGTCACATCTATTCTTCACCGATGACTTGATGTTATTTGTTAAGGTGTCATAAGGCCAACGTTTAGAGATGATAAGTTGTATTTCTCGCTTTGCAAAAGAGTCAAGTCTGATTGTCAACAAAGCAAAGCCTTGCCTTTTCTTTTACCCCAACATTTCAACTTTTGTTGCTAACCCATGGAGTGTAAGTTGTGGTATTCCTCTAACAATTGAACTGAGGCATTATTTGGGTGTTCTAATTTTACATGGTCGTGTCATGAAGACTTTTTTATCAGTTTATCATCGAAAGGTTAAGTAATAAGTTGGTAGGGTGGAAGCAAAAGCTTCTTTCTCTTGCTAGTAGAAGAATGCTTATCCAGTCTATTCTCCAACCAATTCCAACCTACACTATGCATACCATAATGATCTCAATTGGTATCTATAATGAAATAGAAAGAGAGTGCCATGATTTTTTGTGGGGAAGAGCGGATCAAAAGAGGAAAATGTCATTGGTTGGCTGGCAGAAAGTCTATATGCCTGAATATTATGGTGGTCTTGGGCTCAGTAGAGTGTCTCTTATGAATAGATCTCTCATAGCTAGTGCAGGTTAAAAGCTAGCAATAGATTCATACCTCTTCTAGTCTTTAAGTCGAAATATTTGCATGGTAGCCCTTTTATGGATTATCACAAGCATGGCGGTCAATCTTATTCTTGGAGAAGTTTATTGAGTTGTAGAGATATTCTAAAGCAGGGCATTTCCTGGAAAATTGGTAAAGGCACTCAGATTTGTCTCGAGGATGATATTTAGAGTAGAATGCAACCTTTGTCTTTGTTAACCTCTAACCCAATTGATTGGGATATTCGAAACCTAAGAGTCAATGACATCATTTCAGACTCTAGGGTTTGGGACCTTTCACAAACTCATTAGATTTTGTCTGTTGTGATCTATGATAAAATTAGAAGTTTTTTTATTCCTTGTGTGTAAAAGGCTCAGGACTATTTGTTTGGAAAAAGGAATCAAATGATAAATTTTTTGTTAGGTCAACTTATTTTTATGCTTTAGATCTGGATGGTGTGGGTAAAAGTAAAGAAATTAGCTGGATTTGGCAACTCTGTACTTTTGACAAAATTAAGTGTTTCCTTCGGCTTGTGCTTTGTAATGGTATCTCCACAACAGTCCAACTTAGGAAGAAAGGGATTCATGTTGCTGTTGAGTGTGCGTCTTGCTTGTTTGGAGATGAAGATGTTAATCACATCTTTTGTTGTTGCCAACTAGTTGTTGATTTTTAGCCTTTGGTTAATCCTAGTGGATAATATCACCTCATTTCGTCTACAACCATGAAAGGATTGGGTATTTAACAATTGTCATGCCAACCAAACTGGCCCAGACTAGATCCCTTGGCCATCGCTCTTTACTTCAACTCTATGGCACCTGTGGAACAAAGCTTGTTTTAAGCAGGTTTTGCCTCAACCTAATGACATTCTTAAGGCAGTTACCTTTGAAGCAAAAGAAGTGATCAAAACTTTTAAATCTCCAGCTTCCATGGTGTTGAAGTCAACTAGTCTAGTGCGATGGCTTTCCACCAAGGAGGCATTTAAAGGTTAATACAAATGCAGCGGTCTCTCGTGGTGGTGTTGCAGCTGCTAGTGGCTTACTTCGTGATGAAAGTGGCGAGTGGTATGCTGCTTTTATGGCTAATCTTGGTCACTGCAGTGTTTTACAGACTAAGTTAATGGGCCTTTGAGAGAGTCTCATCCTTGCTCGAAACCTACTAATGTAGGGTTGTTTGGTTGAAAGTGATAATCTTTCTTTAGTGGGTTTGATGAGTGCCGATACCTCATCGCACCCCTTTAAAGCATTGTGCAAGATTGTTACGCATTAATGCTTTAGATGCAGGTCAATCGGATTGATTATGTTCTCCATCAGGGGAACTATTATGCCGATCATTTAGCAACTTTTGGGTTCACAGTGGAAGCTGCGGTCAGCGTGTTATAAAACCTACCTTCGGATATCGGACAACTCTTGGAGGATGATGTTTTAGGGGTGGCCTTTGTGCGCCACTAACCTTCTTTTTGTTTTTCTGCTTTTGTTTTTCCTTACTTGCCAATATACCAAAAAAAAACATCAGCTTTTAGCGCTAGAGATTAGAAAAGTTATAATGTTAGAGGTTTGGAAAAGTTATCACAGTTGTTGGTAATGTTATTTTCAAGGAATCATGAATCAAAGATCACATTGCTTGCCAGAATGAGAGAGGATGTTGTGACCTAAATGTAAAATGTAAATTGACATAATGGGCCTAACACCACTCTGCATATCTGGGCTGTGGTGTCAACCTACTTCTAGCAGAATTACAATACTACGGCTCGCTCAAATACCAACTCACTTGTCTCTATGCATCTCTAGATAGGCTCCCTTCAATCATTCTCTAGACTAATTATGGGCTTAATACAATTGATGGTGGTGTTCTCTAGGATCTCAACAAGTGCCTAGGCCATATCTTTAGACAGGCCATTTAGTTGCATGTTATAGGCTTAGGATATCTTTTAAACTTGTAAATTGCCAAAACTAGATATTTCTCTTAACCAAAAACAAGAACTTACAAAATATAGGATATCTAGTGCCGCAAATTCCATTGGTCTACTGGACTATAATCTTGGAGTCACTAAATACGACCAAGTCCTTGACCCCTGCTTGTCAGGCTGTTGGGGTCTAGATATTAATTCCTCATGTTTAGCTATGTTGTTGGTTACTATAGTCCTTTTTATGCCATTCCTACCTCTTGGTATTTTTACATGGAGTCTCATTTAATGAATAATTGCAATTCTACCTTCACCAGTTTTTAGGGGAATCCACAATAAAATCTACTAAGGTTTGGGCTTTTATAGCCACCAAGGTTCATAGTAAATATCAAACGCCACAAGCTCAACGCACCACTTTGCAAGCCTTTCAAAATGATTCGATTTTGACAAAATTTTCTAAAATGGAAGGTGTGTTTGTACCTTTACTAGCCATTGTTGATGTCCTTCTTCTTTTACCACAAAAGCACTCATAGCTTCCCAAGGAGATGGCTAGGTACAAGAATAATGGTTCTTTAAGCTTTGACAATCTAAGTATAAAAAGTTTTTAGAGACAATCATTAATATGCTGGAATGTCAAACGATGTTCCTCATCCAACTAAAAAGACCCTTACGTTTTCAGAATATCAAAGAATGATATGCACTTATCTTAGAGTTTGGAGGTCAACATTCCTACAGTTGTCAGGTGGTCTGTGAGCTTTTTAATATCCCTATGACTCTCCAAGGTAGGCATATCTAGTATCACTCATATTTTATTTGGATTAGTGTCAATCCCTTTTTTTAGAAGCCATGTACCTTAGGAATTTTTTGACTTTGGTACCAAAAAAAACATTTCAATGAATTCAAAAGCATGTGGTACTACTAAAGGCATTGGAATGTTTCCCTGAGGTCTTCCACATTTTGCTCCAAGACTTTGCTTTTGACAATCATGTCTTCCATGTATACTGCTACAATTTTTTCCTATTTGTTCCTCAAAAATTTCCTTCATGAACTGTTGATAGGTGGCTCTCACATTTTTTAGCCGCATCATTTAATAGCAATACACCTCTTCACTAGTTATGAAGGCAATCTTTTCTTCATCCTTAGGACTAATGGAGATTTGATGGTAGCCACTGAAGCCACTAAAGGCATATATAAAACTAAAAATTTTGAACTCTGTCATAGAGTTCACTAGATGGCTAATTAACTATAAAGGATACAAGTTCTTTGGTCATGGCCCAATTAAGGTCTGTGTACACATATATCTTCCAGCTTCTGTTTTCTTTCTTCGCCAAAACAACATTGGCCAACCATTCAGTGTATGACACTTCTCAGATTATTCAAGCATTTTACATCTTGTGGACCTCTTTGCAAATAAGTTCCTGTCACTTGACATTCATGGGTATCTTTTTTAGCTTTACAGGCTTGGCCTTCAGATCGACCCCCCCAACTTATGGGAGGCCACCTTGGGATTTATCCCTTTCTTATCATTAAAATACCATCCAAATATATCCGAACTAACTTTTTAAAATTTACTTAGAAGTTATTTTACCTTATCCAGCAAGTCCCTCACAACTCGTGTTACCTTGCTGAGGACCAACTCCACATCTTAGGTTATGTTGCAAGGTTGAACTGAAGGTCTCCACTTTGGTGTAGCTTGGTTCATAATCCTTCCCCGTTCTTGGATGTTTCAATGACTGGGGGCTCTAAAGGTCGTCGTATACATTTTCTTAGCTAACTCCTGTGGCACAAAGATACTTGCATCCCCCACGGATTCATATATGTCAAAAAAGGCAATCACATATCCATTTGGATATGGAATTGTACATGGGTTGGCCTTCCAAAGAGGGCATTGCAAGCAAAAGAAACATCTAGAACTAGGAATTCTATCATCTAGAGTAACCAATTGGTTATTTGTTCCCCGGCACTACTCCTGAAAACATAAGTGGCAATTTGATACTCCTAAATGTAGGGACTTCCTCCATTCCTACACTAAAAGTAAGTTTAGTTATTAGTATAAGAGTCGATGTGATGTTTAAAGGTGTCAAAGCATGGCTGAAGATGATATTTATATTGGATCCACTGCCCACATAGACCCATCTTGATGTTATAATTTGCTATCCAAGCCATTATCAACAAGGGATCCATATGGGAACAAGGATACATGACCCATCTTCCTTCTCAATGGTGTCGTAAGGGTTATAGTTTTCAATTAGGCAATCTTTTGCTCCTTTCTTTTTTGGTTGGAGGACCCTTCTGCCACCATAATCATTTCAATGATTCTCACCAGGTCCCTATGCTTTTGTTTCTTTCCTGAGGAGCTCCTCCCATTGGTGTCCATCATAGTCTCTATGACTCCAATATAAGTCATTTCATCGAAGGTCTTGTGCCCTTTCTGTAGGGCAAACATCACACAAATATTCATGCAGTTTTCCTTCCCTTATCATTTCCTCCAAGCATGACTTCAACTTTCTATAATATTCCTTGTCATGCCTATAGTTCTGATGGCAATGGCTATATTTCGCATGATGTTTCTGAGATTTGCTAACAATATATTGCCACAACTTGGTTACCATATTCTTATGCTTTAGGACATAAAGAATAGGGTAAATGCCACATATTGTCCTTGAACTAAGACTCATGTTGCGAATTCATCTTGAAACTAAAAAATGTTGCCTCATTTATCCTCTAATTATAAAAATTGTTGCAATAACGTCCTTCCATTTGGTTGGCCCATTAAAAATTAACAAAATTAGGTGAAAAAGTGCAACAGTCAATCATAAAACTTAGTAAAATTTTCTATTTAAGTCCTAAAGTTTTTCTATTTTCTAATTTAGTTTTAAAACACTATATACTATTATCTGGGTCACTAAACTCGTAGTAGTTAACACCTTCCTCCTCATTTGTTCTCCAACTTCCAGGGATGACGGTGGTGGCTACAAGGTAGAGCTAGCAAGATGGGTTACTGCAGTACTGCAATCTTGGGATGGAGGTTGGTGGTAGCGCGGGCCTTCAGTGGTGGTGAAATCAACAGCTAAAGAAAGACTAAAGGCTTTCAAGAAGTTCATAAGATTCCATTAGTCACTTTTGATCATAAGATTCTGATATGCCCCCCTGAAGATCACCGTTGTTGGTATCAGGGATAGAGAAATCATTAGCCTGAAAGAGGGGGTCATTGAATAAAGAGATAGAAAGTGCCCTCTTCCTTTCTGATAAACATGATGATTCTGTTAACGCGAAACTCAAAACCGATGATAAGCCGATACATCTTCTTCTTAATCCTTTTCCTTTTTTTTTCTTCTCCATCCTTAGCATATTCTCTTAATCAGGATGTTCTAAAGATAATTTCGTTGAAGCAGAAGTGGGACTTGGAGAGAATTAACTTATTTAAGCTGGAAGTGAGAAAAGCCAGGCTTGAGGTTAGAATATCAGCCAAAAGACAGAAGCATTGGTGAAGCAAGGCAAATGGTGGTATGGTGAAAGGATGACAGCCTTCACTAATTTAGGATCCTCCTCCTCCTCCGATTTGAACATCTACAAGGCTGTGAAGGCTTCTATAAGCTCGGGCGGTGCCATGTCAATATCATGGCGGATAAGTGACAATTGGAGTTGGGATGAAGAATAGACAAAGACAGTTGGGCAGAGGCTGGAGTCACGGGTTGGGAGCTTGACGGAGATGGGGCTTGATCATTAGATGCACAAAGTTGGGGTTACTAGCGGTAGAAAGCAAAAAATTTATGGGTGCTACTAGGGTTTTACTAAGTAAAGGTCTAAGACTGAACTAGATATTTGTAAATTTGTAGGACTCAAATAGAAAAAATTAATTAGTTTTAGGATTGACGGTACATTTTCCCCCAACAAATTCTCATTTTGTTACTTTTTTTATGGCCCGACCTAACAGTAGGATGTTAGGTGCAATAATTTCATAGTTAGAGGACGAATGAAGTAACATTTTATAGTTTCGGGATGAATCCGCAACATAAGCCTTAGTTCAAGGATGATGGGTGCCATTTACCCTAAAGAATATTTTTCATGGTATCCATCAGAGGTGTGTAAATTGGGCTTGGGGCATCCCCCCGTTTCTTCTAGGTCCCTCTCCCTACTTTAAAGACTGGTTTTTGCCTAACTCGTTGTCCTAATCTAGGTGATTTGTATCATTTGCTTGGATGTGTCAGTATAAATGATTGTAGAACTCCTCCACATTCTGAGCATGTTTCTCTTAGATCGACCAAGAAAAGCGAGATTTTGAAAAGATTCTGTTTGTCAAGGCAAGCAACTTTACATCCAAGGAGAGGTGTGAAATCTTGTAGGATTCACTGAATTGCCTCAAGTAGTCTAAAAAAGGCTCATTCTTCTTATTTTGACATTCAGACGTTGGTTTGCAGTTTTCTTTAAGGAGGCTACTTCCTATGAATTGCCACAGAACTCCCAGGATAACATGTTAATTGTTTGTTTTTCAAGGTCTCGAACTAGGTTGAAGCTATGCCAGAAAGAGTTGAATTAAATGCCTTGCACATGATAGGGTCGCTGGCTTCCTCAAGGTTCATCATCATACAGGTCTACCATTAGTATCCAAAATGTAGAAAGAGCAGGCACATGGGAGATCTCATCAATGAAGTGCCGAAGCCATATGTAGCTAATATCAAGTAAGGGTTCTTTAACAACCCTCAACTTCTCCCTCAATCGTTCCTCTATCTCATCTAATCATCGAAAGACAGCATTCATGTTACTGACCTTTAGCTCTTTAAGGATTCTATCCCTTTTCTGTTGACCCTCAGGAGAATCTAAGATTCCTTTTGATATCAGGGGTCCATTAGTGTCCATCTAATAACCTTCTGCTCCCTGGTAAGTGAGGGAGAGTTCTCAAGATCTCTTGTTGGAGTTATTCGCATAAGTCCTCTAGCAAAGAATGCTTGAGGGCATTAATTTGGATATCAGTCATAGGTGTAAGAGTATTTCCCTTCATAGGGTCTTGAGGTAGGGAAGGCAGATCAACCTTTATATCATGCATTTTGAAACACTATTTGCAGTTTTCAGTATCAACAGGGGGATCATGATCCACCCATGTTCCGAAATCGTCCTACACCTCATCACGAGCAATTTCAATGTACGGTGCGATCTTCGTGTCTCAATCACCATCAATTTTCACAGACGATGCCAAGTTAATGTGTAGCTCAGATTGTTGGGCTTGGTGAATGAGGAGGGAAACCTACAATCAAAGACAATGTCAGGGGGTCCTGGAGCTGTATATCGAGAGAAAATCTTCCAATGCTTAAATCAGTCTTGGATCGAAACTAAGTTTTTTAAGTATTTAGTCAGAGTAAAAACCATCATGCCTTTTGTTTCCATGAGATTACTTTCAGCTGAGGTAATAAGCCTCCTTTAGTTGGCAATTGCGTGATTAAACAAATCATCTCCTTATCAATTCCCGTTACTGTGGTAAGAGTTCCTCTTTAGTAGTATGGACTTGACCGCTACTATAAGAATATATTTTAGTGGGTCTATCTTTAATAATCTCATAACTCCAACTCTAATGGGTAGGCATTATAATCCATTAAGCTTAGCTCCAGGAGATATGTATTATGGTTCAAAACCCAACATAGTATCACCAACCTTTTCAAATTGCAATTTAGACTGTCCAGCAATTATCCTTAAATTCAAATTGTGCAATATTTTTGAAAATTAATGAATAATTTTAATTATCATTTTTTCTCTCCATAAATTGTATTTATGTTCAGTAACCATCGTTCAGTAAATAGAGAACTAACTTCTAACACTTCAGTAAAATTTTAAAATCGATTTAGAAAACTTAAAAGTTATAGGACTTGGACCAAAAAAGTAAGACAAATCTTAAGACTAAAAATGACCTTTCTCGGGTTTATAATGCTAGTGGAAACTCAACAGTGTGGTCCGGCAGTAAAACAGAAGGCCTCAACAGACAAAATATCAGTTGGAAATATACATGGAACAAAATAAAAAATATCTGGAGGAAGGTAGAAAGCTCAGCCATTTACAGATTGCCAACTGATGTTTGAATCACGAAACTTGGAAATCATATACAAAATTCTACCAATGAATGTTCAACGTACTAAGATGTACCAAAATTGCAGACTTATTTGTAAGCTTCTGAAGTTTCAGTCTATTCCAGCACTAGTTCACCCATAACCTTACCTGTCTTTAGCCTGATAGCCTAATGAGATTCTGTGACTTTCTGCCAGGGAGAGCGCTTTCTCAGCCGGAGCTCTCTGGTCCCCTGTTTCTGATAACCTATCGATAGTTCAATTCAGTCGACTTCCAGCACTACTTTACCGATAACCTTCTTCTTATCTCTTGCCTGATGAGCCTCTTTTACTTCTGTCAGGGAAAACGTTTTCTCCACTGGTACTCTCAACTTCCCAGCTTCTGCTAACCTACGGATCTCATGTAGACCTTCCGGGTCAGCTCTCATATATGTCCACGAGTATTCTGTACCATAAAGAAACTACAGTCACCGATCTACTGATCCAAGAAATGGACATAAAATTGTGAATGGAAAAGTCCTGTGGTAGCTCCAGGCTCCAGCTAGACAGCATGCATAGTCAATGGATAAATCCACCCAAGTAAAACCTGGATACGTCAATATTGCATGCAGGGAAATTGTTCCGTTCTAGGCTAGACAAAGCAAAACATGAGAATAAACAGCCTTTCACTAAGGTATGAACTTATGTAATTCATGTTACAAAAAATCAAAATCTGATTCTGCCAACCATTTGAAGTTGACCCTGCATCATTACTTGAGCATATTTGTTAAGATTACAAGAAAACTTCCCACTTATAACGCATTCTTATTCATGAGCAAACACACAAGGACAGAAAATTGAGAGGATGATCAACTAAGAGCTCCCAAAAGTATTACCCTGAAAACATCATCCAGCTGAGAAGACTGAAATCACATGCTCAAACTGGGAATTGAAAGCTCTATAGGCAACATGGAAGAGACTATTATGCTCCTAATATGTCATGTTCTTGGAAAACAAAATGTTGGAGGGAGGGGATTTGAATGCACCAGCTGTTACATCTAGGATAATTAACTTATCATACACAATTTATGCCCATTTCTTTATCCTTCCACGTTCATCGATAAATGATAGGTTATCAGAACCATACACGGATTACCTATTCCACGAGAGTACCGATACTGGATCTGTTTCTTTAGTAATGCTGCAGTCGCAATTGGAAGTCCCATTGCCAGTCCAAATCTATCAGTCAATGATGCTGCCTTACCCTGCAAGAGAATACCAGAAGTGGTAGGATCATATCAAAGGGTATTTTTTCTAGTCCATTAAGTGGCCAATAAAATACTGAAGCTGTGAAAGGGCACATAATAGTTCATTGGAGAATTAGGACACATTTCACACAAGTGAAGGAAAGAGATAGAGAGGATGAGAAGGAGCAAGCATCCTCTATGAACCTGGTCAAGCAAAAATGATATATGTGACGGAAAGTTAAGTGCACATAAAAATGGGTCATTTGGGCCAATGTAATCAACCTTCCTGTGGAATATGTATACAGGATAATTGGGCTCTCAGACATTAAAATATAAAGTTCCCAAGTGATATATGTGATGATGATGATGATGATGATGATGATGATATATATATATATATATATAGATATATATTTGACATGGGTTTGCCATAATGCTGAAACTGTGCCCATAAAAAGACCCTATTGAGCTTTCAGTTCCTAGTGCTATCGTTATATAAATCTCATATATAAATTAATAGAACATGGATTTATACCATAGGTTAGTGATCTGAGTCCACAGAGGAAAGTTAAAGGATATCACCGCCTAACAAATCTGACCCACAGCATATCAAGTCTAACTCTCTAAGACAGCCCAAAATTGTTAGCTCAATTAAGGACCTCGTCACTCATCCCTGATTGAGATAACCGTGACAAGAAATGCTAAAAGCATCAAATACATAATTCTATTCTAAATTATATAACTATGGGTAATTTGGTAATACAACCAAATTACTCAACCACAACTATATTGAAATAAGCACACGAAGTTTCTAGATCAGAATTTCAACTAATTAAGGACATCCCCTGAAGAGGAACATCATTTTCAGTCAACCATTTGCACACCTCAGGGAACACTTGATGCTTTTTGGGCTAATGCATAGTTAAGAGAATTGTTTTATGATAAAACAGCCAACTGTCAATTGCAGAGGTACTTTTGTACTGCCATAAGCATATAAATATATTTATGCGGAAAAAAAATTATTCACAAAAAAATGCAACATTTGTTGCATTAAGTTCGACTGCAGAATCTTGTATACATGTTATCTAGAAGACTCTCAAAAAAGCTTACAACAGGTTCTTTTAAAAACAAATAAAATAAAAATAAAAATAAAATAAAAATGAAGGGAAAAAGGAACTGACTAGAGAAAGAAAAGAAAGAATACCTTCAATCTCTTACCTGAAGTGTCATATAGTGACCGCCTCTCCTCAACAGATTGATACCAATTCTTTCAGTTTCTGGCACACCAATGGTGTCTAGGACAGCATCAAACTTCCCTTTAATTGCCAGTTCAATGTCCTGGAAGCAACATATGTAGCATCTTCAGATTAAATGGAGAAAGGAAAAAAACATATTATTCTGTAGTCCAATTCAGTCATATCCCCAAAACAGCTAGAACATAAGATGAAAAAAATTTCTTGATCCACATGGGAAGTAATAAAGCAATAACTTAATAAATGATAATAATATCATCACCTCTGCAGTGTAGTCGACTGCTTGCTGAGCACCTGCAGCAAGTACCCGATCAATGCTTTGAGTCCCACAAGTAGTTGCAACTTGACACCCAACAGCTACTGCCAGCTGGATGGCTGAGAAACCAACTGCTCCTCCTCCGCCAATAACTAAAAGCCTCTGCCTGTCAAATTGAAACGTACTTTGTGATAACACTGAGCAAAATCATTAAACCCAGTTAAAGTATCTGGACATCACCTTGGCATCACAGTCTATAACTGCTTTATCAGTATTATCATTATTGCCATGGCATCATATCATCATCAAGAAGAATCAGTTGAATTTATTTAAATTAATACATCAAACCCAAAATATTAAAACAAAAACAAGAGCTTCCAAAGATGGCTATGAGATCTAAAACTGTGTTGGCAAAGAACTTCCAAAAAAAACGTATTTATGCAAAGTATAGGTCCCAACCATGCGTAATATGGATTTCAGATATTGAGTTCAAAATAGACAAGTAATACAAACTTAACAAAGCTTTAATGTTCAAGGACACAGGGGCAAACATAATAAAACTAAAATCTACAATCACTAGCCTTGTTCTCTTTTCACACCCTCAAACGTACGACTGAAATATTTCCCTCATAAAAATGCAAATTGCAGCTGCATATAAGCATATTAACTAACATTGACATTGGTGTTTAGTGACAAAAGTCTCATGGGTATAAAATCATCTTGCACTGGCAGATGAAAATGTACACTCATAAAACAGGATTTGGCTTAGACCTGCCCTTATGAATAAACAGATATATGTTTCAACATATTTTGAATGGATTGAAAACATCAAGATGGGTTACTCATAGTTAACTGACATTATGAACTCAGTGCCATGGACTCTGCTATAGCTGGATCAAGGTGCCGCATGATAATAATAAAGAAAATCACCCTCAGAGTTTATTATTATGATTTTCTATACTGTACTGTGCACTATATACTGAAATGAACGTCTTGTTACACCACAAAATGCACAAAAGACTTCCTCTCACACAGCCGTATCTTAATTACGAAAAGATTTCTTAAAACTGTATGTCCTTGGATCCAAAAACACACATGAAGAAGAAAGATGTCGCACTTCAGTACACACAGGAATGTAGAATGGCAGGAAGAGGTGTGTGTTTGTGTGTCTGTGTATGTGTGTGTGTGTGTGTGTGTGTGTGTGTGTGTGAGAGAGAGAGAGAGAGAGAGAGAGCATCACAAGAAATGTCTGATTTCAAGGCAGAAAACATACCCCTCGGTTATCCTAGCTGTGCTCTGTAAAGCACGCCATGCAGTCAGTGCAGCAAAAGGAACAGCACTAGCTTCCTAACAGTACAGACACAGTTTTGTAATTATGAATTTGTGAAAAATGAATATGAAAGATATCCACATGCAGAAAATTTTATCGGACTGGAAAGAAAAATACATTTATTCTCTCTCTCTCTCTCTGTAAGCAGAGCTTCTCAAGGTGCTTAAGCTCTTGTATATCTATTTGATTTTCTTCGATTTATCACTGTTACGGTTTTGATCCAATACACACTTATGTGTCTATTTTTCTTTTTGCCAGAAATATAAATAAATGAGAACATTGACAGCGGTGAAAGTTCTAAAGAGTGATTGCTAGATGGGTTAGTAAGAAAGAGTGATGAAATGATGAAATCTGGAATGCTTGTGCAAAAGCAAAATCTATAATAAACTAAAACTTTGTTCAATAGTTAAGTCAATTACAACTAAGACAAACTGTTAAAAGTCAACTTTTGTTAAAAAACTTCACCTGTTTTGAATTTCATAATCGCAAACTGGAGCTGAACCTGAAATAATCTTGTGTAATTGTGTGTGTATGCGTGTACATACTACATACTTCTTTAATCTATTTTGTGCAATATATAGCCTGTTTCCATTAGTCTCTCCCACTGCATACATGCTCATTAATTATTATAAATGCTGGTAACTAAGGTGCTAAATAAATCCAAAATCATAAAGAATTAAACTGATGCTTAAGCTAGAAAACACAAAAAGAGGTTCAAAGTTACCACATGAGTAAGTGATGTTGGTTTAGGAGAAAGCTCATCTTCTAAAAGAATTGCATAATCAGTGTATGTACCCCTCACAGCAGTAGGATGCAGTGCACCAAAGACTTCCTGCCCTAAAATCAATGACCTCACTGAAGAGCCAACAGCTGCAACTTCACCACTAATATCACGACCCAAAATGAGAGGCAGAAGTGGTTCAAATATAGAGCGGCCATAGCCTGAGCGCATCTGAGCATGTCAAAAGTAGTAATACTCACTATTAAACATTTCACTGAGAGACTGCAGCTCATTCAAGAACTAGACAGCGAAACAATAAAAGAAGAAATATAAAGTCAATTCCTTCTACCCAGCCCATACAAAACAGAACATGGGAAGGAGCTTAAGAGTTAAGTGGGCTTCAATGCACGAAAACTCCTTCAAGGCCATGGAGAACTTACACTTCAATAGAAGATACATTTACAAGTAGCACTATCAAGCTTACCTTCCCTACATAATCAACAGCTATGAATGACAACATCAATAACCACCACTCATACACCTGCTACGTAACAGGTCAGGATTCATAAATTTTCAGCTCCTAAATTTTTAACCCCTTCCCAACCCAGAAACCAAGCCTACCCAAAAATACGAATAAATTGAAACAGATCAAACGTCCGATTAACCTTCAGGCCTCAGCAACCTTTGCTGACAACTTGGAACTAAATTTTGAAACTGCGATCTACACAGAATTTCATGTAACATTGAGGCAGACATCAAAGTCTACGTGATTTTTAACCGTTAATTAACATTCCAGAATTTCATCCCACCAACATTGACTTAGACATCAGACAAAGCTGACACCATAATCAAAACGCCTCGCGTCACATAACAATGGCGAAATCTATCAGGAATAGACAATTTATCTCGCTTCAATTCCCACATAACCAAACAAGCCACCATAAAAAAAACAAGAAAATAAGCAAAGGGCAGCGCTGAAATGGAGAGAATCGGACTCGCCCTGGTATCGAGAGGATTGACGGAGACCGCCCGAGTACGAACGAGGACCTCATTGGGCTTGAGATCGGGAACGGGGACGTCGTGCCGGATCTCCAAAACTTCCGGTCCGCCGAAGCGAGGGAGCAGCACGGCGCGGCAGCTGGTGGCGATGGACCGGATCGGACCGAGCGAAGAAGCAATTTGCTTGTCGCCGGCGGAGCTCAGGAATCGCATCGTGCTTTCTTCTCCTTTGGTTTTGGTATTTTTGGGGGGTGTTTCAGTTTGTTGCTTTGCTTGGGCTTTTGCAGGGTTTCTCTTTCAGGACTGTCTCGAGTGGAAATGAAACAAAGGAAGCGAGGGAGCCACGTGGAGCACTTCTGGTACGCAGACAAAGCTTGGACCGTCGGCGGTATCGTCGTTCAAATTTAAAGGTTGAAAAGGTTATCCAAAGTTAGAGAAAGTTACCAAGACTCCTCTGAAGTTTGGTTGAACCTACATTTATATCCCTCATTTTTCAAATATCTCCACTAATCTCCAAGAAAATTAACTCTGTTATCCACTATTATGAAAGAAAATAAAAAAATACCTATTTCAGCCCTCCTAGCGTTCTTTCCTAAACATTTTGCCCACCAGCTTCTATATCTAGCAAGCTAAGCCCTGTCTCCCTGCATGCCTCCCTTCCTCCTCCGCCTCCGCCTCCACCCCCGCCGCTGTTATCCGCCATCACACCATCACCGCTGTCGCTGCCACCAAGTCCCAAGGCCTGGCGGCTCACCGCCATCGAAGGCGGCGCTTCCTCCACACTTGGGATTTGTTGAAACCCAGTAACGATTTCCTAATTTGTAGATGAGAAGTTGAGAGATTGAGCCGAATTTGTCTCCTCGTCTCCGCGATTTGTCTGGCAAAATCTCCGGCCAAACTCTCCAGTCAAAATCTCCTTTGCCCTCTCGGCCCAAAATCTCCCATTCACTAGAAATCGCAGACCCAGGAAACCTCTAAAGGTGACGCGACGCTCCGATTCCATTGCTCGGAAGGCGGTGCTAACCTACGCGTTCCATCTTGAACAGGGCAGACTCACAAGCCAACCTCCTAGCGATCTGATTCGCATTGCCGGCACGACTTGCAGACGACCTGATGCCGCTTCATGCTTAATCGCCACTGGCTTAATAGTAGACGAAACTCGAGAAAACAAACGACGAAACCTGAATGATTCGGCTTGCGATTCGGTGGAGGAGGCGTTGGCAGAAAGGCGTGGCAGAGGAGGGGTCGGCAGAGAGGCGCAGCAGAGGAGAGGAAAAAAGATGGAAGAGGAGGCGTTGACGGAGGGGAGAGGGAAGAGGAGGCGTCGCGAGAGAGGAGAGGGAAGAGGAGGCATTGAGACGAAATAGGAGGCATCACGCTGTCTACGTCAGCCATGTCTAGAAGTTGTCTACGTCCTCGTCGTTGGAGCCAAAGCCGTTCTGCACTCGTTTTTCCATCCCATCCTCGAACCAACTAGTTACGGAACCACATCTTTCCAGCATAACACCCCTTCAATCTATAACAAGTTCTCACCAAAGTGAAGGAGAAAGCCATGAAATCGAGACAAAGTCTAAGCAAAAAGAAACATGTTGAAGGTGAAAACAACACCCCTTCATGGGGTGGTAGGTTGGAAGAAGAAGAAGATGATGATGAAGATCCGGATTATTTACGTGCTCCAAGTAAGATTCAAAGAAAACCATTCAATTTCCTCGGCAAAGTTGAAAACTTGAACATGGTTTCTGATCAAGTTTCCAACTTTCTAGCTCCATATGACTATGAAAATTCAATTTTCTTGAAAAAGTTTCGAAGTTGAAAATTTTCCTTTTCATGCCCTATTCTGAATCTTTCTTTGGGTTAGTGTATCAATCTGAGCTTGCACCAGAAGGCTATAAAGAGGCAGCAAGACAGCACCTGAGGGCAGTTCCTATGATTGCAGAGAAACATGCCTTGACCAGTAGTGTAAAGTTTGGTGGACAAAGGCAAGAAGAAAGACCTTCAAGTTCTAATTAAGTCTAACAACAACACAAGAACATTAGCAAAATCCGTGACAATGGAAGTTAACACCAGCAGTGCAAGAACACCCATTGTCTGAAACACCCAAACTAGTAGCTTCAAAGCTACAAACCTTCTCCATTTCAACCCCGGCTAGGACAGAAAGTGATGATGATCAGGATGGTCACCATAAAGCCCACGAACTTGACGCACAAGAAACTGCAGATAAGAGTACAACTCCAGAAACTGAGACCCTTGGAGTGACAACCGAAAACCAGAGAAGTAGTGAGCAGATGGGCATTGGTACAGATAACACGGAAGCTAGTCTGAAAGAGAGTCCAAGAGATTATAAGTGGGACAAAGGTGTGTCAATGAAGTAGTACATGGTGCAGAAGTTTCAACCAGGTGAAGATGAGAAAGCACTTTCGCGGATAATTTCTGAGGTAATGAGCCCAAGAAAAAGCTTGGGGGATGTTGGATTGGTGGGGAAAGTTAAAGGGGCTGTGAACTTTTGTTTTGGAGTGAAGGATCAGCTCAACCCAATGACATTCCAGTTGTTAGAGGTTCTTCACCACAGATTCCTATCTCCACAAATGCCCATGAAGGTAAGAAGATGAACCTTTTTATTTAGATCTATGCACTAAAGGAACTTCTCTTAAATTTTTTTCTTTTCGGTAATCTACTACTAAATATAATGGGTTAGGAGATATTTATATGTAAGGAAGAGGAAATGTGTCTACTTGTTCGCGATTTAAAAGATAACCGAACTTAATATGAATGACACTGAATAAGAAGAATTGATGGAGGTGGGGTTGAACCCCCAACCATCCTCTTCCACCCTCGTGTCCTTTGCCACTTAAACTAGTGGCACAAGACCTCTTAAATTTTAAGAGTCATTTCATTTAAACTTAAGTTAACTTAATTTAAAATGACTTATTTTTATTTTTTTATATTTTTTTTTTACTAAGAACTAATTTTATTTAAAAACTAATATTATGTAGGTATAATAATCTATTGAAAATATGATTTTTATAATCTTACTAAATTTTTATCATTTTTTCAGACATTAAAAATTTTAAAAAATTTTAATAACACAATGAAAATTTACTTCAAATAAATTATTACATCTACATAATATTGAATTTCAAATAAAATTGGTTTAAGGTAAAAAATGATATAAAAATAAAAATAAGTTATTTTAGATTAAGTTATCTTAAGTTAAAAGAAATTGACTCTAAATTAATAACTTGTTGGTCACATTTTCTTGACCATATTACACTACATTATAGTTTTTCAGTGGGTTATCGAATATAAGAAATTGAATGCATTGTAGTGTATACATCAAGTAAACACATGTTTATAGAGTTCAGGAATATTTGCTTTCTTTTCTATTAAAAAAAATTGCAATATATATGTGTTCTAATCATTTAGATTTTCTAACTTGTAGTTGCTGAGGAAGAAAATGATGGAAAAATTCTTCAAGCCAATTGAAGAAGGAGAACTTGCCTATTGTTCAAAGGACTTTGATGAACTGAATTGATCAATCTTACAATCTGTGTTCCAAACTTTCTAAACATATGATTGATACCTTAAATGAAACAGATTAATGGAAAAACAAAATTCATGAAGATGACCAACTTGAGTATGGTTGAGGCTAGCAAGTTAGGTTGAAAAATATTGCCACTTTATTTTGTGTTCCATTCTTCATTTTGTATGTCATCATAAGCGAACAACATCATTATTATGTTTTGTCCGACTCCAAAATTAACATATGCATATGTTAGTTAGAAAGAAAAAAAAAATGTACATGTATGTTTTCTTTCACATCTATGTGATGAGAGACTAATAAGGAAGAAGCAAGAATTTAATCTTAAATCTCAAGTAGTTAACAAGTTCAAAGCTTTGTGCACACTAAATATATTTTTACGCCTACGTATGTATATATATGTATATATGTAAATCCTCACATATCTATATATGTATGTATGGATGTATGTGTATACATATATGCATTTATCCATATATTACTACTACAAATTAAGGCTAACCTTGAAGGGCTTATAGAAAAATTCAAAAAGAAACAAAAAAAAAAAAAAAAGAGAGGATTCATGGGCGGGGAACGTGCAAGCAATCAAACACCTTATTAGAGCACATTGTTAGATTATGAAAATAAAAATTAATTAATACTGTATTTAAGATTTTTTAGGGCTGAATCATAGGAAAAGATCATGTAGAGTAAAACTGATTTTTCCTATAGAGAATTTGCAGTTAATTGGCGAGAAGAAGATTGGAAGTAAAATTAAACTAATTTTCCTAGGTTTTTTGGCGTAGCCTTTATATTTAGGTGTGTGCCTTGTGTTTTGAGGGGAGGGAGCAAAGCCGTTAAAGGTGGGTTAGTTATATGCATAACTTTAACCTTTAATTATTTTTTCAATTTTGACTCTCACCTCATTAAAATGTTTTATTTTAGCCCTACTGTTTTGGACAAAAAGTTGTTATATTAAATAAAAAAAAAGTCACATCAGCATATAATTGTGGGCGGAAAAATTAGTTTTAACTCTTAAAAACTTTTTTCCTTTACAAAAAATCTTGAAACTTTTTTATATATCAATCCAAACACCATCTTCATTATTCAATTTCATCCTCTTCGGATCCCAAGGCAAATGCGCCTCCTACACTGTCCATCCCAAGATTTTATTTGAATAAGAAATTGCATGAAAATCTAGAATAGATTTTAGTGAAACTCAAGAAAACAAAATTGAAAACATGAAAGTTGAACAATAAATTGAATAGAAAAAATTTCAAAAAGTGATGGAAACAAGGAGGAGGATTTTCACAATCCTCAGCAATGGAGAGAGGAGAGTTGGATTTTTAAATAAAAGTAGTGACAACTAAGCCTTCACTAGAATTAAGCCCATTATTTGCGACGACTTAGCCAACACTACAAGGCTCATTCAAATTATCATATATTACTGACTGCCTGGTCATGGCTAATGGGCACTTAGCCGATCCAGGTTAGCAACGACATAGTCATCACTATATGGCCAATAAAGCTGGTTTATATATCAGCAGCTGCCAAGCCACCACTACAAGGATTTGGCATACATTAGTGATGACCTAGTCATTGCTTAAGGGTCATAACGACGCCAAGGTTGGCAACAGCATAGCTATCACTACAAGAAAATAAAGCCAACCCATGTTAGAATAATCTAGCTGTCACCACAAGGCCCATTCATAAAGGGCTAAAGTAAGCAGGCCAAGGTTAGTGATGGTTGAGCCTTTGCTACAACGCCAATTAAGCCAACCCATACCAAAGAAGAATGTCTTCAAACCCCAAACTGTGAAACTTTGATTAGATTATCATCTTTCTATTTGATTAGTGACAGCCTAGCCCATCGCTGTTATAGGTTGGGCCATTAGTAACAACAGCTCGTGCTAAGTGCAAGTCATGCATTGGCGAGAAATTATAGCTATTGATTTGGCTATTTTTAGTAATGGTTGGTTATCTCTAAATAATTTAGCAACAACCAACCATATAATTTTAGCTGGAATTTGTAGTAACAAAACCAACTGTGTTATAAAAAGACTAACGATAAATGTCTGTTTTCAGTAGTGTCACCTTTTGGGAAGGGGTGAGTGATGACACATACCATTCCCATCTACCAACAAAAAAAAATGGATCTCCAAACTTTAATGTACATTATTTGATTCAGAGTTTTAGCGTATTGAAAGTGGTTTAAATTTAAAGTGGACCAATTTTCCCCCAATAAAGATATACTTCAAAAGTATAGTTCTAATAATTGATTTGAATCGAGTTCCGAGCGGCCCTCAAGGAACCGTTCAATTGCAAGGCAGCCTTTAATAGGGCCTCGAGAAAACGAACATATGGGTGCTCCCAATCATTACTTTTTACTTGTTCTTGTTCAATTCCCTTGTTCACTCTATGTCTGTCTCAAGCTTGAGTCGAATCCAGGGGCATAGCTTCTTAGGGGCGAGAAGGGGCGGTCACCCCCCCTAAAATTTTAAAATTTTTTATTGGGTACTTGGATATGTGATACAATTGTAAAAAATTAAAGTTAGATACCTATTTATAAGTTTTATAATTAATAAGGGGCTCTAGTATATTTTATCCATGTAAGGTCTTAGTCATTTTCTTATTGAGTAAATTGTGTGATAGTTCCTAATCTTAATTATTTTTTCGTTTTAGTCCCTATCCTATTAAACATTCTGTTTTGGTTCCAAAACATATTAAAAACATTTCGTTTTAGTCCTAAATCTATAAAAAATGTTTCATTTTGGTTCCATTGCATGAAATTTGTTAATTTAAAGTATTTATCTGATAACAACTTTTTATATCATAATTTGGACTATCCGATAAGTGCTATAAAATAAATTTAATTTATATAATATTTTTTATAATTAATAGAAAATTCAAATAACTATTTTTACTCTATAAATTGAACTTAATTATTATAAATTTTTGAATTTAATGTGTCTATATATGTAAACTGTCTAATGAATTTTGAGTTATAAACTTTTAAAATAAACTTAATTATTATAAACTTTCAAATTTTATATGTCTATATATAATATTATTTAATATTTTCTATTAGTGATTGTAAATTTATATATTCTAACAACCCGTCTTACGTCATGCCCCTGTCGCCTAAGTTGATTTTCTGGCTACGCGCCTGGTTGAATCAATGGCACGGAAGCGACCCAATGGCTTGGAAGAGCGACCGGGCGCACCGAGGAGGACGAACATTCATCTTCCGGTGAGGAGGAGGAAGACGACGAAGAGGGGTTGCCGGCCGGCGAAGAAGTGAGGAAAGATGATGAGCCCCTACCCGCTCCTACTCAGAAGAAGCCTCCACTGCAGGCCATTCCTAAAGCCCCAGCCCCAGATTTCGCTCGTTCTGTTCAGGTACAGCCATCCGACGAGGACGAGGACAATGACGAATCCGACTAGAAACCACTCCAAGTCGATTTCAGGGGGGATCAGTTGGCTGACAAAATCAAGAGATTGAGAACGAAGTACGCCAACAACTCGCGTAAGGGCAAGCAAGGTAAAGAACGTCACGACCAGAAACTGTTTGCCATGTGCAAAGAAATCTGGGGCAACGATGGACTGGTTGCTGGGTTAGAATCAGCCGGTAATCAGAAGTCCTCCATATCAGCATTGAACCGAAGTTTGGTTGATGGAATTTCGGGAGTTGGAGCCCTGGAGAAGTCGATCATCCGACGTGCAACAGAAGTTATGGATGAAGCGATGAAGGAGGAGTTGGAGAAGAAGTGGAGGAAAGTGGAGATTGCTGAACATGAGTTGTTTCTGGCACGTCGGGATTTGATGGTTCAGCATGTTAAACTGCTGTTCGAGCATTACAAGTCCTCTGATAAGTAGTCTACTGCCTGTCGTCTCTCGAGTGATTCACTACTGAAAAAAACCATTTTGCCAATGGTCATTTCCAACGGCTTCGCGTTGGAAATTTTAAAATTTTCAACGCGAGGACGTTGGAAATAAGACGTTGGAAATCCTACCGTTGGAAGTCCATTTTCCAACGGTCAAAGTGAGGGCCGTTGGAACTTCCAATTGTCAGCAGTTGGAAATTTTCCAACCGCTTTAATTTTTTTTTTATTTTTTCCGTTTTCCAACTGCCAAGGCCGTTGGAAAAGTGAAAATGTTGGTTTCCAACTGCCTTGGCCGTTGGAAAGTAGGTTTTTTATATTTTGTATATTCCCGTTCTATTTCCAATGCGTTTCTTTAAATGTGAAATGACTTAGGCGGTTCAAATTTATTGTATCGTATGTAATAACATTCTGAACGGGTGCATGTGCATATATGCAGTTGTAAATCTCAATAAAAACATACACAATTGAAATTACAAAATCATGTCATAAATATAGTTATACCATACACATAAAAACATACACAATTGAAATTACAGTATCATAGGACACAAATATAGTTACAATCCGCATAAAAACATATATAATTGAAATTACATAGTTCCATTCTCCTAAAAAGTATTTGTTTGTTGATGAACAAAGAAAGTAAAGTGATATACCTGATCTAGTCGTCATCGGATCCCCCGGCATCAATATCATCCTCTGGGGGCGCGGTAGAGGAATTCCAACTCGTTGACAAATGTACTCCAGCTCCGCTCGTTGTCTCCTCTTCAGTCGCTCCAACTTCCGCTCATAATATGATGCTTGTTGTGCTGTATGCTCTGCAACCACTCTCTCAACTTGTGCAGTGAACTCCGGCGTCTGAATGACATCAACATGTGCTGCAAGAATATTCCCTGGTCGTCGTCGTCCAAGCACAACATGTTGTTCTGATCCAAGACCAAATACCCGCCCTTTCTTCCTTCCACCCGCAGCTGCACTCATTATCCCTGCCTCATCAATGTCCTGTCCGACGCATTCCTCTTCCATTTGTTGTGTTTGTTCCTCGATCTCAGCAGCTACCTTTGCCTTCATAACAGTACAACTTCATTTATTAGTAAGTCAATACTTATAGGTATGTAAAACGGTAATTTTATATAACATGATTATTACCACCACTTCCTCAGTCCGTCTGTTGACGTATTCCCCGCTCTTTTTCTTGTGAGTTTGCTGCATAACCTTGAACAAGCCTGGGTCCCTCTTCTCCGGATCTTTTTCACACTACATTTGGATGTTAGTAAGATTAATGTTATTACACCATAAATAAGTTGAATTATGTGTAAAAGAGGTTCATAAGTTTTACCATTCGCTCTCGGTGTTCAGTAATTGAAACAGAGTCTCCTGCATAAGTAGCACTATATCCACCAGTGGAGTTAGACGACTGCGATGACGATGCTCGCATTGTCTTACCCCGAGAAGATTTCTCCTGAAACTCTGCTGAAGCCCACCATTCCTCCATTTCTGCATACTGTGCATCGGTCATAAATGATGCCCGTCCTCGCCGTTTCGCTAGATTTTTCTCGCGGCGAATGTCACCCAGCGTCGATCGATAATGATTAGCTGCCATCATATGCCAAACGCGATAGACCTCATTATGGTGGGCTGGATCCCACTCACATAAACCCTAGACATAAAATAAAATATAAGGAGTGTAATAGTTATGTAGATGTTCTATAAAGCTGAAAATTGAATGTGTACTTTAAGTGCAAACCTCAAATACTCGCCACCACTCCTGAATATAAATTGGGCTTGCGCTCGGCCAATCATGATGTCCCTTGAAGTGTGTGGTGAAGCATCTAGTCACCATTCGTGTTGCTCTAAATGGAAGGAAGCTTTATGGAATGCATGTTCGAATACAATTATTATTGTTTTCATTGGATTGTAAATGAACTGCATGTAACATAAACTATTCTTGTTTAAAATGATACATTACTTACGTGTTACCGTAAGGTCTGATCCGTAAGCGACCCTGATTCGGGACTTCGGATACCGCTGACTGACCAATGGAATTCCCTCCATCGGATGAAGGTATAGGTGCGGGAGTCGATCGACTAGCACTACGGCGGACTGGAGGAATGCCAATATCATCAGGACATTCTGTGGGATGTGGAAGAACATCTTCTTCTATTATAGGCCGCGAAGCTGAATGTCGGGAATGTGATTGGCCTGCCCTTTCATGTCTGGCAAGTGGCTCTGCTAACGCCTCTTTGAACTGCTGAAATAGGCCTTTCCCTGGGCGACGTGTATACGTCGCATCTCCTTTAGGTGGCATCTGTAATTTGATTAAAAACCTTACAAAATTTTACAAATATTATTTATGGCCAATAGTATTGATCTTGCAAATGCACCCATCACAGTCAATTTAGACGTAGTCATATTATGATTATAAATTATTCCACGTTCACATTACATTTTATAAGTAATTGCACGTTAACATGAAAGTCAATGGACGTCATCGTCCTCAGATCCTGCCTCTGAATCGCTATTCTCAGTTTCCTCAGATTCAAATTCATCTTCTTCATCACTTGCTTCAATGGCGTCTTCTTCCTCAGATTCATCGTCATGTTCCAAAGTTTCTTCCCTGTTCGTCATGTCATCGTCTACAGCTTCCCCCACTCCTGTTTCAGCTAAATTCTCGATTGGGTCATCCATAATTATGGGTGGATTGTTCAGGCCACCTTCAAAATCTTCCTGAAATGCATCATCGATGTCATTAACATTATAATGAACGATGCGTCTAGGTTTGATTTTCAAAACGGCTAACCACCCTGTTTTTTCACGTGACTTTGTTGGGTAATGGGTGTAGTAAACTTGATCAGCTTGGGAGGCAAGAATGAACGGGTCAAACTTCCCATATCGGCGACCATCACGAACCTCAACTAAACCATATTGTTTATGGACCCGAGTGCCACGGTCTGGAGTAGGGTCAAACCATGCACACCTAAACAATACAACATGTTTCTGTGGCCATCCAGGATATTCAAGTTGAATGATTTCTTCTAACACCCCATAAAAATCACATTCAATCTCACTTGATCCTGAAGTCCTTATGCACACGCCACTGTTAAATGTTGCTTTGTCGCGACCCCAGTCGCTAATGTGGAACTTGTACCCATTTATGAAATAAACAGGTCAAGTCTCAACACGACGCGATGGCCCGCACCGAACATCCCACAAGAAGCGGTCCGTGATATTGTTGCGCGCATCATTCACCTAGTTACATGTCATAAAGTTTATGAATATTTCTTTCCCTTGAGAAGCAAAATATGCCTAAAATTCAAGTGTAGGTAACTTACATAGTTTCTAAGCCATGTAGCAAAGTTATTCTTAATGTAGACATCCAGGTTTGACATTGCTATATTTGGTGCATGCATACGCACGTCGTCAACAAACAAACTACAAGATATACATAGAGGTCATTTTAGCATATACCTAGATGATTAAAGTGTATAAAGGAAGAAAGGTATTATTATTAAAGTAGAATATATAAAGGAAATATGTGTTATGGCACTTACTCGAGGTACGTCTTCACCTCCTTACAATTCAGTAAGACATATGCAGTAGCAACCCTCAATTCATTGTCATCAAGATATCGATATCTCGAGACACCGTATGGATGACCTGGGTATCTAAAGATAGACCACACCGATTCATCATATTATCTTTGTTCGCCATCATCATTACGAGGTACTCTAGTAGCCATATGTGGAATATGAGATTCAAAGTAATGTGAGCAAAATGTTGAGGTCTCCTCAATTAGATATGCTTCACAAATTGAACCTTCTACATGAGCCTTATTTGATACCTTCATTTTTAGGTCATGCATACAACGCTCAAACTTGTACATCCACCTATACTGAACGGGTCCTCCAACCCTGGCTTCATAAGGTAGGTGAACCGGCAAATGTTCCATCAAATCGAAAAAAGCAGGTGAAAAAAATTCTTTCCAACTTGCAGAGAATTACAGGAATATTTGCTTCTAAGTCGACCATGTGATTCACATCTAACTCTAGAGAGCATAAATCACGGAAGAATTAACTTAACTCAGTCAACGGTTTCCAGATATTTTCAGGTATCGCTTCAAGGGCTATTGGGAGGAGTCTCTGCATCATACATGACAATCATGACTTGTCATACTAGACATATGACTTACATTACTGTCAATACACCTCCCAAGGTTTGATGCATACCCGTCTGGGAGTCTAAGTGTTTTAACCCAATTGAGCACATCAGCTCTTTGATGTGTGTTTAGTGTAAAAGTTGCTTTGGGTTTGAATGCTTGACCGTCGGCTTGAGGAATTAAATTTAGCTCTGATCAACTGCACAACATCTCAATGTCCTTACAAGCCTTAACGTTGTCCTTAGTTTTATTCCTCACATCCATCACTGTATTCCATATATTGTCAAACACATTCTTCTCTATATGCATGACATCCAAATTATGGCGGATTAAATTATTCTTCCAGTAAGGCAACTCCCAGAAAATACTTCATTTTGACCAATTATGAGTTCTACCATAACCTGGTATGGTTAAAACCTCTCCATTCTGAACTACAGATGGCAAATTTGAGATACATTCAAATATTGTTTTAGGCAGAAGACACTCAGGAGGCAATGATTTCTCAAATTTTCCTTTCTTAAAGGCAACTCTGTTTCTTCTATATGGGTGATCCAACTCGAGAAATTGTCGATGACAATCAAAGAACGAAGTTTTCCTCCCGTGCTCAAGCTGGAAGGCTTTACTATGCTCCATGCAAATAGGACAAGATAACCTCCCATGAGTCATCCATCCTGACAACATCCCATAAGCCGGTAAGTCATTTATGGTCCACAAAACTGAAGCACGGAGCTGAAAATTCTATTTAAGTGAAACATCCCATGTTTGGACACCATCTTCCCACAACTGCTTCAATTCATGAATAAGAGGTTGTAAATAGACATCAATATTCTAACGTGGACTCCGAGGGCCCGGTATCAATAAAGTCAAAAACATATATGGTTTCATCATACACATCCACGGTGGCAAATTATATGGAGTAACGATGACCGCCCAACATGAATATTGTTTACCAGAGGTTCTAAACGGAACAAAACCATCAGAACATACACCAAGGCGAACATTTCGGGGCTCTGCGTTAAACCACAGGTACGTGGAATCAAAATGTTTCCATGCTTCCCCATCTGAAGGATGTTTTAAAACATTTGGCTCGGATCGATGCTCACTGTGCCACCTCATGTGCTCTGCAGTTGAAAGTGAAGCATATAGTCGCTGAAGGCGAGGAGTTAGTGGTAAATGGTGCATGGTCTTTCTTGCTCTATCTTTACCCCGTCCACATTTTCTCGGCTTAAACCGAGATTCACCACAAAACTTGCAGTGTGTAGCATCTTTATCATTATTCCAAAACAACATGCAGTCGTTAACACAAGCATCAATTTTTAGATGCGCAAGACCAAGTTGTGAAACTAATTTCTTCGTCTCATACCAATTCAACGGCATCTTGCTGTCACTTGGCTGTGTCTCTTTCATCAAGGTCGCAATACCATCATAACATACTCTTTTTATATGATATTCTGCTTTAAGGTTTAACAAACGAACTGCAGCAGATAGGTCAGAATGCATCTCACATCCATCCCAAAGAGGTGTAGTCGCCGAGTACAATAAATCAGAAAACCGTCTAAAACCTTCATTAGGTTGTTCATCGACTTCAGTAAAATTCTGATGGGAACTTGGTCCAACTGCATCAAATATCATTCGAACATATGGGTTTACATGTGAACTACACTCAGCATGCTCATACCAACCACAATTATCAAACGGCTGATCAGACGGGTCCTTAAACGGCTCCCCATGAGCTGTCCAGTTAGTGTAATAAGGCATGAATCCCCATTTATATAGATACACTCTAACATCATCACAATCCTTAAACCTCAAATTTTTACATCTCCTACATGGGCAACGTATTTTGTTCCCATCCATATGACCTGGATTACTACAAGCAAATGTTATGAACTGCTCAACCCCTGTCTCCCACTCCTCCTTGTACCCAACTCGCCCAGGTAAATAAAGACTACTATACATCCAACTACGTTCTTGTTCCATGGAGTCCTACCAATGGAAATTATATATTAATAGCCAACATATTATAATTAATGCCATGCATTAATATTTCACTGAATTAAAATTAATATTTTTACTACTACTCATCTATAGTTCGAAGAACTATCATCTAGGTACCTCTAACACAACTATAGTGGTTTACTTCTTTATGGCTCGGCCATACTTCTTATACTTGATTTACTCCGTTATTCATAAGGCTAAGGTCTGAGAGGGTAAGTCAACTTGTTATAGTCAATTACTTGCATTTCAAGGACATGCCTATGAGGTTACATGCAACAACGGCAAGACATAGACACTTTTATACTTAAGTGTTGAGGGTTTGTGAGTTCAAGAAGTGTGGCATTCTAATGCATATCAACCAAGAAGCCCACATCTTTCAAATTTTGAAAACATAGTTTTCCATGTCTCATGCTTATTATGCACATCAAATCCGATAGCAAATTCAACACCAAATATTAATAACTCCAAAATATACATAGCATACGAACGCATTCCATCCATAGTATTGAAATTATTATTATAATTATTAAACCTCTTGTTGGGTTTATTATTATTATTATTATTATTATTATTATTATTATTATTATTATTATTATTATTATTATTATTATTATTATTATTACTATTATTATTACCACAATTAGTAGAATAGTAATTATTTTAATTATTATTAGTATTATTAATATGATTATTCATATTATTATTATTATTATTATTTTAGTCATACTTCTCTTCGAAGCAGGCATAATTTGGAAAATTATTATTATTACTATTATTACTATTATTATTTAAATTACTATTATTATTACTATTATTATTATTATAGTAGTCTTAGTTTAATAATAATTATTTTAATTATTATTATTATGATTAATATTATTATTATTAGTAGTAGTTCCACTCTTAGTATAATAGTAATTATTTTAATAATAATAATAATAATAATAATAATTAGTAATTATCATTATTATTATTTTCATACTTCTCTTCCAATAATAATATTATATTTAAATTATTATTATTATTAGTATAAATTATTATTATATTATTACTACTCTTACTATAATAATAATTATTTTAATTAATATGATGATGATTATTATTATTATTATTACTATTATTATTATTATTATTATTATTATTATTATTATTATTATTATTATACTACTACTCTTAGTAAAATAATTACTATTTTACTTATTATTATTATTATTATTATTATTATTATTATTATTATTATTATTATTATTATTATTATTATTAATTATTATTATCATTATTATTATTATTTTACCTCGTATCTTAGTACCATAATTATTATTTTAATTAATATTATTACTATTATTATAATTATTACAATTGCTATTATTATTGTGATTATTATTATTCTACTACTACTCTTAGTAAATTTAAAATTATTATTTTAATTACTGTTATTACTATTTTTTTTATTCTTACTATTATTATTATTATTATTATTATTATTATTATGGTAATTATTATTATTATAAATATTAGTATCAATATTATTGACAGATATTTTATTCAAAAGTTCAAAATTAATCAAACAAATTGGCTATTAATATAACTACTTTGAACCTTTAAATTAATTCCAAAACTTAAAACATTATAAAAATAATTCCAATTAAACATTCTCATTTAAACTAACAATGTACTATTTGTAATTAATCCCGACAATAATAAAAACAATTAACAAAATGGGCAAAAATTTAAAATTCTAATGAGTAACCTCCAATCTTCACTTCAAATCATCAACAGCTAAAAATCACATACATTCACATATTTTAATTCAAATTTCGATTACATAACAAAGATTTAAACCATTTTTTTGGATAAAAAATTTTAGTAATTTAAAAATTACGTATTAAATGAAAATACCTCAAATCTGAGCTTCAAATGCGTTTAGTCTTGCTTTCAATCTGCCAGAACAAGTAAAACATTCCATCCATTATAACTATTATCAGCTAAAAAACCATGAAAATCGAAAAAAAAAAAAACTGCCGAAACGGAAAAGATAAACCAAAAACCCAAAAAACTTACCTACAGATCGACGAATTAGAAGTCCAGATCGAACAAATCAGACCTCGATGGGTTCAAATCCGGCGCTGGATCGGTAAACGAAGGTGCTGTGTGTGCGTGTGGGGCGTGGGAATGTCGAAGAAGAACGCAGAGGGGGAGGCAGCTGTGTCCTTTGTTCTGGAGACGATGAAGGGGGAGGATGCTGGGGGATATTTAAATTCAACTTTTCCAACGGCTTGGCCGTTGGAAATAATTAATGAAACGGTACGTATTAATTCACATTTTTTCCAACGGCCTAAATTAATGCACAATTGCTCTCCCACAATGTGTTCTGAAACGGTACGTTCACCTAATTTTATTTCCAACGGCCTTAGGCCGTTGGAAAATTAATAACATTATCACTAAATTAAAAAAGCCAAAACACTGCGTTTATGAAGTCCACTTTCCAACGGCTTAAGCCGTTGGAAATATCAAATGGTATTAATTCAAAAAATTACATAAAACGTTGGTTGGAATAGCTTTGTTTCCCAACGGCTTTGGCCGTTGGAAATTGGTCTCTTTTCAATTTATTAAATTTTCCAACTGTTAAGCCGTTGGAAATATTTTTTTGGTATTAATTTAAAAAATTACATAAAACTTTGGTTGGAATAGCTTTGTTTTCCAACGGCCAAGCCGTTGGAAATTGGCCTCTTTTCAATTTATTAAATTTTCCAACGGTTAAGCAATTGGAAATATTTTTTTTCTTCTCCAACGGCTATACTGTTGGAAAAACAGCCGTTGGAAAAATCATTTATTGTAGTAGTGATTTCTGGTTTTTCAGATCGATGGCTCATTTTTTTTTTATCTATTTTTCTGTCTTTTCAGTGCCTTGCTTAGAAAGCTAGCTTTAAGTTGGAAATGTTACTGTCCATGGCAGGAACAGTTGTTTATGGTTTGTGAACTTTGTCTTTTGGTTGCATGAGCTACCATTGGCAATAGAATCGTTGGTAATAGTTTTTGCTAGAAAAGCTGTTGAGCAATAGTTTATTTTTCCTTGTTTTTGCATTGGCAAATTAGAAGACTTTATTTAGAAAAAAAAAAATGAGGTACTACATTAATAAGTTCAGCAGGTCGCTGAATGAAACCCCTCTGCTAACTAGAACAAAGGTAGAATCCCTTCAGCCTCAAGCAAATGTCTGCAAATATCTTCTTCAGCCTCAAAAAAATGTACCCTCCTAGAACTCCTAAGGTGGAAGCTCATAGCAAGGATCTGCTTGAGTAGGGGTTCCGGTTGGTTGGGCCGGTCATCATATGCTCCTTCGTACTAGCAGCAGGACTCTTGAGAGATCACCTTGTCCATTGTTTCAGATATGGTAAATGTGTAAGCCCTGCATTGAGTGCATCTGACTCACACTCCTCAACTCCACTTAACTTCAGGCACAAATGTGTATAATAAGGGATTTGGGTGCCTTTTTTTTTTTTCTATTTTACAAATGTTTCATGAAGTTCAACCAAATTTACTAATTTCACATAACTGAGAAAGGAGGGAAAATGGAGGAGGGAATCTCAGAAAGACAAAATTCTACAGTCAATTATATACGTGTTCATAGTCAGATTAAACCATTTCACTATGCACCTCTCCTTCAGTCTTCAAGGAAAGAAAACTATAGAATCAAATATCTCAGACAGCCTAAGTTATATATGCATTACAAGTAAAATCATAACTATATCTTTAGCCCAAAGCAAGAAAATGTCATGTAAGACCTGAAACTTTGGAGATGAAAATTGCAAAGAATTCATTCTTTGAAGTTGAGCAATTGAGAGTTGAAGACAGAAAAGAAAAAAAACTAAATTACTTTAATAGTTTATGGGGTTTTCCTTATCAGGTGTTCTTCGAAGTCATCACAATACTAGCAAGGACACAAAACCTGAGTGCCTAGAAGATACAATTGAAGGATTCAAATTGAGAAGAGCTACCGTGGAAACATAAAAAACCAGAGTAGAAGGTTATGATTAGAGAGATACACAGATTAAGAAGATAGAGATAAATTTTGAATAATTGAAATCAGAGTAACCATACAAGCATGTCCTTCGAAATTATTCAAGAGTAGAGTGCTAACCTTCTGTTGGAATACAGAACTTATTCCAAAGAGTACTAACCTCCTGCTGCAATGTGGATTGATAATTTGTTCTTGGTTGGACTTAATGTATGAGCATCTATAAGAAAAGCTCCTCAAAACAACAATGACTGAATTGGCCAGAAAATTATGGTTAGGGCGAAATTGGCACTATATATAAGGTTGTTTATGGCATTTACTGATCAATTGTCAATGAAGCTTATGCCATGATGCAACAGAAACTGGCGAGCGTTTCATTACAGCTTGTGCATCAGATATGTGCTGATAAAACAAACCACAAATTCGGTTTTGTATGAGCTTAATGTGTGGATTCTGTTCTCCATCACGTTGTTTTAAGGATAAATTTGATGAACAATAAAAAACTAATGCAGTAAATAGAAGAGCTTGACACTTGCTGTCTACTCAAGAACTTGGTGAATTGTGATGAACAAGAATAAAAAACAACAAGCAATGCAGAAAGATCATGTTTCATCTAGGACTTCCAGAAAAGCTGCTTGTAGTGCAGGTAAGAAGTTCACTGTGATCAAAGTAGATTTTGCAAAAAGCGCATAAACCTGAAACCTAAAATTAATCAATTAGTTTTTTGCATAAAATAGTTGCTCTTTACAGGCATGAGTAGGAGATCGCATGAAAGTTAAAGCCATAGAAGTCAAGTACTAAAGATAATTCCTTTCAGTATAAGGGCATGTTCATTTACTGAAAGAAATGACATTCTGATTGTAGTTAGCAGAATAATGAACAGTGATTACCTGCAAACTCAGATCCAAAAAGAGCAACAATTGAACAGAAATAAGACTAAAAATACTTAATATATATTGTTTTCAACAAAAAAAATGTATGCAGTGGACTAAAACAGGACAAGAAACAGAAGTGTCACCTGAACAGAACTTCTTGTTCAAAGCCATGCTGAACTGCCTCGAGAGGCATGCAGTTGAAGGTAAGCAATTGAGAAACAGAATATATTGATTGGTTACCTTCAACTACTTGCATTTCATTTTCCATTCAAATCCACTAATTGTGCTCGAGATTATTGTTCTAAGTGGTCTTGCATCAGCAGCACTGGCAACAAAACCTGGAAACTCACGCACACACTAGCGCACACACATAAAAGCAGCACTAAAAAAGCTTAAAATGTAAAAGAATGTGATAATATTCTACAGCGAAGATGATTCTCTATTGGTATCACTGGGGACAAAAGAACTAAAGCATAGCTAAGCATAAGCATGCATGTCCCGAGAACATAAATACTAGATTGTTGCAGGCGTTGTCTATGGCATGACAGCATATGAAAAGCACAAAAATGTCTTAGGGAGAAGCAACTAAAGCACAACAGAGAAACTGCAGAAAAAACATAATCACAAATGGAATAAAATCAGAGCAAGCTTAAATTACACTAAGGAAGCAGCGACCTAATCCAGATATTGAGGCAGTTTAAAACCTTCAAATAACAATTTAGATAGGGAACCCTAATTGTGTGCTTCCGTGTGCAGTTTTGTGGGGAAGCAAGAAACATCGACCGATTATCAAGGTAAAAGAAGCGAAGTAGATGAAAATGGCAGGCAAAGATTAGTTATCAATGAATCTAATCAGTAAAAGATCACAGGGTAGAGGAGACATGCGTTACCTAATTTAGTGATGTCTCTAGTACTTTCAACTACATTCATGTCATTTTCCCTTCGAGTCCCACAAATTGTGCTCAAGGTCATTATTCTAAGTGGTCTTACATGAGCAGCATAAGCAACAGAACCTGGAACTTGCACACACTACTGCACAAACAAAAAAATAATACTAGAAAGTATAGCATGTACAAGAATATTATACTTTTCTACTATCAAGAGGATTCTATACTGGTACGGAATTATTGCAGACAGGCATAACAGTATAAGAGCATAAGCATGCATGACAAAAACATAATGGCATACATAATACTAGATTGCTGCGGTTGTTGTCTATGGCATGAGAGCATATGAAAAGCACAAACATGCCTTGGAGAGAAGCAGCTAAACCAGGACAGCAGGACAGCTAAATCAGAACAAGCTTAAACTACCTAAGGAAGCGCCTACCATAATCCAGATATGCGGCAATTTAAAGCCTTCAGATATCAATTTAGATAGGAAACCCAATTGCGTGCTTACGTGTGCAATCTTGTGGGAAAGCAAGAAACAATCAACAAGTTATCAATGAATTTAATCAGCAAAGATCAGGGGTAGAGGAGACATGTGTTACCGCCATCCATCACAGCCGTTTGTTCAGGGTACCATGGTTCGGTGTTTCCAAACGGCTCAACGATTAAGAAGCTCTTAATCTCTTCGAGAACATGTAACTCGTCTAGTGGGATTATGTCCGCCAGATTCTTGAATGGAGACTCTGCATGGCAGTCAATGTCATGATCAATGACTTGTGCGGCTTTCTCCTCGGAAGCTAAACAGATATGTACTTTTTCTAACGGGGACTCAGCAAGGCCGCCATTCTCCTCCGAAGCCCAGCGAACTTCCTCTCCCGATTCGATTTCTTCCCGGTGCGTCACAATCGCTCTCCTCCTCTGTTTCTCCAATTAAAATCGAGCTCTCTACATTCAGCGGGAAACTTCTGGTTTTCCGGTGAAAGGGAAGAGAACCGTGAGCATAGAGCTGGTTCAAGTTCTTGCCGTTGGAGAAAGCGATCACCTTTGAGATTCTTCCAAAGATCATCGCCGGCCAAGACCTTGGGTTCGGTAATCTCAACGGTGTCATCCAATTCGCTGACGTCTACGAGTCTGAGCCGTCGGAGCTCCTCCGCTCTCGACACCCCAACTGGCCAGACGGTGAGGGTTTTTTCTTGTTCCATCGCCAGACCTTGTCGAAGAATGACAATGGTGGCAATGGAATAAGGCCCAGAATGACACTAGACACGGGGTGGTGGAGGTCATCCACCGGTGACCGCCCCATTCGAGAAAGCTCAGCTCAACTGTTAAAGAGCTGTTGACCGAGTATTCGTACATTATGAAGTTTGTCTTCGTGGCTTGCTTGCGCTCCTTCTTCTTCGTGGTGAAGCGGAAGA
>SMDT01002979.1:0-321345 GCA_005392925.1 Aquilaria sinensis | reverse complement strand
TTTTTCATAAAAGAAGGACAACAAGTAGATGCCGGAATAATAACAAAGATAAATAATGCCAACAAGTAGATGCAGGAATAGTAACAAAGATAAATAATCTGATGTTGTAGGCAACTCATTTCCCGTAATCTGCAAACTAGAAAGAGTATGAAACCACTTACTTTTCAGACATATACACATAAAGCATTGACATGAATACGCATGTAGCATTTGTGCTGATTTTCTTACCATTTCAGAAGGTTTTTGTTGCTCTTCAGCGCTCTTCTTGTCCTTCTCAAAACTGTTATTTTGCTCCTCTGAACTCTGGTCATGCATATGTACTTTATTTGGTGCTGCCATATTGTTCTCAGTAGGGAGTAATGTGTAGCATTTTGTCCTAGACCATAACCTCCAGTTTGTAATTCTTTATTTAAGTGCCTTTGGACAACCTCATTTTTTCCACCCCTTCATCCACGGAAACTCTCTTGGAATGACTCTGTTTGCACGAAAGACAACCCTGTCCAGATATAGCATCTGTATGCAAGTTGTAATTTATATCTCTATAGTAGTTTATAGAAATGTTGTGATTGATATAAAAAGAATCATTTGCAATAGAATATCCACCTGCAAGAAGTACAAGCACACACCAATTGATTTCTGGTCTATCTTGTCTTTGTACTTTGCAAGTTCTCAGCTCAAACTTTGCAGTGTGAAACCTGCCCAAACCGAATGGCGAACCATGACATGTCTTTTAATCTTTGTGCAGTTGCCAACTAGAAAATGATCTGTTTGATGGGTCAAGTAGTTTTGTCACTACAAAGATCATGAAATTGAATTTGAATTGATGATTAGGTTCAGCTTGCATTGCAACAAGACTTGGAATGTGCGTAGTCAGCAGTCCACTGACTTTCACCATTGAATTTTCTTTTCCAGTCATCAAGCTCTTTGTCCTCCACATTTGAATATGGATGCAGCTCAACTGTAAGTGGTCACATTCGCAGCCCATAACTTGATGTACATTAAAAGGAGTGACTTTGATGGTTTCATTATTTGTTATGGCCGATGTTGTGTCATCTGGATTAAATCTGACTATTAGCCACTGCACCAAGCATACATTTAGCTTTGTGCAAGTTATGTGGAACAAGGCAGTGAATCCAAGTTCTTCAATAAAGGCAACATGTCTAGGGCTTGTTGACAACACGTCCATTGCATGTTTTACATCTTGTGGCTTACACTATGTTTGAAACATTTTTTTCACAGTACCACAAAAAAAGTCCGAATGCCACATTATGCTTTGCTTTGTTTACAAAAAAAGCTGCTAGCAAAGTGGGGTAAATTGCACGCGCTACCCCCAACCTTTAATTATTGTTTCTGTTCTAACCCTAACCTTCACTTTGTTCGTTGCGTGTCCCTAACCTGATTAAAACGTTTCATTTCGACCCCTACGTGGACGGAACTCGTCTAAATGGACGGCGAACGCCACGTTAATGCTTATGTGGCACCCGAATGTCCACGCTGGCCCAGTAAACACACCAGTCATTAATTTGCGAGATGAAAAAAATGGGAAAAGAGAGAAAACAGAGGAGAGGGACGTTCAGCGGTTACCGAGCGTAGCAGAGTCCAGAGACAGTGGAGAGAGAAGAGAACGAAAGAGAGATAGGGTTTGAGAACAAGAAAAAAATCTGACATCGCACGGAGAGAAGATTTGGAATCACGAAGCCGAGAACACGGAAAATAGTAGATAATCGAAAAAAAGATAAAAGATTGCCGCAAAAAAATGGTTGCAAGGAAAGTGAAGAGAGATGGGAATGAAGTCTGCCCACAGTACAGTAAGTCTATATGTTTTTATGATTAAGTGATAGAGAACATTTTAGAGTTGAATGTGGATGTGTGGGGGGGTTGGGGAAGTAAAAGGCGTGGTGGGGTAAGTGGGTGGTATGTGTGTGTCGTATGTGTGAGTGGCGTGTGTGTAACTGTAGGGGAAGGGGGACCAAATGGGGACCATAGGAGAATATAGAATTATGTGAGAATGGATGGGTGGAATATAAAAATTGGTGATTAACATAATTAGTATTTTCCATTTGCAGGACCTGGTGATGGTTATTTCACTGTGAAAATGTACCATGGGGGATTTTTTGGGAAGTTACCATGGAAGGCCTACATTGAGGGTTCTGTTAACTACTGGGACTATTATCAATTTGATAGGTTTAGTCTAATAGAGTTGGACAAAATGGTGGAGGAATTGGGTTACTCAGGGTACATGGATTAGTTCTGGTTATATCCAGGGATGCCTCTTGATGATGGTTTAATCCCTCTGAAAGATGAGTCTGATGTGATGCAGATGATGAGGCTTTGCTTGCCTGAGAATCCTGTTATTGAAATATACATTGCGATAAAGAGTAAAGCAGAGATGATTAAAGATGAGTTGGCATTTCTAGGGAAAATTAAAGAACATATTAGTCCTAAGAAGGCTGTCATAGAAGAAATTGTTGAAGAGGGTGATGAAAGTTGTCCACAATCAAGGAAGAAGTGTGCTATATTTGTAAGCAAACAAAAATGTGAAAGTAGCCAAAGAAAAGCACTGACATGGGTTGTGGAGGAGAATGAAGAGCAAATGTTGGGAAGAGATGTTGAGGAGGGTAATGTAAATGCTGAAGTGAATGTGGCAGCTGAGAATGTTGAGGTGGAAGATGAGCATGAGGTAGGATGTGAGAATGTTGAAGTCAATAATGAGGCTGAAGGTGAGGAAATGGAAAGATCAGATACTACCCCAGTGGGTAGTAGCAATAGGGCTGATGAAGGGGATGATGGGGATGATAGTGAAGCAACCACAGAGGATGCAGACTATGAGCCTAATTCTGGAACAGAAAGTTGTGAGATAGAGTTTGAGGAGTCAGACAATGACATCGGACAGGAAGATAATGACATGGCTGACCATATTCGAGGAACGAGGGTAGAAAGTAGTAAAGGGAAGAATTCATGTATGGGCTACACATATGAATTAGAGTCTGAGGAAGATTTGGACTTTGATGATTTGCAAAGTATATACTCAAATAATGATGAAGGTGATAGGTACCCAAGTTTCAATGAGAGGTCTGACATAAGTGACCCTAAGTTCCTTTTGGGTCATAAGTTCACCTCCTTTGATGTGTTGAGAAAAGCAATATGGACTTATGGAATTAAGTCAAGGTGTGAATTAAGGGTTGTGAAGAGTGAGAAACGTAGGCTGAGGGCCAAATGTACAGAGGGGTGTCCTTGGACATTATATGCTACACCTGTTGAGGGTGGCATGGTGCAAATAAAAACATACATTAGTGACCACAGTTACATCAAGGTCTTCAAGTCTAAGCATACCAAGTTTGGCTGGATTGCTCAGACATATCTCGAAAATGTAAGGTCTGACCCTGATATTTCCATAACAGCACTGAGGGATCAGATTAAGAGGGATTTCAACTTAGATGTCCCTAAGACAAAAGTATGGAGAGGGATTAAAAAAGCGCTTCAGATTATAAGAGGTGATGAGAAAATACAATTTGCCAAGTTGGCTGATTATGGGGGTGAGCTCAGAAAGACTAATCCTGGAACTATGTTCAAGCTGCGTCTTGAAAATTTAGTATTTCAGAGGGTGTTCATATGTCTGGAGGCATGTAAGGAAGGGTTCCTTGCTGGATGCAGGCCTATAATTGGTGTGGATGGCTGTTTTCTCAAAGGTCATTATGGGGGTCAACTTCTTGCTGCTGTTGGTTTGGATGCAAATGATTGCATCTTCCCAATAGCCTATGCTAGGGTGGAGGTTGAGTCATTTGATTCATGGCATTGGTTCCTTAGTCTGTTGGGTGAGAAATTGGGTATAGGCAAAGCAAATAGCAGAGACTGGACCATCATTTCTGATAGACAAAAGGTAAAATCTTGGTAATTTTATATAGGGATTGCTTATATCACTTCTTTTAATATTTATTATGGCATTCTTTTTAATGTAGGGATTACTTCCAGCAGTGCATGAGTTGTTTCCTGAAGCAGAGCACAGATTCTGTGTACGCCATCTCTATAACAACTTCAAGAGTGTCCACCCCGGAGGTGTGCTAAAAGAGTTGGTTTGGTCAGCAGCAACAAGTACTTATGTGGCAGAGTTCAACATGTATATGGAGAGGATTAAGGTAGCGGATGAGAATGCTTGGAAATGGTTGACTTCTGTTCCTCCAAAACACTGGTCAAGGGCACATTTCAGAGAGTATTGTAAGTGTAATATCCTCCTAAATAATATCTGTGAGTGTTTTAACAGATTATCTTAGATGCTAGGGACAAACCAATTTTAACAATGCTAGAGATTGTTAGAACCAAATTAATGGTGAGGATTGCAAATAGAAGGAAGGCAATAGAGAGTTATACAGGGGTTGTGTGTCCAAGGATAGTGAAAAAGTTAAATAAGTCAATGGAACATTCTGGTTGGTGTATTCCTCTGGGTTCTGGAGGATCACAGTACCAAGTAAGCACACCTAATGGGCAGTTTGTGATTGACCTGGCAAATCACACTTGTAGCTGCAGAAAGTGGCAGTTGAGTGGGATTCCATGTGCACATGCTTGCTCTGCCATTGGAAACAACAGAGCGAGAATAGAGGACTATGTTCATTCATGCTATAAGAAAGAGACATGTGCAAGGATTTATGAACATGTAATAAATCCTATAACTAGTATGGAGCAGTGGCAGGATGAACACCATAACCCTATCGAACCCCCTAAATTGGGAAAGATTAAAAGAGGCAGGAAGCAGAAGAAGAAGAGGAAGGAAGAAAGTGAACGTGAAAATGCAAGTAAGATGCGAAGATTTGGTATGAAAATGCATTGTAGTGTTTGCAGATAGGAGGGTCATACGAAAAGGACATGCAAACGAGGAGAGGGAACAAAGGTGGCAGGAACTAAAGGTGAAAGAAGGAAGAAACTCCAGGTACAATCTAACTCCTTATACTGTTTTGGTTTGAAAAATATCAACTGTCACAACATACACTTTGTATGAATTGTAGACTCGAAGGAACACAAGCAGCCAACCAGCAGAGATAAGCAACACTAGAGTTACTCAGGAAGAGAATGACACTAGAGCACAATCTCAGCCAATTGGTCAGTCAACTGGTTCTGAAAATGTGCTCCCTTCAATGAGACAAACAAGGGGCCGACCAAGAAAGGAGGCAGCAGCCAAAGGGATGGGCTCTTCAGCTTAGAATGTGTCATATTTAGGAAGCAGAAGAAGATGGGCTCTTCAGCTTAGAATGTGTCATATTTAGGAATTCTATTTTGTCTGAAGAAGTTGTGGTTTGTTTAGTACAATTCTAATGACTTGTTTTTTTAGTACAGTACAGATGACGTTGTTTTGGTTGTGGAATGATGTAGTAGTGTTCAATGAGGTTCAAGTTGATGTTTTTTGGGTTGTGAGATGATGAGGTTGTTTAGAAGTTGGAGTCAAACACTTGATATATCTATAATCATTCCTAATTATATGAAATTATGTCTTTCTTTCACTTTGTTCTATCATCACAAATTTTTATCCTATGGGGACATCGCAGAAGCATCAAACAAATAATGAAAATGCTCTGAAGTTGAGGGGTACAAATTACATTTGTTATATCAAGTTGGTGTTAATTTTAAAACCACCACATAAAAACAGGGTCTGAAATGGAACACGTTCAAAACGTTGGGTGCAATTAAATTATATTATATAAAGGTTAGGGTCCATAATGAAACACATTAAAAGCTAAAGGTCCAAAATGGAACATACATATAACCAGTTCATCCAGCCAACACCACCATTCTCATCCAGCAGTAGCCCACAAGATCTGACCCTACATGCAGCAGCCCCACCAAAAAACACATAAAACCCCCTACATATAGCACCCCCACCCAAAAACACATCAACCAACTGGTTTTTTACAACCACAACTACAAGCACCCTTACAAGCACCACCAACCACAACTTCAACCGTCTAGTTACTGCCTTCTGCTCTTTTAGCTGCTCTTCGGTCCTCCGAATCCGCCTGAGCAATCCGCTAACAACGTCCCTCATCCTGCTTGACACAGGTGAATCGTACCAATAAAAAAAACCCACAATTCTCAGCTCCATGTGCAACATATTTTACCAAAAAACAACAAAAAAACAGAGCACATCGTGTCAGAACATTTTTTCCCCATCAGAATGTAATGCAAGAACAAATTTGACGGAATATGTCTTACCCATAATTGCTGCATCTGTAGAACCTTCGTCCTGGATTAGCTTCTGTCCACGATGTTGCCAGGGTTGCAGGAGTCCCACACGAACAGATCCTCGGCCCTCTTCCCTCCATTTACGCTTAATTAAAACTACGAACGACCCAACAGAATAAAAGCTTGGTAAATCCCTAGATCTCCAGTTCCTCCCTTCTTCCTAATTTTTGGCCCATTACGTTCGCATTTCTGCTGTCGATGGGGGTGGATTGTGGATGGCTGCAATTATAGCATTTCACTGCCCAACAAAATCAGAAACCTCCTTTTGGAGGGAAAGTTTCGCGCCTTCGGATCCACGTTGGCGTCATTACGCCATTTAATAGGCCAGCGTGGACATTCGGGTGCCACATAAGCATTAACGTGTCGTTCGCCGTCCATTTAGACGAGTTCCGTCCACATAGGGGTCGAAATGAAACGTTTTAATCGGGTTAGGGACACGCAACGAACAAAGTGAAGGTTAGGGTTAGAACAGAAACAATAATTAAAGGTTGGGGGTAGCGCGTGCAATTTACCCTAGCAAAGTGGCTTTTTCATATCCGTGAACAATATCAAAGTCTACACTTGCAACTTTTTGTTGCACATCTTCAATTTTTTCAAGTGTTTGGTTTTGAAATTTAATATATAAATGTAACGCAAGTCATGTGGAACAATTGGCCACATAATGCTCAATGAAATATGCACATACAAGCACATGCATTTGCATGGAAATCTGAAAGCATAAATGCAAAGTCACACATGTTACGACAGATCATTGAATTTACACACAATCATGGAATATGTGTTTGCATGTGTATAGAGACTGAGTGTCATGCAAGACTTCAGCAAACGCCTTCAAACACAACATGTTATTACATTTCTTTGGATGATGTTGGGCATTAATTATCACATGTCACGATATACTTATCAGAGTGTTAGCCAACATGTCAAGAAAGCAAATCACATATTTGAAACAAGCAGATGCATTGTACATGACTTGATATCTGTCCATACAAATGTTATGAAATGGCAGAAGCAGATATAAACATGTCATAATAAAGTCAGCTTTTATTCTGCATAAGAATGTTGAGATGGAGAAATATGCCATCACAAACTGGCCGCACAAAAAGTCAAAATAGGAGTCAACATAGGTTTAAATACTATACCACAATTTGCAAAAACCGGTTCTCAAATGCGCAGACAAACCCACATGAACAGATACATGAAATGTCAGATGTAACATATACACATCCATAAAAACATATTAGAGCGAAAATAGACATTCATCCAATTATGTTCACCTTTTAGTTTGTACTTGATTTCTAACCTCTTTGTCCTTATGTGGCGGCATCTTCTTCAGTGGTGGTGGCTTCGTTGTCCTTTTGATATATTTCTTCCTGTAAGTGACTCACCTGCAGTATAATCTAGTAGGGTTTTCACACATGTTATTACAATTATTTGTACACCTTTCAAGGTTGAAGAGTAAATGTACCTGTTTGCAGGTGTTTCTCTGAAAAGATCATCCTTGGAAGTTTGAGTCACTTTCAAAGGTTGCAGTGTCTGAATTGATGTTTTCACAACAATATCATCATCTTGACTGCGAGCCACAGAAACTTGGAGGAATCAAATTGATTTTTATGTTTTCTAGTGTGGTACTGTGGTTATTCAAAAAGACAGTGTTGAAGAGTATATGTACCTCTCTGTTGGAGTTTGTTCGAACAAATCATCCTTTGTAGAGTCTTCCATTATCAGCAAGATCTTCTATTTGATGTCGCTACTTATTGTGAAGTTTCTCACTGCAAGCCATGTAAAGCGGGCTTGCATGGCATATTGAAGCGTTGGACTCATGGAGAGTGAACATGCTAGTGGGACCAATCTCATGATGTGTAATGCACGGGTACCCCTTCTTTTGAGGCTCAAGGACCTCACTCACTATGAGTGTGTAAATCAAACCTTTGAGAAACTTGTGAAGTTTCTCAGTGATCTTGGGGATAGATTTAATTTTCAAGGGCTTGGATTCAATTCAGGCGAGTGCTTTTAGAACATTTTTCGTTTTTGAAAATCACCAAGTTTCACAACAATTCAAATGGTGGTATGTTCCATAAATTAATGGAGCAGGCATATGTTTTGGACCAACATCTGCACCAACTTTGGTTAAGTGCAGATTCATAATTGAACAGCTATGTGTAGCCCAAACATATGTCCATGCAAATGGGCCTCACGATTATGCGTTAACCAAAACCATAAATCAAACTGAACTGAACCTTTATGTTTGAATTGCTTATAGAGTGATAATTTGGTCGATTCACATTAGAAACAGAACATGGGTATCCTAGGAGGCTAGTGTCAAACCATTACCTTTCTTCACTCTTGATCATATGAGCATATACAAGTGTATCCAACCCGAACTAAGACTGAAAAAAGAATGAAACTGAAAACGAAAGCTTTTGTTTATTGGGTTTTGGTTTTATTTCTAACAACAAGAGATTCATTTTTTTCATAATCAAACTGAACCAAACTAAACCAAGATTACTAGAGAATTACTAGAGAATATTAACTTATGGCCTCATGTAGCATTAGTATTAGCGATGAGTATCAGGACTTTAGAAAAAGCTACCTAATTGTAGTTTTTAGTTTGTGGCTTCAGTGGTCAATCTCCGCGGTTAAAAGATTATCCAAAACTAATGCTAATCCAAAAAGCTCCTCCCAAAAAGGGCCTATGTTTGACTAGTTATAGGTATAAATTTATAACATGAAGGAAATTTAAAAAATGTTCCCCTCAGTTTCAGAACAGATAGTAATATTTCACTTTTGATTGGTATTAAAGTTGAAGTGCCAACTGAGCATATTTAGATGTACTCGTCAGGGATCATTAAAACATCAAAGAAATTAATAATATGTTGTCGGATAGTCTGCGACTCTGCAAGAACTATAGAAAGATATATGTATAACAACAGATATTGAAATAAGCATTTATGCCTTCTTCATTTTCATACTTCTCATTGAATATAGGCCTAGTTGCATGGTGTACCAAATAAAATATTGAAAACTCATAGTATAAATTTTATATCAAGACAAAAAAACTTTTCTTTATAGGACAGATATTTGTTTAACCAGTTTACTCTTGAAAATAAGTACTCTTTCTTTTAAAATAGTAGATAATAGGAAAAAAAAATAAAAGAAAGAAAGAAAGAAATGTGCTTTCTGAGAATCAGTAATCAATTGCTGTTGGGACAAGTAAGAAATCGACAGAGTTTCATTCTCCCACTAGTTTTGCTGGGATGAATCAAAATACCAACAATGGAAGTTGCAAAGTGGCGGGAGCTCCAAAAAAAAATTTTCCCCCAAAAAACAACCAACGATGAGTATCTATTAATACTAAAACAACACAGTTGTAACCCTTGGAAGTTTCGATAAGATCTTTCTTCCTTGAAAACAGTTTTAATGTGGCAAAAAATCAATTTCTTACTGGGTATGAGTGATTGGGAGATCTTAACTTACCAACAAGTTTGAATGACAAAATTTCATATATTAATGTTTGGTTAAATTAAGAATATGATCTTTCAGTAATTTCACTTTTGAAAAGAAATTCATCATCCACAGTTTCTAGAGAACCATAATCCTAATCAGAAGAATGGGGAATCAAAATCCCATCATTTTCTAAAACATTTAGTAAAACTGTTGGCAAAAATGTCCTTATGTTCTCTGCTCATCATCCTTTTGTGCTTGGGAGTGAACCTAACATAGTAGCATGGAATTTTTTAGATTAAGGAATGCAGCATTTCATAAATCTTCCAAAATATTTTACTTCACCGGAATTATGAAAATTCTTGAATCAAACACATCCTTAGGTCAAACAAACTACAATTCCCAGAATATAGGAATCACAAGAGTAAAAGTTTTTGTAATTATACTAATAAAAAAACATACAGAACTAACCTAGTGAAGCCCAATCTGGATAAGGACATTCATAGACCCAACCAGGCCCAGAGTAACGAATGCAATGCAGCCACAATCCCTCTTCATGTCCTTCATATCTGCAGTAAAAAAAACCATAACAAAACTGTTAAGCAAACACTGCAATTGCTAGGCAGCAACCTGTTACAAAAACTGGAGTTGCATCAACACTGAGGACTGTTACAGTAGAAAACTAAAAACAAAAAAGGGGCTGCTCCTTAGATGCATTAATACTGCTGCTAACTTCTGAGTATGAAAAGGTGCCTTCATGACTAAACACCCCCACCTACTCAAATAGAGAAATGTTTTATACGATCTGCAGCTTCTTTTCTTCTCCAAAAGAAAAACTATTTCTCCAACTCATAACCATGACTCTCCATCATAAAAGGGCCACAAACTTCCTAATCATGTCAAAGGTCGCATTTGAAACACTGCTACCTTCTCCTTATTGAACAAATAGAAAGAGATAACCACGTCCTACATCCCATCTGTGCTAACAATTAACCCAATTTCACAAACATTTGTTAGACTCACATACTTAAGGAAAACATCAAGTGCACAGAACAAGCTTATTTTGGCCTGAAATAATTTATAATTTACAGGATAGAAACTTCCATGGATACAAAAAGGAAAGGGTTTCTGAACATTACATAAAGTCATAGAAGAAAGAGCTGTGTGGGGCAAGGTTGTTAAAGTCGTGTTTCTACCTATAGTCATTTTGGTTTTTCTACAGTCGTAAAGTCATAAAAAATTGTAAAGTCGTAAGATTCTATCAAAAATCTTTTAGAAAAAGATAAAAAAATATAGTCATCTAAATTATTTCAGGAAGTTCATATTATATAATTTTTTCACTTACTAATATTTTAATACCATAAAAATGCCATGGCATAAACATATAATACAAAAAAAAAAGTTTTCAAATTCACAATTCATAAATGAAAAGTTGAAAATATCTCAATTATCTAATGGAACACAAGAAATATTATGATCAATGATAGTATCAATATTATTATCTTCTAAATTCATATCTTCTTCTTCTTCTTTTTTAGTTTTATCATTTAATAGGTTAAACTCATTTTTGCAAATATTTGTATCATCATTGGCATTTTCTTTGCCTACAACCACATTTACATAAACTTGACAACCAGGATTATTAAAATCATAGTGAAGAAGAGTAATCAAGCGACACTAGGAGCCTGGGGGGAAAAAAATAGATGATTTTTGTTTTTTTCGGTTATCTTTATTTATTTTTTTACTTTAATCTACATTAGTCTAGTTTGATTGTATAAATATTGAATTGGGTAATAAATTAATATAGTTTTTGCTTGCTTTCATTTTTTAGCCCAATTTCAGAAAATTTGATATAATAACATAGAAACATAAAGTCGTAAAATTTCTAAATTTCTAGACTAAAGTCGGGATTCTACCCGTTTCTACCTACATATAAGTTGCTACTAAGACTTAAAACGTTTTTGTTTCTAGAGTCATAGAAACGTAAGTTTCTAAGACATAAGTCGGGATTTTAATAACCATGGTGTGGGGTATTGACTAGGACAATAACAGTTGTCATGAACAAAGATGAATCTTACCCTTTTGGAGCTAAATTTGGACAGTGAGAACACATGTGGTCAATTCTGAAATCTTCAGCACTGTAAACATATTCATTGCTTTGGTTTTCATTCAAATTGCTTCTCAAAGAGCCACAAGAAACGGCTGCAGCTCTGTCAGCAGTTGTCCCTTCCATCGAACGATCAACAATATCTTTGCGGAGGTAAAGCATATCATTGGCTATTGGGTGGCCAATATACTGCAGATGTACACGTATCTGCCAAAGAATCACAAAATTTCAAAATTAGATAACAAATAAGTGAAATTAAAAAAGCTAAGTCAATCCGACCCATTAATTGAAATCATCAGCTCAGATCTAGCAAGAGTAAATGAGTAACACCTTGTTTGAAAAACAGACATCTTTCCAAGAAAGATTAAAAGTTAACATAAGACCAATATGCCCATACCTTGATGTTAATAGAACAAATAATTTTGAATTCATAGTCTGATAAGATTATAAAGCATCAGAAATTCCTTCTACTTGAGAAAAGGAAATCGAAGACATGATAGGAAAGTGTAATCAAAAGGCCCAAAAGTTATTAATAGTGAAATGTAAACATGATGAAGATGCTCATAAATTTGAGCAATATATTTTCACATTTGCAACAAGATCAACATGAACATCTTCCAGAGTGGAAGTAAAACAGATTAATCAGCAATGTGTATTTCCCTACTTGATGAGTTCGTCCAGTAATTGGTTCACACAAAACAATGCTGTGAGATCTGTCAGTGGTAATCCTTGTAAACTTTGTACAAGCAGCCTTCCCCCTCAAAGGAGCATCACCATCAAACTTCACAGCCTGCATAAAGAGGATATTCCCATGAGTTTAATAAAGCCACTTGCATTGTTTTATACTTGATTCAAACGTTAGGAGCAACAGATGACACTTCAATATTACTAAAAAGTAGGGGTAGTTTCAGGTATAAACAACACTTCAAATTTTTATAGGTCAGTTAAATTTTTTTACCAGTGTCATCACAAAACAGAATTGAGACCTTCAATCAAGGAAGCATAATCATTTTGACATAAATAATAACAAACCTCAGCCGTGCTCCTTCCTTCTCTAGCATTATAGTCTACATTGGCATCAACAACTTGCTGAAAGAAAATCCTTAGCAGATATCAGATGGGGAAAAGTCATGGGTCATGGTGCAAACAGTGGACCATAAACTTATGACTAAATGCACCAAGACACATGTTTCCTTCAAATGGTATATGTCAGTTAGCAAGCACGCTAGTTTGTTTACTTTGGGGCAATAACTTCAATATTCATTTTGGTGGTGATAACAGCAATGGGTAAAAGAGCGATTGCCTGTAAGAAAATGTGAGATTCCTTGACCAATAACCAATGCAGCAGACACAATCAAGACCGCACCAAAATCGAAGATAATTTCGATGCATTAAGTGGTAAAATCCCACATGGTTAGGCCACAGGGTCAATGAGGGCTTTATACTGTGGCAAGGCCTCTCCACACATTGCCTGTTGGAAATGAGTTTGATACTTTAACAGGGCATAAACATGCAGAAGATCGTAAAACTCATGAACTTGAGCATCAGTGAAATCCTCGAATAGAAAATACAAGAAATGCCAGCAGTGCAAAAATTGAGATCCAGCAGTTTGAGCATATGGAATGTACAAGAATGAAACATTAACAACAGAAAGAGGCAGCCATCAACATAACTAGATTGTAGATTCCTACAAAAATAAAAATTGCATTTGCATTGATCCTTCCTTCAATCTCAACAGTTGAATATTAATAGATAATGATGCTATTATTTTCAGCAAATCGATGTGGTAATAGTGAAGTATAAGCCTATGAAACCTCCATTTCTAGCAAAACCAGGGGAAATTTCCAATTCTTGCATGAAAAGCTATCTATAAATACACTGGGTAAATAAATTGATCAATAACTGAAGAACTGCATCTGTCTGATTCCAGTCTCCCCTACTCTAACAAAATATCATAAACTTGACTTCATGGTAAGCATCTTTGTTTATTCTCATCACTTCCTTAAACCCTCAGTTAAAATAGGTTAGAGAATCTCACACTAAAGTAGAACTTGAAAACAATGTGTGTAAATCATCAAGCTCATGCAAGAATTATACCTCGCCCTCAGGAAATACACCAACGACCTTAGCTATATATTGTTTCTGCACCAGTCCAGCCTCAATCTACAAATTATATTTGAGATTGAGTCACTTCTTACACAAAGATACACTCCAACAAGCTCATTAGTTTTCATTGAAACATAAGACTATAAAGAGAGATCCAATCTTAGAGAGAACAACTAATGTACCAAGATCATTTGTCCTTTTATGTTAAACAAATATAAAGCAGGTAGATATACGATTAAAGAATTACTAAAAGAGTTCTAAAATTCATGTATCTGGGAAAGCAAAAGGTATAGTTTCAGGTGTTGCAATCAACGAAAGTACCAAGTTATCATGACCAATAAAATAAATTTGTAAATCAAGTTAATAAATTAGCTCTTAAAGGCTTTGTTTGGAAAATCCGTGGAATTGTATTTGGTGCAAGCGCAGTTGAACTTTTTTCACTACATGGAAAAGCTGCTTTCGTACAGTACTGAAAGAACTCAAATTTTCATTTCTTCTTCCAAACAGAAATTACAGAAATGCCGACCTAATCAGGTAAGTGGTCAAAACGCAGTCCCAAAATGCACTACCAAATGAAGTCTGTCACCAGAAGAAAACAAATTTTTTTTCAATATACATATGGAAAAAGAAGTGATAGACATGCACAAGATAGACTACGGGAATTATCACTAAGGAGGCATTGACAATATAACTAGTCATATAAACATCATAAACATATCCAACACATAACAATCTCAACCATGCCAAAACAGAATCAAGAACAGCTTTAACATTCTTGGAAGATGGCAAAGGAAATACAAGGTATTCAGTTTCTCTGTTCCTAGTCGTCTAATGGAGAGAAATTCAGGATGGGGGAGTGAAGGCATACCTGTTGTCTAAAAAAATCAGCTTTAGCAGGATTCCTGGCCAGGATAAGTAATCCAGAGACAAGCCGGTCCAGTCGATGAACAGCTAATGCAACTATGTTAAGCTAAACATGAAATCCTGACTGCACAATTTTATTAACAAAAAAGTGGAAAAACATATACTCCGTGGTGAAGGGAATAAGCTGCAACATTTGGATACGTAATAGTGGTTCCAAACCATGTTCTGCGTGAAGAATGCCAACCACTGTGTTTTTACGGTATTGACCACAAGGATGCACCTAACAAACATTAAGAATGAAGGAAATCAACTTTGCATAGACGTGAGAGGCAATAAACTGAGATCACGTAAAAGCAGCAACAACTGGCTTCTATTTTCATATTATCGACCTCCCGTCAAGATTGCTGAGTTAGGAATCAGTCAAGCGGAACTAAGAATTACATTTTTTATTTGAAAAGATGAGCACAACTTCTTAATAACAGCAGCTGGCATTCAAACTAATTTCTTTTCTTATTTTCTTAATGTCAGATCTTTGGTTCCTCTTTGTATAGTAAACTAAAAGTTAACATGCCTATTCCTCACAAAGCATGGAGGCTTCGACATCCTTTGAATTTCAGTGCTCATCTAATTTGGGCACTTTTGCTTTGTTTCCTTTTTTTCATAAGATGTCCAAACTACTTATAGGGTCCAAATATTAGATGGAAAACTCCAATCAAGCCAGCCTTCTCCATGATCTTGATCAAGAGAATCCTACTCTTTATGGCAATAAACTGTTAAAGCATCCAACCCAAAATCAATTGGCAATGGGTGGAGAGGTCTCACGCAATATAAAGCCTTCACTAACCTCTTCACTTAACAATGTGGAATTTTCCCACTTAACACAAGCAGCTAATTCACTAACAAATCAGTGGAAAGGTAAAGACTTAGAGTGACTCCCTGATGAAAATCTACAGTGATGGGGAAAGCCCTATGTATTGCTCCCAATAGTGCTAAAACTAGAAATTGCTTCCTCAAACACATCTTAATCAAGTAATATTGACCAACTTAAACACATTCTTTTAAAACCTATCACAAGACAATCCATACCTACCATATCACAAGTAAATGAAACAAGAATTGGTGTGTGTGCACACACTCAAAAAAAAAAACAGCACCTACTTAAGAAATATTATGCATTCTAGAGGGAAAAATATTTATGTGCAGCATATTACATAATACAGAACAAACAAATTAAAGAAAAACTACCAGCAACTCAAAACTTACAGGAACAGATGCTGGTTTACAAACAGTTATTACATCTGGTTCGTTTTGAAGAATTGAAACATCTTGAGCCATCACCGGAGGTTCATGCCTAGAAAAATGCAACACACCAAGTTTCATTGAAATTGAACCAGAAAGCATGGCCAGTAATATAACAAAATGAAACATAAAAAACACATGCTACTCTCTGCTTAAGTGCTTATCTATGCGTCCATTCTTTTACACATGCTAGAAAGAGGCTCAAGAATTTAAGGTAGACAATCCAATGGTCCTAACTATTAACACTCCAACTGTAAACAGAAATCCTACAATAACTCGGTCAAATGCCAGAACCTTTGTTTGAAGAAAAAAAAAATGGAATTCAAGCACCAGTCCTTTTGCATTGATTAATTTACTAACTGCAAACCAAATCCAAAAATTCATATAAACATTGTTAACCTGTGTAAAAAGTGGCTAATCTTCTGGCATCGTTTGACTATGCATGAAACTTGCACATTCTGTCCATCAACTTGTATCCGTCCACATTTGACGGCGCTAACCTACAACATTCATTGACATGCACAATTATGAATAGAGAAAAAAAATTCATAGAAAATATGCAAACTAATGTAGTACTGAAACCCTGTACAAATCAAAAGTCTAAATGGCGTAACCATGTATCAAAACGACCACAAAACTTGGACCAAGCATCAACAGGATAGATTACTCGCAACAAGAAAATGCTACAACCAAATAGTTACATAGTATTCATGAGGCCGGCCTCTGAACTCCTGGGCAAACAAATCTACGATTGTCTTCCCCTCCCATCGTTTATTAACCTGCAAACAACTAGGTTAATCAAAACAACAAAGAAAAAGAAAGAAACAGAACTCAATGGCATTCAAAATGAATAAACAAACGGAAGATGGAACACAGAAAGTGAGAAACTAACATGGGAGACGAACTCAAAGTAGTAAGGCCGAACATGGCGTTTTCCTGAACAAGAAAAAAAAAAAAAAGAAAAGAAAGAAATTCCAGCAAAACAGTTGAAACCTTCTGTTTTCACTTACTTTCGCGTCTCTGAAATGAAATGTCGATTACCGTTATGAAAGATGTAATCAAGCTTCTGCGGAGGATTTGCCGGCGTTTGCCAAACAATCTCCATTTTACTTCCTCCCTGGTTCCCTTCTTCTCCTCCTTCTCCTTTGAATTTCCGCTTCATCTTTCAGTTTCGATTTTCTGAATATCTCCCAGTGGAACGAGTGAAGACAAGGGAGGAGGGACCAGGAACCAAGGGAAAACTGCGCCGTTTTAGGGGAGCAGAAGGGTCGCTGAGTCGCCCTGTGGAGAAGAAAACGACCTTTCTACTACTTTCAGAACGAGTTGACTAAACTACGTCGTTTTGGAGGGAGAGGAGTGGGCAAGTCTTATTTGGTCTGCCTTTCAGCTTACCAACGAACACCAATCTTTCAGAAACAGCCATAAGAAGTTTGATTGATTCATCAACTACTACCAGAAGTTCAGGTTTTTATCTTCAAATTTCCTGATACTTTCCTTCTCTTTCTGAGCAATCAAGCTTCAAAATGTCTCCGTTTCCTTAATTTCATAATTACATCCTTTTTATTATTTTGAATAATTATCCAGGGTTAAGCTTTTTTATTCTTTTGGGTTGGTCGGTGATCGAGTCGTACAAGAATTAATTGGACTTGGAAACGGCTAGTTCTTGAGAAGGATTAATCCGAAGAAATGCCAGAGGAGGAATTGGTTGACATAAAGTTCAGGCTATACGACGGTACCGATATCGGTCCGTTCCGATACGCGCCGGCCTCAACGGTAGATATGCTAAAGCAGAGGATAGTTTCTGATTGGCCCAAAGGTTTATATCCTCGTTTGTTGGTTTATTCTGATATTTATAGAATACCCCTTTTTTTCCTGGTTCTTTCTTGTTTGAGGTGGGTGAGGCTGAGGGATTTTATATCTAAGTTTGCACTACATATGTGGGGCAGCTGAGGTCTTCCGAGTTTGGATGCATAGGCTGACTTTAGCTGAAGAAAGTTTTTATAAAATAAGAGGGAAAATTTCTCCGTAGAACACAGAATCTTGTCCATGTTTTGAAGGGGCTTTCAATTTTGTTCTTACATCCTAAACTTGGAAATTGCTTTGATATCTTTGGTTGGTGAGCTATTGAAGAGCTTCAAAATGAATTATAGGATAACTTAAGTGAATTTGTTTTATTTTTCTTCTCCAAGCTTCTTTCAACAAGGATAACCACTTTTAAGGTGCGAAAACCTTATTTTCTAAGATTTGGAGAACACCTTGGTTAAAATGGGAAACATCTTTAATGATTCTCCTAATTTTGTAGAACACTAGACGTTTACCAAAAAATTGGAGAAAAAAATGAGAAAGTTTTCGACAACTAAATGGATCCTAAGGTTCTGGCACTCAAATGATTGACTTTGCACCCATAAGTAGTCTATAAAGGAGGAGATCACTATTCATATTGTCAGAAAAGCTCATGAATACTACATCATGCAACTGCACTATTACGTACTGGAAATACACATCTTATTGTGCTTTTACGTGTTGAGAGTATTGCGTAAAAGATGCATTGTTGTCCTGTCTCACCAATGACTTCTTGTTTTACTGATCAAAGCTCTAGGGTCTCATGATTTAGGCTTAGGAGACTTAAAAAAAAATTGATTTCAATGGCTTGTAACATAATAGCTTGGCAATCAGAACTTATTTAAGTTTCTGGCCAAAATGCAAAGCCTAAGAGCACATATTCAGGTACATTTACATGGATTTTCTTAAATGCTATTTATGCTCCTTCTTAGGTAAGACTATAACTCCAAAGGCTGTGACTGAAATCAAGCTCATATGCTCTGGTAAAATTTTGGAGAATAACAAGACTGTTGGTCAGTGTAAAGTGCCATATGGCGAGGTTGCTGGAGGAGTTGTCATAATGCATGTTGTTGTACAGCCAGCGCCCACAAAAACTAAAACAGGTACCTTCCCTTCTATCTGTTTTGGTGTCAGTTTTTTGTTTTAATTTTCATTCTTCATTGTGTTGAACTGAGCCTTAGAAAGTTGTCGAAACAAATGAATCATCAAACATTTGCCACCCTTTTCGTGCTCATCTTTTGCTTTCGTCTGTTATTGGTGGGGGCGGCTAAAACCCAGTAAAGAGCAATGCACGGGGCCAATAAAGACCATCATTCTTCTCTGGTCAACATTGGACCAACTGGAGCAGTGTCATGAAAGGTAACCACCGATAGAAGTGAAAAACTTAGAACCCAACTGATCTGCTGTTTAGTTAGCTGTGGAATGGACATGTCTGATGATGCATCTCTGCTGAGACAAGGCATTGAAATTGAGCATTGGTGTCATAGACTCATAATAAACATCCAGCTGGGTTTGGAACTTTCTTATAGCAGACAAGGAGTTGACTCAAGGGTACTCTTACCATAACAAAGCCCAAATATAGCTGTAAAATTCTGTTTTGCTGGAGGTTTCATATTATTCTGGTGATTTGCATACTCGATTCTTGCAACACCTACTCATTGTTCATTTGTGGAAGAGAGTGAAAGTAACCACTACTACATGACTTTTGACCAGTCTATTTTCCTTATTGCAATGATGTCTTTGATCTTTTATCTTTACAACTCATTCTTCCTTTCAGGCCTAAAAAATCCAAGTCAAGTTTGAGTTTTATTATTCATAAGGTTTATATTCCTCCCAGTGTATTCAAATATTTCTAATGAAATTGGTGTTAATATAAGTGTAAATCCCCAGTTTACTGAGCCAATTTATCATTTAAGCCTTAATTACAGTTGATTGGGGTCAGCTACATGAATCTCCATTTTGCTTTGATTGGAGGCGAGTTCATTAGTGAGCTCTGTTAAGTGGGAAAATCCCACATGGCTAAGAAAAGGGGTTAAGTCAATGCTTTATATAATGATTGGGCCTCTCCACCTATTGCCAATTGGTTTTAGGTTGGATGCTTTAACATGGTATCAGAGCAGGTTCAAAATTGACCCAGTCATTGTCGAAAATAACCCACGTGATAGAGCCGAAGTGGCCTACACGTGAGGGGGTGTGTTAAGTGGGAAAATCCCACATGGCTAAGAAAAGGGGTTAAGTCAATGCTTTATATAATGATTGAGCCTCTCCACCTATTGTCAATTGGTTTTAGGTTGGATGCTTTAACAAGCTCTACGAGAGCAAGATCCTAAATCCCAGATTTGCTATTGTAATGATATGGTCAAGAGTTCGAGCCTTTGGTCAATGAAAACCATCTCAGCAACATCTAGCTAGTCGACAAGGACAGAGGTCATGCCTAGGGTAATTGAAAATAGAATGGATGCCATTTTGTTCCATCCGATACACTTTATCATAACGCCATGCCCTTCTACACATTGTCCTTTCTATTATATGCTTTGGTTGCATGTACTAGTGTTTTTGTTATCCATAATTCGTTAGCTGGAAGCCTTACATGGAACATGTGGAAACTAAATATCATCTTGTAGTTACAAAGTGAAATGCTCTTAGGGTTCCGGTGGCTGAAATCTTCATGTTAATAACTTGGACAGTGGTCCAGCTTCAAGATAGACGTACTGATGCCACTCTTATATATGGCTGGACACTGTCACTGTACATATTGACCGTGTCATGTAAACCTTCAATGCTGTCCTGCTAGTCATGAAGTATGCATGACCGTTTTGCATTATGAACTTGTTCCATTGAAACAAGTTCAACAAATCCATGCTGCTGGGACCTTCATTTAAAATAAAGGCCCATAAAGTACGAGACTGTTTAACACTTATAATCCCTCCATATGGTTGTCAAGCCTCAGATTGCCTGTTAAGTGGTATTATCTGCTGCTTTTTTTTCTCTTTTACCTTCCCATTCTTTTTTTTTTCTGTTTTCCTTTATGCCAGGTGACATCAGTAAGGCTATTGGATTGGTTAGCTGTTTTTTCTGAGTATTGCTAACATGCGCTGTTTGTTTCCCTTCTACAGAGAAGAAGATTGATGATTCGCCTAAAAAAGTTGTCTGCTCGTGTTCCATTCTATGAAGGCAGGCGTGTAGGGCTGGGGAGTTGCTCTAAAATAGGAATATTACATGTGTGCTGTGGGGTGGAAATGTTTGTTTATTTTGTTCTTTTCCCTCTGCCGTTATCCAATTGCTTCGTAATAGTTTGAATTATTTGTAAAGCTGTATAGGCTGTACCTTGTAAAGACAAATCTCAACCAAAGTTGAAGGAGGATTGCCTTTATTCTGTTACTGAAGAATTCTGGGTACGCTTTAACCTTGATAGGTTTGGGTTTCATTTTCCAGCTCAAAAGGTAAACATTGTGCAGAAGATCTAGTCAGTCGTGAAATGTAGGTATCATTCTGTGTACTCAACTACGGCATGGGCAAGTGTGGCACTAAATGATCGTGTGATTTGAACAAGCCAAACAATTTCAATTCTGGGTACGGCACAGCTGACATTAGCAAATCAGCGGAAGTAGACAGAGAAAACTTCAGAGCTGGTCACTCCCCGCTTTGTGTCACCAGGGGCTGGAAGCACCTGCAGATGAGTTTGTTTCGGCCAAAATTAATCCAATTGGATTTAATTTAAGTTAATTGGTTTATTTTATTTTTATATTTTTTTATCTGAAATAAATTTTATTTAAAAAAATGTTATATAGATATAATAATTCATTTGAAAGTAAATTTTTAAGATGTTATTAAATTTTTATAACTTTATAAAAATTTAATAAGATTATAAAAATTATATTTTTAATGAATTATTATAGTTATATAATATTAACTTTTAATTAAAATTAATTTTCAAGTAAAAAAAATATAAATATAAAAATAAATTATTTTATAATCAATTAATTTAAATTAAAACGAATTGGTTCTGTGAAAATTACCCGAAACCAATGGACAAGACGAAGAGTTTCCGAACTTAAATCAAATAATGCAGAGGCTGCACAGTAAAGAAAAAGACAAAAAGAGTCGGTGGAAAGGAAGGATAGAAAGACGGCTATGACCTCATAATCTGCAAGTCGAGCTTTTGCAGGCCCCATTTACTATGTTACTTTTTGACTTTGTTTATGCAAGGTAAGTCAGGGTTTAATATATAATATAATAATAATATTCTCAGTAATTCCAAGTTAGCTGGAATTATTTTTACGGCGGCCTTCTACCAAATATTTTTTCCTTAAGTGTAGGGTGTAAATAAAGGGGCTTCCAGGTTTGTCATGTTGGTGATGTTGCCTTGCGTATCCTCTTTCCTTTATTCCCAATCAACAAAAACAGGACACCACATACATTTTGCAGCATTACGCAGTGTTTTATGAACATATAAGGCACGTATGTGTACGTAGTTCCGCGTATTGACAATTTCATGAAACCCAACATTAATAGAAGACCAGACCTAGAAATTAAAGGCATGTTTAATTCTAGAAAATTTTTAAAATTTTCTGAAAATTAAAAATTAAAAATTAAAAAGAAAATATGTTTAGTGTGTAATTTTTTTTCCTATTTCCCGATAAATCAGTTTTCTAAGTAATGAAGAATTGGAAAACATCAGTTTTACTATTTTTGTAATTTTCATATCTAAAAAAAATTATCTGTGTTTCTTTCATTCTTGACTTTTTATCTCGCTCGTCATCCTCAAATCGCCACTACCAAACTTGTCACTTGTCGCCTGCTTGACTAATCTCCACATCAGCATCGCCTAAGTAGCTTCGTCGGAGTCTCCTCAGAGTTTAGTTTCGTGAACAATGGGCGAACTGAAGAAGGGGCAAGGGGTGCTGCTCCCCCCCCTCCCCCGGAAAATTTTGAAACTTTTGACATATAGGGTACTAAATTGCTTACATCGAGAGAAGTTTGGTATTAGAACCCAAAAAATATGGAAGAATATAAATATGAGAGAGGGGCAATGTGGCATGCGCTTAAGAAATTAGGAACCAAATTGGTGGTTCTCCCTTTAGCTTTAAGCAGCTGCTCAAAATATAGGAAACGCCGAAACGGTGGCCTTTTTTTGAGTTTCCACTCTTCCAAAATCCCAATCTTGGCGAGTCCAAATCAAGGACCAAAATTGCAGAGGTCTAAAGGAGAAGCTCGAGTCGAGTTGCTTGGATAACGTCGACGTCGCGAGTCGCAACGACCTCCGCACTCCACAACTCCGCCTCCACGGCTCTGCCTGAGCCTGAGCGCCTTTCTCTCGGCTATCGCTCTGCATCCCTATTCTGTTGTTCATCCATATTCACAATTCGTGAATCGCACCACGGCACCAAAGGCTTGCTGCCACAGCCGGCGTGCCAAGCATCCTCCCTTTTCCTCGGTTCCTCTGTTCAATTCCCCTCCCGAGTCCCCGACCACAAATCAATTTGCTTGCCTATGCCTGGTAACTTTAACTTAAGTTATTAACTGTTTAAATAATTTTTTATGTTTTGTCAAATTTTGCTTTGAATTTTATCTTATCATTATCTAATTGAGTGATTGTCTAATTGTTTAAATGATATTTATATGTAATTGACTCTGCTCTGGAAGAATAATAACTCTGAACATCCGAACAGGAACAAACACATAATAGAACAAGTTGCTTTCAAATTCATGCTTTGTGAGTAAAATGTGCAAAAAATTACTAAGATTTTTCAAGTTTTAACATGCATATGGATAATGAATAATTATGATAAAATGAATAATTATGAAAACTGCTAGGATTTTTGTTGGTTGTCCCGTCTGTATGCATATACATAATCTAATTATGATTTATGAGTTTATTATTTGGTTATGCAATGCATATACATGATTTGTTTTGTTTTCTCTTTTCAGCTATGGCTAGCAAACAAAAAATGATATCTCATTTTTTTTAGATAAAGACTCCACCAGGACCACCACCAGAATGTATGAATTGTATGAACTGTATTATTTTATTTGTATAAGGATTGTACAAATTTGACAAATTTTTTCAATTCTGCTCCCCTCCCCTTGAATGAAAATTCCTGGTTTCGCCACTGGAATAGACTCTCTCCTTCGATCGCAAATACAGAATCGGCAACAATCGTGGAGCTTACAATCGGACCTTTCTCCTTCCTTTAAACAATTTCACTCATTATCAATAGTATGGTAAAACAAAAAGCGGCAGAGATGGTCAACAATGGGCTATCAGGCAGTGGAAGCTGATGATGCTAGACTGTTACGCTTTTGGGGAGGACGAAGATGGTGGCTCGGATGCAAGGGAGAAAAAAGTTGGGGCCTAAGCTACAAAGATAAAAAGGTTGGGGCTGAATTTGAACTTTCTCCTTTTCACTTTTAGCTGATAGACTTACGCAAATATTCACTTATAGTGCACAAACTTTTCTTCAAATTTCAATAAAGGCATTGGACTTTACTCATTTATTTATACACATAAAATCATTTTTACTTATTTTGAACAAGTAAACATGTTTTCTAAAAGTATTTTAAAAAATTGTACATAATAAATAAAAATTAAAAACAAAAAATGAGAAGGAAAATTTTTTTCTACAATCAAACACCACCTAAAAATTCCCTCTCCCCTACCAAACATTTTTGACTTTCTAGCTTGAAACCAAGTGCTTTTCTAATCATATGATTATTACCAAGTAATTAATTTTTTTCAGAAAATACCAAATAATTAATTTGAAAAAATTTATATATACGTATGCTATATATACAAACATTGTGGTAGAGACATTGGCAATTTGGAAAGTCCAGCAAGCCTCTTGTAGTACTGATATATGGAAATGAGGAAGAAGAAGAAATGGAAGGAGATGAGTTTGTTGATGGGCATATGGGAGAAACGCAAGAAGGCGTTGGAGCTACTACTGAGGAAGGGACGGGAAACACAAGATGCTGCATCATCGGCGGAAGACAGAAGTCGTCAGCAACACCAAGGCCAAGCTATGGCTCCAGAAGGGTGCTTCTGGGTGTACGTGGGACCGGAGGAACAGCGGTTCCCGGTGAAGATCAAGCTGGCGAGGCATCCCTTGTTCAAGCTGCTCCTCGAGGAAGCTGAGACGGAATATGGGTTTGGTGGTGAGGGGCCTATCCGGCTTCCCTGCGAGGTTGGTGTGTTCTGCGAAGTGTTGGCCGAGATGAAAGAGGGAGGTGAGGATGAGAAGATGTTACGGACAGGATGCTACAGCCCGTTGCGTATAGGTAGTCCGTCGGGTCGCCATGTGAGGTCGAGCTTGAGAGAGGGTAACACTGGATCGTATAGGCTACTCAAGTGATGAGGGCCCTTCATCTCTTCAACACACCAAACTGAACCAACCAGATGAATCATATCCAGGAACAAGTGTGTTATATATTTGAACTCGGGACTGCAACAAATCTGTCCTTGTACGTTATGGTTTGATTGAAGAAGATCGAATCATCTCGTGCGTCTCGTCTGAAGATCGATCAATTAATAAAGTCAAATCTGTTTGCGTCCTACTTCCCATATACATGATACAATTAACCACAGTCTTCGTCTTCTTCCTTTTCTTCATTTTCTTTTTCTTCTCTGTTATTATTATTAGTATTATCTTCATTTTCACTCGGGGGAACAACTGACTTTCAACTTTCCCAGACGTAAGTGTTTCCGTCTCAAACCTACCGCGCGCATAGGTGTGCGGAAGGCAATTCTTGAAGGTGGGCAGTCGGCTCAAGTGAAATACAAAAGCTCGACTGCTCTAGGTAGATTTCCTTTTTTTTATTTACATATATGACATGTCAAAAGAAAGAATTGAACCACCTTAAGCTTTGGCCTAATGGTTACTTTAAAAGGTATGAGATTTCAAGCCTCCTGGGAGCGAAAAAATCTGCCTCTGTTAGGTTGTAATTACCTCTCTTCTTCTCTCAAAAACTTATACTTCATTCATCTCATAAATGATGGACCACTTCTCTAACACAAAGTTAAAATGTGTGTCATTTTTGTTGTTCTTTTCATTTTTGCTTGAAACTAAAATTTGAAAAAGAAAAAATATATCTTTTTAAGTAATGAAAGTTCAAATAAGAATTGGAAAAAAAAAAAAGAAGAAGAAGAAGACTTTTTTCAGATTTTGTGTTATAAAAGTTTAAATAAGGTTTATAAAGTAAATTAAATGGTAAAAACTTTTTAGGGCAGCCCAAAAAAATATTTTAGTTTATCCTATTTAGAACACATAGAATAATATCTTATAGTGTATTTTAAGTATAAAAAAAAAAAAACAGAAGAATTGAAACTTTGTCTTCCATTTTAGCAACTTCGAACTCTCAAAGATTGATTTCTGAGCCAAACTTGTGTTGTAACGTTCTTTGACTGCGGTTCACTAAATTAGGCAGACTGGATTTAAACGTAATGTGAGAGTAGAGAGCCAACTAGCATTATATCAACCCACATAAATGACGATGGTAACATTTAATGGCTTCGATTTGAAGAAATGACTTGGGATCATGTTTCGCGTACGGCACTAGCTAATTGAGTTAGGAGGAAGATCCCATATCAACCTCAACATACGAACCACGACAGCTACGCCTCCAGCTACCTGCAAGCTGCTGCCAAACACTAATAACGCAAAGATTTATCTACAGAACACATGCAGCGACATTTAACACGCTCAACTTGAGAAGTAGGTATTCACAAAACAACATGCCAGCAGGATGTAAATTTACAGGCAATCCATCAGGCAGCACATACCACACAGAGTGCAACATGGCAAAATCTGCATCTTCCATAAACCAACATTAAATCTCATGAGTTTCTAACCCAGTTAGGATTTACAAGTTGCAATGATTCACCAGCCATAAATCATCTACAAGTTGTAATACAACCAAAGCAATCTGTATAAGACACGAAATGGCCAAAAGAAAAATATATTAAAAAAAAAAGAGAGAGAGAAAAGGGGAGAGGGCGGGGGACTCAAGGTGATGAGGCACTTGTACAGAGAAAGAGCCCTGTTGAACACCTACAACTACATTAAATTACCAGTCATGTTAATTACTGATCAGGATCCTGCAGATTACCCTATGCCGCCAGCTTGCATTACCTCCAATGTTATACAACAATCATGTACTCCCGACTAGATGAAACAACTCAATTGTCATCCCCATCTTCATCTTTCTCTGCATCATCACCTGCCTCTGCCTCTTCATCATCCTCATCAGACATGTTATTTATTACATCTGTTATGATATCCTTCACCTCCGCTTTTCTGTGCATTAGATCTATACCAAAGTGGGTACCTACAGTAACCAAATCCTTGCACTTAGGGCAGCAAAGATTCACTTGAAGCAAAAGCACCCAAAGAAAAAGAAAAGGGGAGAGAGAGAGAGAGAGAGAGAATTCCATCTTCAGCAAGAAAAAACGTACCCAATTGCCGGAGAATATCGGACAGAGTTGCCTGCATCACCACACATGACCAATTTTAATATTGTTGTGAAACAACTTAGGCAATTCAAGTTCAAATAATGTCGCTTACAGTGTTAAAGTCCACTTTCTTAAGAATCTCCACAACAACTGCATGCATCTCTTCTCTGCTAGGCTCTTTAGGCTTCTTGCTGGCTTTACCTTTACCTACAATTACATATTTGAGTAACAAATTAAGCCAAAAGTATAAACAAAATATATATAAAGAAAAAACTTTACTTCCCAAACAAACTTAAGAATCTGAAAGAAGTCCATAACAGGACAATTCCAAGCACCCTCTTACAAAATTAGTTAAGCCAGTGATCTCGAGAGACTACCTAGTCAATATTAACAGACATCAAGATAAAGGAAAGAACCTTGATCCTTGCTGGAAACCTTAGAGGCTGACTTCTGAGTTTTCTTCCCAGCTGCCTTCTCCTTAGCTGATGCACTTCCATCCTTTGAGCTTTCTTTATCTACCTTCTGCTTCTTCGATGAAGATCCTCTTGAGGTGGCAGCAGTTCCATCAGTACCTCGTTTAGAGCTTGAACCAGAAGACTTCTTGGGAGGTTTTGACAGGGTAGCCTTCTTTTGAGATATAGATTTCTCCTCAGCTTCAATTCCAGAACCCTCCTTTGCAATCTTTTTTGATGCACTTTTTTTGCTCAATTTCTCCCTTGGCACATCTTCATCCTCGGAGTCAATATCTTCATGGTTATCCTCTTCCTTTTGAGCTTCAGTTTCCTCACTGCCTTCAGATGAATCATCTTTCGTATCTAATGATCCACCTTTTTCATCTTCACCTTCTTCAGCTTTATCTCTGTTTTTAAGCTTTTCCCCACCCCCTGGCATTAGCCTTTTCTTCTGTTCAACAAATACAGAAACAAACACTGTTAGCTCCAGCATCCACAAACTGAAGCTGAAAGAATGGATGAATAACATCGCAATGAGAAGATGAGAAGTCCCCACTAAACATAAACATCAAACAACTCCACCACCCGCACAAAAAAAAAAAAAAAAATCTACGCCAACTCCTCTATAGCAAACATGGCTTAGCAGCTACTCCCTTCATCCCACTTTCTTTGCTCCATTTGACTTTTTTTACTGATTTGACTTAAATTTATTCATATTTATTATTTGTTAGAAAAAAATTAAAAAAATATATATTTTAAAACTATAGTTCTTGATTTATCATTCATATATAAAGGTTTTTCATTCATATGCTAAAATGTTGAAAAAAAATTCATAGATTAATTGCTAAAAAATGAATGGTACAAAAAATTTGGGACAGAAGAAGTATTTTTTTTCTTAATTTCAGAAAATAAGAGAACTAGCCTTGCTATTTTTTGCGCGGGTTTCCTTAACGATGATAATATTAAGAAATTCATCCATTATGCTCAAAACCATGAAGACAGATCACGCACTTTCACACAAAGAAACAGAAGATGTGAAGAGCCAAGAGCCAAATGTCATAATGCCATGATAATAATCAACCAAGCCTCACAACAAACAGAGTGACTTCAACTAAGATAGACCAGCAGATAAACAATTTCTCTCCTGAGTTGGGATAGAATAAGCACACTTCAAAAGAATTACGCAACCAATTCTGGTCACCATTATATAAAGCCAGAAAGATTATTAGAACTTGGCCAGCTGAAAGAAAAAGGCTCCAGCAATAACCTTCCAAAGATTTCCTAAGAGAGAATGGCATTCTTATTTTGAAAAATGGAAAGCAAGAAGAACAACAGGTGCCTTGAGGTCACCTAAGTGCAGTTAACAAGTCCTTCAGCAAATACATAAGCAAGATTCACCCAACAATAACTAATTCTCAATCTGTGGTCATTATTCTGCAGTCATTGATAGTTCCAATTAGTTAACTTAGTTCCCAACTTCCTCTATTCACTGAACCAGCTCCTGTGCTTTCATTTGCCTTTCAAGCTAAACTGCCATAATCTAAAGAAAGTGTCAGATCCACCACTTAATGCCAGTTGCATCCACTGCAGCAATTACACTGCAAAAAAGGGGTCCAATACAACCACAGCCTAAAATTTCTACACCATTTAAAAGCTTCATAATTCAGTTCTATTTCTTTATTTGTTTCTCTGGCTTCCCCCGAAGCAACTATTGCAGCAGCAAGAAAATCACACACACATAAATCTTAAAAAGTTTTCTTTTCCCATCAGAACGGCTCAATTCTAGAACTTTTATAACTTAAGTAGCTAAATTGGACCACTCGGCACCAAATGCAACAGCTTTTTTGCAGTTGTAGTTGAAATTCTCAGGATCTATCTTGACTTAGACGGGACAATAATGTGCCCTGAGCATACCAGCTATTTATTTGTCACAACATGACTACTCTAATCTAAATTGAGCTTGAATCATTTTATATTACTTAATTAATATCACAAATAATTCAAAATACTCCACTAGCAAAGATATTTAAAAAGTGACAAAAAGTGCTCAGTCATATGCATACCCATCTAGAAAATAGTTTGTAAACCTATTTTTTATGAGTTTGTTTTAATCAGAAAACTTTATAAAAAAAATTATTAATTTCTAAAAAAGATGTTATTCAAGTTATAATCAGGCAGGGAGAGCGTTAGCTTTTAAATGGCACAGAATTTAGCATAAAGTCATAATGGAAAAAACACATGGGAAATGAATGGACCCTAAGTTTTGTACATAGTAGCAAAAAAAAAACCTTACATTCAGTGGTGATGGGAACAAAAAGGGTAGGTAGCCAACAGCGAACAATAACAATATCAACAAAAAACAAGCCAGAAAATAGAAAACAAAGTATTTCTCTGTCAGAGTATGGCAGTAAAATTACAAAGATAATCCAAAAAAAGAAACAAAAATTGAGGACCTGATTGAACGCCTTAAACAAGCTTCAATTTCAACACCACAAAACCCAGTTAACAAGTGCAAATCTAACTACATTTTAAAATTACAAATCAAGATTAAATGACCATTTATTGGCTCTTAAAAGGATTTTAAAGTATCTATTTTAAAGGGGCTTTTAAGCCAAATCATTTCTGCTCAATTCTAGTTCAGTCCTGGAATGGAAGCAGTCCATACCATTCTTTATTGGAACAGAACCTGAACTCATTAGGCCCACTCTGTTCGGTCAAAACCAAAATGACCAACAGAATAACCATAAGTCTGAATTAGGACACACCAATTCAAATCTCTTCTTTTATACTAAGACCTAAAACAGTAAAATGGACTTTTAGAGCTGAAATTGCTTTCTGGTTTAAATTTAACAACTAACATAATGCCAAAGTGAAACATAACTACAAACCTCAATGCTCTACGCTTATCATTGCTCTTACCTAATGTGGCTGTGCACTTCCAATGCCGTTTTACAATTAAAAATAAAATGGCAGAAATAAGAAAAAGTTGCAAACTTCCTTTGTCAAAAAATAAAAACCCAAACAAAAGGTGGATAAGCATTCCTATTGTCATTCTTCCATCAAATATGAAAAATCAATGAGTAAAGATGAAATTTCTATGACAAACATCATCCTCCTCTCAATAGTCCACCTTAATTCCAAAAACCATGGCATCAGTGACATGAAGCCCTTGATATAAATTTTTAGTTAAAAGCTGTACTTATAGTACAGATACATAAAGAAGAAATATGTGGCAAGGTTTTATGCCGGATAACCTTCCTAACACAACCCTCTCAGAAGAGAATAATTAGATGAAATTCCAGAACTATCATCATAACTTTTACTCTCCTTGCTTGAAGGAGCTTCATGATAACCATAGATTCTGACTGACATCAGGGTCACATTCCATTACAAGTTTGTCCTAACGAAATCAATATGTGCAAACATGAAAACACAAGCAGCAACCATTCAGACAAACACAAACAGATCTTACACATACACAGCAGAAAAGAACATATATTCCAATCAACAACCACAACTTACAAAGAGAAATTCAGTCAGATCATAACAAATCTGATCATAGAGAAAAATCAAACATGTTATACAACATCAGATGTTAGACATGTGCAAGTTCCCAGCAAAGTTCAAAAACCAGACTGAACAGGTAAAGAGCCTCAACCATATATGCAAGACACTTGTACAAACACAAATTTGGATAGAAACCATGAAAAAACCACCAAAACCAACTTGGATATTTGTAATTAGACTAGCCATGCATGATGCTACTGAACTATCAAACCTTGGCTGACATATTTGATGCTTCCCCTTGACCAGCACTTCTGCTTGGCGTAGCTTTGCGCTTTCTACCCTTTTCCTTGAGAGAGTCATGATAATCAGAAAATTAATGACACTCAAACTCGAAAGTGAGCATACCACAACTTCAGTTAAATACAAAGGACCTAAAAAAACCATAATACCAGCTCCTTATCAGCAAGCAGCGTATCAGTAGTAGCATGAGGGGATTCCAAGAACTCCAGAAGTTTGGCAGACAGCTCCTCCTAGAAACAAATGCAAGGTTATTCCTATGTAAGAGACAAAGCTATGCCAAAAGAGCTGAAACACAAAATGTACTTTTTACAAACCTTTTTTGCAGTTGCTTTGCTAAGTGGAATATTGAGCAAGTCACAGAAATCCATCAATTTTTCTTTCACACATTTGTCAATTTTTTCTCTCACTTTTGCCTTTTGTTTTCCCTGCTGAAGAGAGAGGACCACATAAATACCAACCTTTCCAGTATTGCTTATAGCATAATTTTACACATCAAACACAATAAATTCTACTAAACCAATTTCCAAGACAACCGAAAAATAAAACATAAAAACATAGATATAATAAAACATTTTTCTGAAAGATAGTGTGGAGTACCTCATTCTCAACCCACACAAAACCAGAAAATTTGCCTATATTTCTCTTAACACTTTGAGGCTGCACAAGAAAAGGACAGTAAAAAAACTCAGCATACATGACAGAATAACAGCTTATAGACAAACGAAAAAGTAATTTTCATCACCTTTCCTTTCTTTCCATATAATATCATATGAAGTACTTGAAGATTCTCATCTGCTTTCCTCTTGGACAACTTGAAAGCCACTGAAACATTCACAGCATCAGACGGGTAAAAAAGAACTATCATTCAGCAAAGGCATGAAAGATTATTGGACTTTCATCAAATTTATGTTCATATATTTTGATTTAAGACACAAGAAAACAACAAAACAAAAAGAAATGCATCATCATCAAAGTTTCACTTTCCTCCAACAAAGTACAACCTTCAGGCTGAAATTAGACCAAGAAAAATGCCTGCAATAATTTGTTCCCCAAAACAATCCCATGACATTAGTGATTAAGGCTTTGTTCAGGGAGGAGGCGTTCCCAGTCTCTATCAACTATACACACCATGTTTTATAGTTTAAAACTTATTCATTCATACATCTGCAAATATTGCAAACTCTTCTCGTTTCTTCAAACAATATAGTTGTGACAGGACACATAAGGTTCAGGCATGGCTTCTTGGAAAATGTATGACCATGAGACTTTTAGCCATATCCTTGACCTGATGATTGAAATATAAGACAGATAATGCAAGTTATTTTACACTGAGCTAGCTGCAAGTTCTCTAAGTTCAAGGGATTCTTTTGACCAGTGGTCACTAAAGAGTAACTTGGGAAGAAAGTAAACCCCTATAACCATATAAACTTTGGTAACCGGTGCTAGCCTCTCCACTCATAGCCACTCAGGTTTTGCTTTAACAAACGTGCTTATGAGATAGCACAACTAAAAAAACCTAGCATTATGCAGGATTAAAAGGATAAAATAAAACTACCATTACATGTAGGAAATGTTTATAACAACAGACAAACAGAAACGATGCTCAAAAATATAACTCTGTGAATACTGCAGATAAGTGATGATAGACATATCAAGCCCACCAAAGACAAGCTAAAGAAGTGAGTTTTTGCATAAACTGACTATAATAGACAGATGTTCGCTACATTTCCAGAAAAAATGCCTAATGCTGGCAGAAACCTACAGAAACTACTGATTCTGAATTTTGATAATTCAACATATCCACCTGTCTGCATTAATTCTGAATTCTGAAGACTCAACAATTGGCCATCTACTTTAGGCCTTTTAGTACAAGAGGGAAAAAATGGACTGCATCACTAGATCCCATTTACCCCAATTCACGCACTCCTAATAAACCTTTCAAACAGTTCATATTCAACATGCAACGAAAGTTAAACAATCACAGAAACCAGAACGGCAGCGCTGAACAGAGCAACTTGATACATACCATTTGGAATGTCCTTGAGCAGAGTTCCACGACCCTGCAAAAAAAAATGCAAAGAGAAAACGGAATCAAATTCCAACACCGACTCTAAAAAACAACTCAATTGGAAGGGAACAAAAAAGTTGCAGACATTAATTAAGATACCTTCGGAATCTTCAAGGGCTTGCGTGTGGACGACCTGGCAATTGAAGGAGCCGAGTACCTTTCGACAATTTTCCTCTCCCTGACGGGCCTCTCAGTGCTCGGCGTTACAGGCTCCTTCTCAGTCGTTTCTTCACCAGATTTATCCTCGTCCTCCTCACCAGATTTTTCAGATTCGCTCTCGCCCTTCTCAGGGCTCCCATTTTGGCTACTCTTCTTTGCTTCTGGCGACTCGTCCTCTCCCTTACCTTGTTGTTTCGACTCACCATCTTCCTTGGACGTCTCTTCTGGTTTATCTCCTTCCCCTTCCGCCAAGCCCCGAGCTTCCTTCTCCTTCTCGTCCTTCTTCTCAGCAAGCTCGGCGCTTTCTTTCTCCTTCTCTTCCGTCTCCTTCACCTGGTCATCTTTAACCTCCTCCGACTTACTCTCCTCTAGGGTTTCGCTCGCCATGACCGCAAGAGATCCAGCGAAGAGGGTAAGCTAGCCGGGGTGAAACCCTTGGATTTGGGGATTCGTGAGAGTCAAAACCCTAAAACAGATCCAAAGGAAAGCGCCAGTGAACCAATCAGTGGAGGGAAAGGGTTTTTCAGTAGTTGGTGATCTATGAAGAGAAGCGGGGAAAATGAAAAAGATTTGATTTTGGGTATCGGGAATGACTCGCGGCAAAGCTGAAATTTTTCGGGTTCGATGCTTCTTGCTGCTAAAGCGCTTAGGTTTCGACACCTGTCCCAAGTTGTGAGTTTCCTTTTCACTGTCTTCACCCCCGCTGTAAAATCCGTAGATTAACGCACGAGCGCTGTGGGCCCGTTCAATTTACTGGCGGCCTGCATTTAGGTATTGTGGGCCGGACATGGATAATGTTTGAAATTTATAGCCCTTAGCCACAGTGCCACACAACACTTGTGTACGCAAACAAATGTTCTTCACAGGGATGTCCTTAGCCAAGTTAACAAACTATCTATTTCAGATGTGCTACGACAATAATGATCCCTTCGTCATCCCCTTTTTCTTTGTTACTAGTAATTTGTTTCAGATATAGATAAAAGGTATTAAAAATTACTATTAAAAAGTTGGAAGTGAAAAATTTATTATGCGAAACCTTGAGGAATTGAGTTACAACTTGTAATTGTACCACTTCTGAACTTGTCTTTTCTAAAATGTATGTCCACCACTTAAATAATGGCCAAGGTCAAGATAAGTGTTCCTTTTACCAACTCACCTAGCTAGCAAACGCCTTAATCATTCTTTCAAAGTCAGTTTTAAATTTTATTAAAGTGAGTTTTATCAAAGAGTAAGTAGCCTTCTTCACCAAGTTATTGTAACAAAATCTCTCTTTACTTTAATTTATCGTGAAAGCTATTTCCCAAGAAATGAACTTCTTTCTTGGTTGTTATTTCTTTCATTTTATTTTTATTTTTTTCATTTTTCTTAAATGAAGTGAATACAAGACAATACTTTTTATGGTTCTCATTTCAAGTGTCACATTTGTTCTTCTTGCTATTAATTATGAATTTTTTTTTCTTTCCTCAAGTTGCTCTTATTGGCTTTAATATAAATGAAGTAGGTTAGCCTCCTTATTATTGATACTAAAATTGTTTGTTATTTTTATACGATTAGAGAGAAAAAAATAATGGAAGGGATCACACATGAATTAAATTATGGTCAAGGTATTGAAGACTCAAGATGGTTATTTGCATCTAAATGTTGAAGAATGAGTAGTAATTTATAGCCATTGTTTATTTTTGTTTCAATTATTAGAAAAAAAATATAAGTTTATTTGTTCAATTTGTAATAGGTTTAGACAAAAACATTTGCAAAGTCTTCAGTTGGTTATAACACTACATTTGATGCAACAAAGTTTTTTATCCTGAGCATAGTGTTTGTGTTTAAAGAATGAGTTTTTTAGTAACACTTACAACATATTTTTAACCAGGTCATGTAGTGGGTTATTATTCACATGTAAATATGCATTGGGAACAAGTAGTAACAAAAGCATAATTCAAAAAGCCTCAGATCGATTCTCGATTGAATGACATATTTTCTTTTGTTGCACACAAGGAAAACTCACATCTAGATATAACTCATGAATTTTATTTTCAACTATGATTATACTTTCTAGTTTTGTATATTTAGGACATTAGTTTGATAAAGAAAAAATAATACTTTTTTATTTACAGTTCGATGATTTCATACTAATACTGGAAGTAACGGTACTAGAGATACTTTTCATTCATCATAAGCAAGTGATGATAAAAACCTTGATGACACCCATAAAGATAACTAGACATTGTATTTGGTACATGTAAACCTTGCGATGCTTAAGATTGACATTTCTTCTATGTTATTTGCTATTTTTAAAATACAACTAATTGATATTTTTGGCCTTCTTAGATAAACTGAACTTTATGAATGTTGAATGCTATGTATTATGGATGTTATTTCTATTACATGTCATTTTATTTTTTATTTATACTTATGTTCACATTACCCAAAAAGCAATACGTGCGTATCATAATAGCAACAAAATAATATAATAAATCCAAATTAAAAAAAAACTAGTTTTTATATCCGGTGTTGTCACGGGAAAAAAAAGTAAAGCATCCAAAAAAAATTTAAATTATGTGTTGAGAAAATATGACAACATTAGTACATACTAAGAAAGTTAATAAAATGTCTGGGCAACCTAAAAAACTAAAAACAAAATTCAACATTTATTATTAAAATATTTAGTGCATCAAACAAAATGTATTGGTAACCTAAAAAAGTAAAACCTTCTAAAAGTGTTAAAAACAATCATATAGTTGTTTTGGGAACATCCCAAGCATCGTTTTGTGGTAAAACGTCAAACACCGAATCAACATCACTGTAAGAAAATGTACCACATAAAAAATATTAAAACTTCTTTTATTTATATTAGAAAAAAACAAAGATTGACATGATCTATACTCATTTAAGAATTTAGCATCAGTTCTATTTTTTCTAGAAGGTTCTCCCAATTGATATATGGGATGATGGTGAAGCTCTAACCTAGAAGAATGTATGAATTATTATTGTTTGGATATTGTGGATATCATAATCCACCAATACTATTTTGCATATACATACAATATTTCAACAACTCGAAATTCTTGTTCAGAAAATATGGTAGCAAATGTAGAGCACAAAGTTTGATTGACATTTGTATTGTAGGGATCATTGCTGCTAAGTAATATTTGGCTATGTAGGGTTTGATTCACAATATATGTAATAGCTTTAGTACTGGAAAAAGTAAATTAACTTTTAGCACCTTAGGTAAATTGTTGCTCAATAATTAAACTAATGTTAATATATCATAGTTTCATACCTAGAAGAATAACTCTGTTTGAATTTGACATTTTCACCAATAACATTGTCAAAAGATCTATTTTTAACCCTCTGAAGAGGTCTTCTAAGGGGAGAATACTATCGATTGGAACAAAATGGCAATATGCATTAATGATTCAGAAACATCAACCAAGTTATTCAAAAAATGGTTAAATATAATGCGTAATGTCTCCATACCAGTGAAATGTAATGAAGTATTCGCCGAGACTTATTTGCATAGTTGATGGGTTGTATTTTTCTAACCATAAATCTAAAATAAATGTTTTCACGGTTATAATTTGTTACATCAATATGCCAAAGAAATATCATACTCTGAAAATGTTCAAACATCCTTGAAATTTTGTCTTCACCATTTTCCTATTATAAAAATATACAACCCTTAGCATAACAATATATTATTCTTTGTATAGGATATTGGAGAGCATAGGTTAGAAATTCTAACTGAATGATATATCCGAAACAATTCTGAAGCTGAACAATGAAGTAATTGTTGTGCAACAACATCAAAGATTTATTGTTAATAATAAATTCATGTGATATATTAATTTTATTAATAATATTTGTTGTTAAAACAATTTTTAGGAACATATGGGAATGAGTAATGAACTTGTGCATTTGTTCATGGAAACAATTAATTGATTCATGTACAGATATTATTAAATTAAGAATTGTGCCCAATTGTCTCCTCATAGCAATAATCACAATTTTACATATAAAAAATTTATTAAATCAATATATATCCATTTAATAGTTTTATTTAAATAATAATGTACTAAAAAATTTTCATAAAAATTTATTGTGCCTACATTTTAATTTCAGATTTTTGCGAATGTGGTTTGCTAAATTACGGAATCTATTCATTAAATATATTCGGTTTTTTCTATTTTAATAAGTTATGTATTTTTTTGTGTACTTTGGTTAAGTACAATAATACAAATCTTGTCATAGGTAACATGTTTATATGAAACATAAAAAAATTCATGTGATATACTGATTTTATTAATAATATTTTTTGTTAAAATAATTGTTAGGAACATATGAGAATGAGTAATGAACTTGGGCATTTGTTCATGGGAACAATTAATTGAATTCATGTACAGATATTATTAAATTAAGAATTCGGCCCAATTGTCTCCTCATTGCAGTAAGCATAATTTTACATACAAAAAATTTATTAAATCAATATATATCCATTTAATAGTTTTATTTAAATACTAATGTACTAAAAAAATTTCATAAAAATTTATTGTGCCTACATTTTAATTTCAGAATTTTGCGGATGCTGAATTACGGCATCTATTCATTAAATATATTTGGCTTTTCCTATTTTAATAAGTTATTACTTTTTTTTATGTGTATTTGGTTAAGTAAAATAATATAAATCTTGTCATAGGCAACATGTTTATACCAAACATAAAAAAATTCATGTGATATACTGATTTTATTAATAATATTTTTTGTTAAAATAATTGGTAGGAGCATATGGGAATGAGTAATAAACTTAGGCATTTGTTTATGAAAAAAATTAATTAAATTCATGTACAAGAATTATTAATTTAAGAATTGGGCCAATTGTTTCCTTATTGCAGTAAGCACAATTTTACATTGAAAAAAATTTATTAAATCAATATATATTCATTTAATAGTTTTATTTAAATAATAATGTGCTAAAAAAATTTTCAAAAATAAATTATTGTGCCTACATTTTAATTTTAGATTTTTGTGAAATTGTTTAAAAAGTTACTGTGTCTATTCACTAAATATATTCGAATTTTCCTATTTTACTAAGTTACGTATTTTCATTTAATAATATTTATTAACTATAAAATTAATTGTGAGAACAAAATCTAGGGAGTTGGGCCTACTATTATAATCGGGAAATTTTAATAGGGCATTTAGCCAATTTAAAAGATTTGGTTTTACCCAATTTTGGGCTTAGCTAATGAGGTTTTAAAATTTCTTTACATGGATCAGCTCAACTCATAGGCAATAAAAATGGCTTAACCCAACAAAGATACCATTAATTATATACCATCTAATTTAATTATTTATCATCTAATTTAATTATTTACTATAAAATATATCATCCGAATCCTAAAGTTTTGTCCGCCTTGCATTGTTACATTGGGTACTATAATATAAGTATATTGAATTTTGGGGGTTAGGAAAAAAAAACTTGAATAGGTGGGGACTGTCAGCATGGAAATATAAAATTTGAGATCCTTTATTGCGATTAACCCACATAATTAGGGATATAAATACTGGAAACTAACCCGGCATTGGAAGTACCCTAATTTCTTGCCAGAACATTTGTTCTCCATCTGGAAAGCTGTTCTACCCATTCATCTCCCATTTCCGCCATCATCCAACTTTCCAAAAATCTATCTTATTCTTCATTGCGTCTAATCAATCCCATGGTTTTGGTAATCTCCTCATTTTCCTAAATCTATATGTATGAGTTATTTCTTTCTTTTTTATTATTTTTTAGAAGAAAAAAATATTTTTTTCAACGTTTAAAATCAATTTTTTTAAGGTTGAGCTTTGATATTTACAAATCTGGGCAAATGGACAATTTAACTCTTTTACAATTCTGTTCTTTGTCAGATATTTGTTTATGTAGTTTGTTTATTATTTTTTTTATTATTTATCACTTATGAGTCAATAAATTATATAATTTTGAGATTTTTGAATGGTTAATCATAGGAGACCATAGATCTGCATTCCTTGTAAGACAGAACTGTTAAAAAAAAAATTGTTTTTGATTTTTTTTTATTATAAACCTTTGATGTTGATATTTTCTTCTAGTAAATATGATCATAAATGTTTATTCGCTATGATTAAAATTTTGGTCTCTAGCTATTGATATTCAAATCACTTTTTGGTTTTTAATTATAAACCTTTAATGTTGATATTCTCTTTGGTAAATAAGATCAGATTTTTTTAGTCACCAAGATTAAAATTATGGTCTCTAACTTTTGATATCTTTTAATGTTAATTTCTAGGTAAAAATAATAAGGGCCCATTTAACAGTAATATAAGACAAAGACTCATGTGCAAATATTCCAGGTTGTTTTGGCATTGCATGTTTAAGCCTAGGTCTTTTGATTAAACATAATAATTTCATTTTGAGGTTGAATGATAATTTTATGTAGTTTTTTGTATTCTACATTGAGATGTTTTCTGGTTTCTAGTATTTAATTTGAATATCCCTTTAATCACCACATATAATGGGATATTTAACTTTGTCAATACTAATACTAACAAATGCTCCCATTTAACTCCATTCTACGTCTATCATCTATAAAGTATTGGTTTTCTTGTGTTTTTTTCAAATCGACATCTCTAAGCCTTGAACAATAGATTGAACATAATAATTAAATTGTGTTGTATTTAAATAAGTAATTCATAAAAAAATGTACACTTGGCCTTGGGCTTTTATGTTTGGGTTTTTATGGCATTTTGGATTTCCCACTTATGGTTTTATAAGTTTATGCTCATATTCAGTGTTCCATTAAATGTTTTTAAAATATAAACTTATCAAAAGTTTGTTTTGACATGTAGCGTACAATGCCTTATATGATTGATGAGTGTAATTGATGACATTAGAAACTAAAGTGGAGAATTTGAGCACCAATTTAGATAAGTTTTTTAACTATTTACATTGGATAATTTGGTTAAGCTATAATTTCTTTTAAATGATTATGAATATTTTTATGATGTTACCAGATTTCATGGAAAAAAGTTAGTAACACTATTGTATCATTGCATGTAACTACAAAAGCCTCTCTAGAGATAATACTATATCCCTAAACTATTATAGCAATGCATGCCACAATTAATAATCTAATATTTCAGTATAAATAATCTAACATTTATCAAATAATCTACAGCAACCTCAATTTGTTAATCAAACCTGAATGAATTAACAAAAACAACAATTAGAAATTGTAACACTTAATGTTCATTGTATGAGCCGTATATAAATGAATGTAAAAATTTACTAACTTTCCCTCTAGCAATGAATGCTTTTTTGTAAAAAAAAAAAATATGTAGAGATTTCAGTTAAGATGTTATATAATTAAAAGAGAATGTAAAGATAATATGCTGTGAGATATTGTTGATGAACTTATTGGCAAATGTTGGGGAACTTTTAGTTGCGTCCATGATCACTTTTAAAGGCAGTTAGTATGAGTTAAACATAATAATGAACCTTAATTTTCATAAATAAGTTTTCCTATTCCATAAGATAAAATTGTGCAATTTTAATAAGTCTCATCATTTAGAAAGGTAATTAGTGCTTTATGTGATCTTCCTTTCTAATTAAAAATAATAAATAAATTGAAAACTTTTTGAGATTTAGTAGTCAACATTGAATTATTAATTAAGATTGTGCTAAATTGATCTGGTAATATATCTGACAAATATGTGAAGTCGAAATCACTTATTACCTTTATGAGATTCTCTTAATGTTTTAGAATTTATGGACAAACTTAATTATGATGTATGGTAAGGAAAATGATGCATTTACTCATATAAAATTATGTGCACATAATAAATGATTCCTTCATAATAGTCATTCCTTAATTACTTATATTGACCTAAATAATATTATTTACATTGAATAAGTTTTCTAACTATTTACATTGGATATGTTGGTTAAGCTGTAATTTATTTTAAATGATTATAAATATTCTTATAATGTTACCAGGTTTTGTAGAAGAAAGTTGGTAATACTATTGTATCATTACATACAGCTGCAAAAGCCTTTCTAGAGGTAATAGTCTATCCCTAGACTATTATAGTAATGCATGCCATAGTTAATAATCTAATATTTCAATATAAATAGTCTGACCTTTATCGAATAATCTACAGCAACCTCAATTTGTTGACCAAACTTGAATGAATTAACAAAAACAACAATTAGAAATTGTAACACTTAATGTTCATTGTATGAGCCGTATATAAAATGAATATAAAAATTTACCAACTTTCCCTCTGTCTATGAAAGCTTTTCTGTAAAAAAAAAAAATACGTAGAGATTCCAGTTCAGGTGTTGTATAATTAAAAAAGAGTGTAAAAATAATATGCTGTGAGATATTGTTGATAAACTTACTGGTAAATGTTGGGAAACTTTTAGTTGCGTCTATAATCACTTTTATAGGTTGTTGGTATGAGTTAAACATAATAATGACCTTTAATTTTCATAAATAAGCCTTCCTATTCCAAAAGATAAAATTGCGCAATTTTAATAAGTCTCATGATTTAGAAAGGTAATTAATGCTTTATGTGGTCTTCCTTTCTAATTAAAAACCATAAATAGATTGAAATTTTTTTAAGATTTGGTAGTCAACACTAAATTAGTAATTAAGATTGGGTTAAATTGATCCGGTAATTCATTTGACAAATATGTGAAGACCAAAATCACTTATTACCTTTATGAGATTTTCTTAGTTATTTAGACCTTATGGACAAACTAACATAAGAGATCAAATAAAATAAGGGAGCTCAAATATCAAATTTATATAAATGCCAAAAATGATTATAACTTACGAGCAATAGACTAAACAAAACCACTTAGAAAATAGCTATATTGTGATCCTTGCAATACTACATTTACTTAGATAATTATGATAATATCCAAATCACCTTCTTCCTAATTCCTCATTTGGAATGAAAATTAATAATTGGAGTTTTCTCCTTCTGGTATTCTTGGCTATCCAGTCCAACTCTAGGATGATCTTGATTATCAAAGTTCCTTACTCATCCACTACCTTCCCTTCTATAGTTGATAAATCCTAACTTGAATATAGTTGATTGTATTGCACCTGCTGAACCAATTGGGCTTCCAATAACTGATCTCTTTTTAAACAGTGGTCATTCGATATCCCATAAATCATCAATATCAGAGTCATCAGTTGAATTAATATCCTCCATCTTTGTACACTTATTAGCATTTCTTCCACGGTTTGTTATCTGCAATAAAAAGGCAGTTTCTTGTAATTGAATTTAGTGTCACATAATATATTGATATCAATTCACTTAATGTACCTCATTTAATCTATCCACCATTGCCACTTACATCTGCTTCCTCTCGGCTTCTTCTATCTAGAGCAGTTAATATGTTTTACTCATCAAGAATTGTATCTCAAACCGAATTAAAAAACATACGGTGAATAATTGATTATTTGAATACCTGCATTATTAATTGAAAAATTTTCTCCTTCAAAATCGCTCTTTCTGTCTTCATCAACTTCAACTCTTGACGTAGAGTAACGTTTGCCCTCCTTTTTTATCTCAAACTCCTGCTTTGCATGGACACGAGAACTAAAATACAAATCGAAGATCTTGAAGGCATAAACTCGTTGTAAACCGTTAATAGCTTATGCTGCAGCATCTTGTTTACTCTTCAACTTGCATATATAGGGTTTACTGTAAAAGTTATCTTTTTTGCGCTTCTTATGATCATCGTTAGCTTCAATTTCAACAAAAGTTATAAATGTAGATAAGCCAACGTCATTGATAGTAAAATTTACTTGAGAAAAGTTAAAATGATTGAGAATTCTTTTGAGGAAGCAAACATAGCAAGCTAGAATAATATCCATTGTTTTTTGTAAGCAGCAAAATTAGAAAAGAAATAATAATAAAATGGAGGATGGGAAAACCAAAATTGTTAATAGTTTATATACAGATTTGCACCTATATTGGATTGGGAAGTCTTCAATTAATCTTAAAAAAATTTCCTTGATTTTTGGGCATTAAATATTGATTGATTTCTTTTCTAATTTTTTGTATTAGGGTTTAGGGTGAGGGCACGTGTCAAGATATATACGCTTTATTTCCTTAGTTGTACTAAGTAATTTGTTTTACTATTTATATTATATTCCTTAAGTTGTTGAATTCACGCCACACCTAAAATTTATATATTGAAATACAAAACCGACTGTAGTTGCATAAGTGACTCATAAATCTTGGTTGGAATCAAGAAATTGCAATTTTCTCTTTCTGATCTTGATTTGAAGTGTCAATATTTATTTAAGGAAAATATATTTATTAACAATTTCAATGTAAGTAGAATATCTGGTGGTAAATATACTCAAATTAAACTATTCAATTCATAGTTAGAGTTTTTTTTTTCATAATTTTTTTGTAATTCATTACTTCTAATCGTACAATCCCTGATTTCAAAATTTTAGTTATAGAAGATTGTACTTTGTTTGTGCAAATTTGATATTATTTACAATTTCAATGTAAATGTATGAGTTTAAAATCATTTAATATTGGTTGATCTCTTTCTTTATTTTTTGCATTGCAAGTTTAAATGGTGAGGACACGTTTCTACGTATACATGCTTTATTTCCTTAGTTGTGTTACGTAATTTGTGTTAACTGATAAATGGGGAGTCAATTATACTTTCTCTAATAGCATAAAATTTGTGAAAAAACATGTATGTCATAATTAACTCTCTAGGGCAATTATGGGTTTTAAGTAATTTACATTTTTTAATAATTATTTTGTTAAAATAGTATGTCACGTGGCAACTGGTCAAGCTCCCTCAAAAGGAAATGACCAAATCCTCCCCTAGATATGTCCTATTATATATATATATATATAATTAGATTAAATATGGGTAGAAGGGATTGACTATTTCTAATTATTGAATTAGTATATGAATAACAAAAGCAGTAACTACTTATAATGGATAAATCACGTAATTAATAATATAGAATTAAATATCACAGTATACCACTTATATGTGGTACAAATATTTTTACATTTTGTTATTCTTTAAATGAAATGCTGTAGTATAATGCAGTATTTAGTGATATTTTGCATACGAGTCACTTTTAAATATATTTTGTCAAAAAAATCTGCGGTATATTGCAAATTTCATGAGGTACGTATCATGGTATTCTATTTTTTGCAAATATGTGCAAGATATTTTTTTGGTCATTTTACATCAAAATATTATACATAAATATTAAAATAGTAAAATATAATTAATACATGTATTTTAACATATAAATTTACTTTTATTTTTTTGTTACATTTTCTTTTACTTTTGCTTTCTTTTTTTTTTTAGAGGGGCAGGGAGTCTTGAAACTCATATTTTAACATAAAATTTTAGTGGATAATACTAACTTGAAATAATGTCAACTTAAGAAAAGTGGATACAAAGTCGCAAACTAGCTACCGTATTTGCTATTGTTTTCTTTCTCTTTTTATTTTTTTTTAATTTTAATTATTTTTTATTACCTTTTTAAGTTCACATGCTTTGCTCTCTTTTATTTTCAGTTTGACCATGTAACTTTATTTCATTTCTAACATTTGTTTGGTTTTTTTTTGTTTTTTTTCATTTCTTTTTCTCATACTTTTTAGTGTTTCACGTGTTTGGTTATTACATTCTGGTTTTATCTGTGTTTTATTTCTTTTTTTACTTTAGTTTGGTTTTTTTCTTTGTTCAATGCAAAATAAAAGGCTAGAGAATAAGAGGGTCAAACAATTTGAACACAATATAAGACATTAAAGTCTCTCAAGTCTTAGCACACTTATCCTAGCAAATAAAATGTTTGATTTCTTTGATATCTGAAGCTTATTATTGGACAATCCAATAATATTTTTTAGCATAAATAAGGTACTCATTCTCAAGTTGGAAGGTTTGTAGAGGCTTTAATCTTAACACATTTTTTTTAATTCTTTCTTTTACATTTTTTTCCTAATTAAAGTTCATATTGTTGTTTAATTTGTAATTTTTTTTTCATATTATACAATGACAAAAGGATCAAAAGATATTGGGTGGGATCATAAAGATCCTATTCCTAGTACAATAAATGACATTATTTGTAAATATTGTGAACACATCATAAAAGGTTGTGGAATTACATATTTGAAGAGACATTTAGTTGGTATTGATACATTTAAAAGTTGTAAACCATGTGGCCAAGTTCTACTAGAGGTTAAAAAAAATGATAGTTGTTTTAGCTCAGCATGCTAGTAATAAAATGGCAAAATCCCATGATAAAGATCAATTGACATAGAAAATGATGACAGTGACAATGATGATGATTTTGTATATCCTCATGATATTCAATATAATGAAAGAGCTACATGCAGACAATTAATTCTTGAATAAAAATGATGTAAATGGGAAAGAGAAAAAAATACAAGGTATCAAAGTGGTTTTGGAAGAATTAGTAAACAAAGCTCTGAAATTTCTTTTATGTTCAAACCTAGTCAAAGAGTTAAAGGATCACCAGCTCATACTCCACCAGTTTCTTCTCATTACAAATCTTTAGATGCAAAGCAAAAAAGTATTAGAGAATTTTTCAAGGAAAAGACATTAGGAAAAGACATGGATCGTATGATTGCTAATTTTTTTTTAAAATATGACAATGTACTTGTAGCAAAAATAAGTCACATCATATGGTGACAAAAATTCAAGTAGATGGAAAAAATATTTTTGTTTATATCATCTTATGAAATCAAAATAAAACATCTTAACATGGAGGTTGTAAAGATGTATATATACATAAAGGAGGTGAAAGAAAAGTGAAACACATATGATTGTACCATTTATGTATGATGGTTAAATTTGGTTAAAAAAATTATCCATCATTAATTTTATGATATACTCTAAAGGAAGCGTTATATTTTTTAAATCAGTTGATGCTTATGATATAATCAAGGATCATAAATATATTTATAATTTGATGAATGAGGTTGTTAAATAAGTTAGCAAATAAAATGTTATGCAAGTGGTAATAGACAATGGGAGTGTATATCTAAAATCCAAAAAAAAAAATTGATGAGAAAATGTAGTCTGTATTGGATCTCATATGTAGCTTACTGTATTAATCTGGTGTTTGAAGTAATAGTAATGAAAGATACCATGAAAAAAAAAATAATCAAAGATGCGAAAAAAATTACAAATTTTATGTACAACCATCATTGGCTCCATTCACAAATGATAACATTTTACAAAAATGATATCGTTTGCTCTGCTGTCACTAGATTTACTATGAATTATATTGCACTTGATTGCTTATTGAAAAAAATGGTGGAATTATAAGAATTGTTTACATCAAATCAATGGAATACTAACCAGCTAAGTCAAACTCCAAATGAAAAGTATGTGGAAACTTTAGTCTTAACTCACTCTTTTCGGGATCAAGTTAAAAGAGTTTATCAAATTTATGAATCATTATATAGAGTACTCCGAATTGTTGATAGTAAATTTTGGTCAACCATGAGTTGTGTGCTTAAATTAATTTGGTTTAGGAAAGAACATATAAGTCATATTCAATCTACAAATTAGGTGCTGAAGATCATTAAGGAATAATGAGACAAAACATTAGAGCAACTATTTCATGCAACAGGTAATCTTTATATTACTTTTTATATTTTTTAATAGCTAATAATTATAATTATATTATCATGAAATACTAACTAATTTAAATTTTTAAATGTCATTTTAGCCTATTTCTTCAATTCCATGTATCACTATCAGAAGGGTATTAGAAACAATCCATATTTCCTAAATGTTATCTATAAAACTTTTTCAGTTTTAAATCCACACTTTTTCTGTAACGACCCAAGTCCAGAACCGGTCAACGGAACACATGCCCACACCACATGGGCTATCCTTTTTTTAGAAAAGGATAAGCGCTAGGTGTTTATGTTATGGAATTGGAGCCTATGTATCCACATATGGCTTCCCACAATTCAACCATGTGGGACATTGGGGTGTTACAAACTCCCCCCCTTATGTACCCAACGTCCCCGTTGGGGTCAATCGGATTACTTGGTTCCCCGGACCAAGTAACCTCTCTAATCGGACTACTTAGCTCCTGGCCAAGTAGCCTCTCGAATCCAGGATCAGTCCCGGTAGACGATGCATGTGCATACCCACTATGTCATACCATCGTGGTCCCGGGTCGGCTCTGATACCATTTGTAACGACCCAAGTCCAGAACCAGTCAACGGAACACCTGCCCACACCACATGGACTATCCTTTTTTTAGAAAAGGATAAGCGCTAGGTGTTTATGTTCTGGAATTGGAGCCTATATATCCACATAAGGCTTCCCACAATTCAACCATGTGGGACATGAGGGTGTTACCTGCCCACACCACATGGGCTATCCTTTTTTTAGAAAAGGATAAGCGCTAGGTGTTTATGTTCTGGAATTGGAGCCTATATATCCACATAAGGCTTCCCACAATTCAACCATGTGGGACATGGGGGTGTTACAAACTCCCCCCCTTATGTACCCAACGTCCCCATTGGGGTCAATCGGATTACTTGGTTCCCCGGACCAAGTAACCTCTCTAATCGGACTACTTAGCCCCTGACCAAGTAGCTGGGTGTTACAAACTCCCCCCCTTATGTACCCAACGTCCCCATTGGGGTCAATCGGATTACTTGGTTCCCCGGACCAAGTAACCTCTCTAATCGGACTACTTAGCCCCTGACCAAGTAGCTTCTCGAATCCCACATGGTTGAATTGTGGGAAGCCTTATGTGGATATATAGGCTCTAATTCCAGAACATAAACACCTAGCGCTTATCCTTTTCTAAAGGATAGCCCATGTGGTGTGGGCAGGTGTTCAGTTGACTGGTTCTGGACTTGGGTCGTTATATTTTCAAAAACTGATAAACTTGGAAATGAGGTACTATGAGAGCTCATTTTATATAATACGTTAATTTATTTTTTAGATTCTTTTTATTAATGATTATTTCCATTAAAACAGATAATAACATTTAGAAAATGAATAAAGTCATTTAGAGCTGCATATGCAATATCAAAATAAATGCTAGAACTAAGTTAATTTAAATTAGTGACATTTTATTCATTTTTTTACTATACTTTTTCAATTTGACTTTGACATGTTATACCTATAAAACTTTTATTATATGATTGCAATTAATTAGTGGGAATTATATGAGACTAGTACACCAACTTTAAGAAATTTTGTTTTACATATATTATCTCAAATGACATCCTCTTCAGCTTATGAGTGAAATTGGAGCATTTTTACATTAATTTATATTAAACAGTGAAATCAATCAGCTCTATAAGTTTACAAAATCTTGTCTTTTACTATTATAACATGAAATTTCATATTAGATATATGACAGTCATGGAATAAAAAGATAACAAGGATGATCCATTAAATCTTTTTGATATATAGGTTGAGCTTGGTGATAAAGTTGAGTATCCACTTTTTTAATGAATACGTTTAGCACATTTGGATGACAATAAAGAAAATTCATATTCACGAGTTAGAAAATATGCTCAAGAAATGTGTATTGATGTTAATCATATAATAAATGAAGACACTGGTTTATCGGAATATTTTGAGGAAATTATAAGTACTTTTTCATTTTATCAACTAGATTTACTCATTGTTCTAATGATGTTATAGCTAACCATAAATGGTGTGTTTAAGTTGATTCTGTTTATGAAATAACATATAAATTTTATTCAATCTACAAATTGGGCATTGAAAATCATTAAGGAATGATGAGAGAAAACATTAAAACACTCACTTCATGTAATAGGTAACCTTCATATTACTTCATCTATTGTTTAAGAACTAATCATTGTACTTGTATTATCATGAAATACTAACTAATATAAATTTTTAAATGTCATTTTAGCTCATTGTTTGAATCTTAAGTAACATTATCAGAAGGGTGTTGGAGATAATCCATATTTCCTAAATGTTATCTATGAAGTTTTTTCACTTTGAAATTCACACTCTTTAAAAATTGGTGAATTTGGAAATGATGTATCATGAGTGCTTATTTTATATAACGTATTATTTATTTTTTTAGATTTTTTTGTTAATAATTCTTTTCATTAAAACAAATAATGATATTTAAAAAAAAAAAAGTCATTTAGAGTTGCATATGCAATATTATCAAGACAAAAACTGAAATTAGGTTAATTTAAGTTCATGATATTTTATTCAAAAAAGTTAACTACATTTTTTATTATACTTTTTCAATTTGATTTCAACATATTGTACCAATAAAATTTTTATTATATGATTGTAACTAATTGGTGAGAATTATATGGGACTAATACACCAACTTTGAGAAATTTGGCTTTACATATATTATCTCAAATGGCATCCCCTTCGACTTATGAGCGAAATTAGAGCACGTTTTCTTTAATTCATTCAAACCAATAAAATCAATTAGCTCATACAAGTCTACAAAATCTTGTCTTTTGCTGTTACAACATGAAATTTCATTTTAGAGATATGACAGCCATGGAAAAAAAAAAGATAGCGAAAATGTTTCGTTAAATCTTCTTGATATATCGGTCAAGCTTGGTAATGAAAATAAATATTTACTTTTTTAATGGATACATCCAGCACATTTAGATGATAATGAAAGAAATCCAGATCCATAAGTTTGAAAACATGTTCAATAAATGGGTATTAATGTTAATAATGTAATGAATGAAAAGACTGATTTATCTAATTATTCAAATGAAACTACATATGTTTTTCCATCTTATATATCAGAGTCTGCTCCTTGTTCCAATGATGCTGCAAGTGGTGATGATGATGATAGTGACAATAATGACGATGACAACGATGGTGATGGTGATGACAATAATAAAGAAAATGCAAGTTATGTCTGTGACAGTGAAGATAGAAGTTATTTTAGAATTTTTAGTATTGGAAAAATTTTTATGTCTGAAGACATTAGAAGACAAAGTTCTACTGGTTATATGAGTCTTTTTTCATAAGAAGTTGATTTTTCACATTCTATGCAAAACGAATATTATGGATCAATAAGAGGAGGCGATGAGGCAATCACAAGAAAAAAAAAGGGAAAAAATATAGAAACTATGAATTTGTAAGTCAATTTGACTCAATGATAATGAATGCTAAAGAAAATTCAAGTAGTCCCAACATGAGTTCAATTGGTGATAGTGATTCCATTGTATATAGATTATATAGATATCCAAAGCAAATATCATCACCTTTGATTAAAGGTTCATCATCATCGATTCAAATATTTTTCAATAATCTATTAGGTGGTAGTTATCACTTTTTTTTTAGCCACAACATAGTATTGATTAATATCCCCCAATTAGATTTTCAGTTCATTAAACCCTAACTGATTATTGTTATTTTTTTGTAAAATTTATTGACTCGAAACCAAAATTATATGATGCAGGATGAATATGTTGCGTTGCAGAACAAGTTAGGACAAAAGTGTCATACTTTGAACTACCTGAAAACTCAATATGGTATTAGAAAATATATTTTAATATTAAATTATTATTTTTTTCTCTTGTATCAATAAATTAGTTTTTCCGCTAATTAATATTTATTTTGCTCTATATATAATGTTTTTCGTGTTTTTCTGTATAAAAAATATCTTCCATCATATATATTTTATTTATATTTGATAAATTATGATGAGAAAAATTAGAATACATACAAAAAGTTGCAAAATAATTATTTAATTTATTTCATCTCAAAATAATAATTTAATAATAATTTTTTTTATGAAAACAGTAATGGTATACAGTACGGTATACCTTAAAAATATAGAGTATGGTATATTTAGTGGTAATGGTATTTTACACCTTGATCAGTAGTTATAAATGGTCAACCACTTTAAAATATTACATAATTAAGCACTTTCAATATATGATAAAGGTAGGCTGATATATTGAAATAATTAACTGCTTTAAAAATGACCGCTACCCATATTAAAATAATTTTCGACAACTTCAGATTTTTTTGAAGTGATTACTGTGAAATTGGCTATCTAAAGCCGATGACAGCTATTTCTATTTATTTTGAATCAATCAAAACCGCTTTTAAGAGTTCTAAAAACCCATTCTAATTAAAGACCTATTTACTTGTAGTACCAATTGAATTAAAATTAAATAATTTTAATGAGCTATTTGTTAAAGTATGTTAGCTCTGGTTAAGGTGTGGCCAAGATAACCCACCCCAAAATTTTGCTAAATAGTCTATGTTTTTTATTTATTTACAATCTCATTCCACCCATTTTGTGAATTTCTTTCTCACATACATTAACCGCTAACCATGACACACCAATCTCATTATACCCTTTGCAAGCCGATCACCATAGGCTTTTCCATGAAATTAGTTACATCCTCTTACCCCCAAACACTACATTCTCACAAAACCATGTGAGGGAGATTCAACTAGATTGATGATCGATGGATCGGTGGTAAACCACTGGATCTCATTCCGAGGGTCAGTAGCCAGAGCTAAAAAAGATTGGGGTGCATGACCAATGAAGAGTATAATGAGGTTGGGATTAGGCTTCATGGATGGTGTGTGTGTGAGAGAGAAAAAAGCTTGCATCAGTATTAGATTATGAGAGAAAAGTTAACATAAGGTTGCATGGGATTGTAAATAAAACAGAAATAGGATATTTCATAAAATTCCAGGGTAAGTTATCTTGACTTGCCCCTAACTCTACCCTAACCCATCAAGGCAGATAGCGCATTAAAGCTTTTTTAATTTTAACCTAACTGGCTCTTAGTTAGCTTCAGGTTATGAAAAAAATATATTTAAAATATTATAATATATTATGCAAAAGTCATTGCGCTACCTACATAACCTACATTCCCAATACACTTAACCTAATTTACCATAAAAGGATAAACCTCTTGCACAAATCAAACTTAAACCTTGCCAATCACAAGATATTATTAGTTTAGTCTTTATGGTAAGTGCCTCATTACCACCCGAAGTAACTAAGTCCAGTTCATTTAAACTTAAATTGGATTAATTTAAAATGGATTATTTTTTATTTAACAATTTTTTTTACCTGTAACCAGTATTATTTGAAAGCTAATACTCTGTAGGCATAAAATTCATTTATTAGCATTTTTTATAACATAACTAAAATGATAAAAATTTTTACTTACACAAGCTTAAACACAGGAAAATTTAATAAAAATTCGATCAAACTAATAAAAAATAATATTTAATGCATTATTACTCATAGATAATGTAGGCTTTCAAGTGATATTGATTTTTCATATATAAACCATAAAAATAAAATAAGTTGATTTGATTTAATCTAAATTTAGGTGTAAAGATATTAGACCTTATTTGTGAGAGAACAATTTGTCATCATCATCATATAATCTCTAATTATTTTTCCTCCTGAAACTTGTACAATGCTACTAATTTGACTTTTGATCACCATTTTGATATCAAGACCAAGTTCTCGAGAGCTAACTCAACTGGCCCAATGAGACACCAACCCTGACAACAACTAAGATTCAAGTCCCAAATTCCCAAAATAACCATTAATGTGTCTCGTAAGCTCTACAAGTTTCTAGAAATAGAAAAGCTACTTTCTTTTCACAAGCGATATCTTCCCATATACTAGTTGCTAGTACTCTTGTATCAATTTGTAGGGAATATGGTTTTTTACGTTAAAACGTGGTGACTTTGAGTGTTATTTTTTTATGCGTTCACAAGCAATCTATTTGATAAATAATTATCAATTATGTTTTAGAAAAAATAAAATAGTATTTCCTTTGTCCCAAAATGATTAGGAACATTTGGTTGGTCACAAAGACCAAGAAATAGGAAAAATATTTGTGTACTATTTCTACTATTGTCATTTATTTATTTATTATTTTTTTTTTCAAGAAGATTAATAAGTATTTAAAAATTGAATATTAGAATAATAGTTTGAAATTAATATGATAAAAAAATTCTCTAAATATCAAAATATTGTAAAAATTTCGAAGAAACTAAAATAAAAATATTTTGCAAAAAATTGAGATACAAGTAGTAATTAACAATTGAGATGTGAGTAAACCTTGATAAATTTTATTTTGTTGAAGTCTATTCGTGGTATTCATATTAAATCATGATCTATTTTAATGCCCGATGAAAGCTATGAGGCCTTATTGGACAATAACAAGTGACATTCCGATGCAATAAAGAGTAGTTGGGCTCTAAATAAAGCTCACCAATGAGCCCAACCAGAACAAAGCTCGATTTTTCTAATAGAGAAATCAGGGAAAAACTATACTTGTGCTACTAAGGTTCATAAGATACATGTATTTATTCCCACTTATTTTGAAATAGATACAATTTTCCTTTCAAATGGAAAACATACTCCCACTTTTATCGGTGAACATGGTTTATATTGTGTCAACTTTTTTTTTTATTGGAATTTTCCTAAAGCAAAATATTCATAGTTTTAGAAAAAAAAATCTACCTATCTCAAAAATTGGAAAAAAAATCATATATATATTTTTATGACTTAGTTATCAGTTTTGATATAGGGTTTTTTTAGTTTCAAATGCATGCTTATAATAATTACAATATCTATTAAAAATCTCATCAATCTCATCTAATATAATGCATGAATAGCAAAAAAAATAATAAAATCCGTTATAGTTCATTATATTAAAAGATACTTACAATAATTCATAATTATGTCAAAGTTTAGAAGCATTATAATTAGTATAATTTGAAAGAGCAACACATTAATTCAAGACGAACAAAGTTAGCATTAGTTTTTGTGTTTAAAAAAGAAAATAAAGAAAAATTAGGGATAAATATGTAATCGAGTAAATCTCATAACAAATGTAAGGAGAAATGAAATTGTCCACATATATGTATATGCATATAGTAATAGATTCCGTTTCTCTTTCTTTGGCTCCATGTGTGTGTGTGTGTGTGTGTGTGTGTGTGACATAGGGTTGAGGGCTCCAAATCTACTTTTTGCTATTCGCCGCTTCATATTATCATCCCATTCTCCCATTCATTTCTGTCACCTTCCAAAAATCAACCTAGACCTTTGTCACCACTCATTTATTCTCTTTTATGTGATCTCTCAACATAATAGCATACAATCAGCATTCGCAGGCCACAACTACTTAGTGATGACAATGGCGCATGTTTAAAGGAGGAGAAGGCGTATCGAAGCAACATTAAAAAGGGTTTGAAGGCACGAACAACAGCCGACGAAGAGGATCAGGGAAAGACAAAAGCAATGCTGTTGGTGGAGGAGACACAACAGCAAAAAAGTTTAGGAAGATGGAGGATCAAAATGGTTTAGGAAGTGAGTACGGTGGGCGATGGTGGTTCATACATCGATTCCAACAAAAAAATAGATTGTGCATATCATTTTTTTTATATCCATGAAAAAACATCAACAATTTGTATTTTATATTGCAAAATAACATGGATTTGTATGTAAGTGTGTTTTTGAGTTTTATATGTATGTGTTTTGAGTTTTATATGTATGTTCTAGGTTTATAAAGAGCACAAAAATATATATGTATTTTTCTGTGACTTATATATGTGTTTTGGGTTTGTAAAGAACATAAATATATATATATATATATGTATGTTTTTTAGGTTCATATGTATACTTATGTGTTTGTAAAAACCATAAATATATATGTATGTTTCTAGGGTTTATATGTATATGATGAATAATCATAAGTGTATTACTGTTAAAGGTTTAAATTATCATTATACACTTTGAGTGTGATTAATTTCTCTAATTTGAAGCATTTTTTTTTACACCGGGTTACTATTCACTAACTTACTATTCATACACGTGTTTTATTGTTTATGAGCATATTTACTATACATACGTGATTTATTTTTTATTAATATTAAAATATATTTATTAAATAATTATTTTTTTATGTAGATAAAATCATTACTTGGTGACCCTTCATGAGAAAAATCATATCTGGAGCTGTAGATGTCAGAATTGATTGATTTTAAATTCATTCGGAAGCCAACACATAGATATTCAACCTATATTTATTCTGAGAGCTAGTTTGATTATTTTTATTACCAAAATTTGATTATAGATGAGACTATTTGTTCTTCTATGTGATAAAGAGCAGTTTCAGTAGAAAAATCATAACTTTAGCTACAGATGTCCAATTTGAATGAGCAACCTATCATTTTGAAGATAAAAAAAAGATCTACAAGTTTTATGCTTTGAGGAAGAGCTTATTTGATGTGTATGATGGTCAAAAAATAAAAAAAGTTGTAGCCCGTCTTTATTGATTTGTATTTGCTTACATTTTACTATTATATTTTGCCATTTCACTCACCCCAAAACTCTACAAATAGGCACCTTGGGGGGAGGATGAATTCATGCCATTTCTTAATCTATTTTTATGTTCTTGTATCATCTTTAGCTTTTGTTTTTTAGTTTTGTTTTTGTTTTCAATATCAAAGCTCTGTCCATGTGTTTTCTTCTTGATCTTCTTCTTGTTCTTCCTTTAATTTTCAATCTATGTTTATTTCATCTTTCAACACGTTGTTTACTTTTATTACGTCTAACTAATCATCCTTTTGCTAAGGTAAAAGAATGAAGCTTTTGGTATAAAATTTATGATTGATTTAAATAGATTTTAAAGTAAACGGTATTTACTTTCTAAATTGTTTTAATCACCCTTCTTGCTAAGTGGGAGTATTGATTTATCATAGTCAAATCATTGATACAAAGGGATGCTTGATTCCCTTTGTAGAACGTGCCTAAGCCGGCTATATTGAAATCTTGAGTTATTGTGAATAAATGTTGGCATGATGGATACTTGAACCCATTTATAAATTTTGGCGTTATAAGATCAATGAAAACTAATGCCAACTAAATTTTCCGATTGAGACCTCCTCTATGTATGGATCCCAATTGAGTGGCAAGATGAGCTAAAATCGATATACTAAAAGTGGATCTTATAATCTTAGCTATTTTCTTGAAATTAAGTTTTTAAACAAAATTGTTCACATTTTTTGTCAAATTTTGTCAAATTGTTCGACACTCGAACTTTTGAGATTTTATTACTTGCGACAATCTAACTTGAGTTGCAACTGGTAAAGTGCAACAATATACTTGTGGGTATGTAAAACAAAATTATCAATATGAATTGCATTAAACTAGATGCGAAATGTATTAAACTGGAAGTAAAATGTATTAAATTGTGTGGGATATGTGTTAAACTGGAAAGTAAATTATATTAATTTGTGTGAGATATGGTTAAGTTAGAAGTAAAATGTCTTAAATTGTGTGTGATATGTATTAAACTGGAAGTGAATTGTATTAAACTATGTGAGCTATGCATTAGACTATGTGAAACATATAAAACTGAAAGTTAATGTATTAATTTGTGTGACAAAACTATTACACAAGAACATGACATTGTCACAAAAAATAAAACCACCAAGATCATCATCACCATCAGTACCATAATTGACATCGTCATCACCATCAGCAACAACTGGATGAGAAAATTTATTAAACTGAAAGTGAAATTTATTAAACTCTATGAGATATATGTTAAATTGAAAGTGAATTGTATTAATCTGACTGAGATATGTGTTAAATATTAAGTCAAATGTATTAAACTAAGTGGAATATATGTTAAATTAGAAGTAAATTATATTAAACTGAGTGGGCTATGTATTAAACTGTATGTGAAACATATTAAATTATACTCAAATGTATTAAACTGAGTGGGCTATGTATTAAACTGTATTAAACTGAGTGGGCTATGTATTAAACTGTATGTGAAACATATTAAATTATACTCAAATGTATTAATTTGTGTGACAAAACCATTACACGAGCACCAAACTCATAATCACCATGAGTACCATAATTGATATCGTCATTACCATCATCAACAATAAAATTTTACCTCAGTTGGATATTCATTCAAGTCTAACATCATATTTTTCAAAACAATATGAACTCCTCCAGGTATTACAATGAAGCAAAAAAAAAAAAAACCACAAGAGTACAAAAAGAAATACTGAAGACAAAGAAGAAGAAAAGAACAAAATAAGGAAATCGAGTGAAATGTGAAATAAAAAAAGTTTGCTACATTGATTGCCATAAATAAAAAAAATTGAAAGTTTGAAAAACTACCACATTATTATCTAATCAAATTGTAACTTACCCCAATTAAGAATTTCCAAACTTAACCCACAACCAATAGAATCTCTATCCCCAACTAACGTCATCTAGTGTGTGTATGTCCACATATGTGTACACTAGAATTCTCCTCTAAGTTCAATTAATTTTAAGTTAGTTTAATATGAGATTGGAACCAACTAAAAAACTAATGAATCTTTTGGTAGTAAAGCCAAACTACGGGCCATTATTAATTTTAACCCAACTTAAACCAATATAATAAAAATGTTTAGAGTTAATTTTTGTTTTATCCAACGATACTCACCCTTCTCTTTACTTTTTTTTTTTAACATAACTAACACGTATTCATCTTGATCATGTTGATACTCGTTGAGTGTATTGATATTTTTTCATTAATTTGTCTTTGAATGTATGATATTATTAATTTCAGTTTTCAAAGTATTTTTCTTTTGTCAATGTGTATGCTGCTTTTATATAAGTATTCACAATTACAACACTACGTTATATACCTATATCTGAATTATTTTCTTAAGTGAATCGTTTTTTTTCTTTATACTGAGTTTCAAGTGACTAATCAATTGACTAATAATTTCAATCGAATTTAACATCTCTTGTACATCATGCGGCACAACACTACAAAGTTGTATTCGCACCTTTACAAAAATCAATTAATATATTTACATGGTACTTTATTTTATTTTCTTGCTCTTTCAAAAATCTGCCTTCTTTTTGTTGAATTTTTGGCATAAAAAAAATATGTAACCTTTTATATATTCTTCTTCTTTTTCCCTTTAGTTAGTAGGTATTTCTGCAAAGTTCCCATAACATTACTTCTATATTCAAAATAATACTACTATGCACACACATAGATTTTTAATAAAAATTTCAAGATACACTCACTCGTTATTATATTATTTGTATATTATAGGTAAAATCGAACATATAATAGTCAAATCTTTGTGTCTTAAAAAAAACAGTGGCAAATATGCATATTTATTACATAATTTTTCTTAATTTTATTCATAACTTAACAAACATGTGGATTCGATACATGGGTATCAAAATAAATGTCATTTTAAGAAAATGATATGGCACGACAATCTTTAATATTTTTTGAAACGTGGGAAATGTTAGTAACGTTTCCTTAGTCTTTTTTTTTTTTTTCTCCTCAGAAGATTCATTATAACTCTATTTGACATTAGCATTGGTGATTCATGTCAGACTTTGAAAGAAAACTATCTAACAATAGCTTTTAGTTTTTAAGTTTAATGATTTAATTTTCTCCGTTAATAAATAATCAGAAACTCTAATGATATTCTTAAAAAGCTTTTCAACGGTTTAAGAGCTTCAGCCACTGTTTGGAAAATATTATGCATTTTCAATATGGAAATAAAATTTGTTCAATTCCTTGCCTCCGATCAGGATTTCAGTGAATACTACAATAGAATTAACAATCTTCTAAGCAGGATTAATACCCATGACATGAATTGTCCGAAAATTGGTTTTCAGAGACCACTCGAGAAAGCCAGAGGGTAAGGGTGTACTTTTCATATAACTTTGTGGGGCAGTAATGTTATTTAGCTAACTGAGAAAGCCGCTGTTCACCTATATAAACAAAACCCTAGTTGCTGGCTCGTCCATTCTTAGGGTTTCCCTCGCCGTTCACTCTCATCTGCAATCCTTGGAGAAGCAGCAGCCCCGAAATGGTACAGACCGAAACCCACTTCTGTTCTTAAACTCTGGCTTTCTATGAAGCTATGTCTCATTTTGTTTTAGTAGCTCGATCTAGTTATCTGTTTGCTATTGGGTCATTTGTCTCTTCTGAGTTCCGACTGTTTACGATATCGGAGTTAGATACTTCCAAAGCATCGATTTCATGTTCTATCTACGATTTAAGCTTCAGAATCGTAGATTCCTTTGCTTTGTTATTGGATAGAATCGAAGGTGAGTCGTAGACTTGCAGCATGTGATGAGAGAGTTTATAGTGAGAATTGTTCTGTTGTGGATTTTCGTGGGTTTAGGTTTGCTTAGCGTTATATTGATTGCTGGTAACGTTGCCAATGATGGGAGACAAATAGTTTTGGGTTGTTCAGTCAATTGCTTAATATTTATCTCTAATGTTTCATACGTGTTGGTCTTGTAGATTTGAAGAGGATAATTTTTTTCTTTGAGAGTTAGTGAACTAAATCCGTTCTTGATTTTTTAATGTTCACTTTCAAGCTGCCAAAGTTTGTATTTTTAACCTAACATAAGAAAGTAGGGAGAGTTCCTGGGATGAAATGGTTTCTCTGTTCTTTAACGGCCGTGAACCTTTCCAATGAGCTGGTGTTTACTCGGCTGTCATGATGCAGGCCCCTAAGAAAGCAGTAGGAAAGGCCGTTGCCGCTAAGAAGAAGGTGAAATGTTTTCTCATCCTCAATTCTCTGACATGAAAGCTTGTATTCCTGTGAGGAGTCATTTGTACAGGAAGTTTAATTCTGCTTTTATTTGCATTTTCAGGAGAAAATTGTGAATCCTTTGTTTGAGAAGCGGCCCAAGCAATTTGGTATTGGAGGTGCTTTGCCTCCTAAGAAGGACTTGACACGCTTTGTCAAGTGGCCCAAGGTTGTCCGTATTCAAAGGAAAAGGAGGATCCTTAAGCAGAGGTTGAAGGTTCCACCAGCATTAAACCAATTTACAAAAACTCTTGATAAGAACCTTGGTACTTTTTCTTCCTGCTGACTATTAATTTTGTCCTCGCTTTACATGTTATGCTTATGTGGTAAAAGCGGTAGATGATCTAGTGATTGCATCTTTCAATGTTATTGCATTTGAAACTCATTGCGGCATTGTCCTGTGCTTGTGTTAATGGTTGAAATATGTATTGAGTAAGTGTTATTTTGTTTCCAGCTACAAATCTGTTCAAGGTGCTTCTGAAGTATAGGCCGGAGGACAAAGCTGCTAAGAAGGAGCGCCTGTTAAAAAGGGCACAGGATGAGGCTGAAGGAAAGACCACTGAGACAAAGAAGCCTATTGTTGTGAAATATGGGCTTAACCATGTTACCTACCTTATTGAACAGGTTGGCTAAAGCATTTTTTCTTATAACATCTTCTCAGTGTTTGGATAATGTACCCGATCTCAGTTGTATCACGTTATCGTTCATCCTTTTTGCAGAACAAGGCACAGCTGGTGGTTATTGCTCATGATGTTGATCCCATTGAGTTGGTTGTGTGGCTTCCAGCACTGTGCAGAAAGATGGAGGTCCCTTACTGCATCGTGAAGGGAAAATCTCGTCTTGGGGCGGTAGTATTCTATTCCACAATTGAAGTTCTTATGAAATTGTAGACAGGGACTTAAAAGTTCTTTTTATGTGACCAGATCGTTCACAAGAAGACTGCCTCATGCCTCTGTTTGACCACTGTTAAGAATGAAGACAAGCTTGAGTTCAGCAGAATCCTGGAGGCCATCAAGGTGGATATGGACGATTGTCTAATTATAGTGTACACCTGTCTTTTGTGGCAATGCAATAACGTGTTTGTCCATGCTGTTTCCACTTGTTACAGGCCAACTTCAATGACAAGTATGATGAGTATAGAAAGAAGTGGGGTGGTGGTGTTATGGGCTCAAAGTCGCAGGCCAAGACAAAGGCTAAGGAGAGACTCCTTGCCAAGGAAGCTGCCCAAAGGATGACTTGAGGCCGGAGATGCTCAGTTTTAGCCCCTTACTTTTCAGTTGTTCCGTGTTTTATTCTCCGTTGATTTCATTGCCCTTTGGAGCTGTAGTTTGTAGTTTCTAGTTTACAATCCAAATACTTATATTTGTTCCAGATAAATTTTGTCACCTTTGAACTTGAGTTATGCATCTTGTGTCTGACTTCTGGTTGTCACAGTTGTTGAGATTATTGTTTGCCTGTTGGGTCTGGTTACATAGATTGTTATTCTTTGGCTCAAATGCATCAAAGCTGCCTATAGGAAGGACGGCCAGTTCTGTGAAATGTACAAGACTAGTGTAAGAAATTCACATTGTACAGTTTGTAGAGGCCCTAGTGTACCTAGTAGTATGATAGTTGCAAGGTGCAACTGGATCGTTGGTGAAAGGAAATTTGTCAGGAGGGGAAGTCAAGTAGGGAAAATGAAGTGGGGATATGGGCTTGCAGTAATATGTTGGATTGCATATGAGCTTGGGCTAGGAGGCAGGAGGCTTGCTCTTGATTGAAGTTGGCTTCAGTTTGGTCGAAATTGATGTAAGGATCTATCAGTTGAGCAATAGGTGACGATCCTTCTTCCAAGTAACTGCGCCAGCTGATCGGCACTTCTCTGTTTTTGTTGAAGAGACGGCACAAAACCCAGTCTTCCCCCTGCCACAGAGCGCTGCGAAGATTAGGGTTTGTGGTGTGCTTGAAGGTGACAAAAGAAATTGTCGTACAAAGTTGAATGATAGTACCTTGAGGGAGGAAATGTTTGGAGGCGCAAAAGGTCCATCGAGTCGGAACTCATGCATGACCCAATTGGTTTTCGTTCCTCTGGGAGCCCTTCCCTGGTAGAAGACAAGAGTTTTCCTCATACCGACCAGAGTGCCCTTGCGAAGGATGGTCCTGTCCTTGCCTGTTGCCTTCCAGTAACCAGCCCTTGTTGCCCTGTTCTTTCTCACCCCAGTCGCATATTTCCGATCTCGCTGACTGTAGAAGTACCATTCCTTCCCTCCAACACACGCCGTTTCTGTTCAACCCCAATAATTGAAACAGAATAGGTTAGTCAGGCATGCTCTTTCTCAGTGGAACTGACTAATTTGACATTAAATTCTAAAGATCATGAAGTAAGATATACAAACCGTCATAGGATGTGTTTCGGAAACTCCCTTCAGTAGTGTTTGGGTGTGGAAAATCTTTTCATTATTCTTTCCAAATTTTGGTTGATAAAAGTTTTGAGTATATAACTTGTTTTAAGGATATAGAAAGCTTTGTTTTCTAAAATTTAGAAAACTCATAATATATAATATTTTGTTTTAAATATTTTCTATGAGTTTTTCAAAATTTAGAAAATAATGTGTTCCAAATTTTTAAAACAGGATACAAACTTTTAGCAAAGAATTTAAAAAGGAAAGAAGCGGAAAAAAATTTATGTAACCAAATGCCATATTAGCTTTTTCCGAGATTCAATCTTTGTACCTGGATGATGAAATCAAAGATTCTAGTCTAAATTTGACTCCCACTAACAGATACGTCACATGGCCATCCCTATCACCTAGTTTACATGACGCGTTCAAATTCTCTACGAGCTGGTAGTGAAATCAATAGCCGTCAGCTGGGACCAACCACCGTTGGGGAGTCGATTTCTGATCTTCTGGTCTTACAGGCCAAGAATGGAACACACAGACAGACTAGTGAATTTGCACAAATGAAGAGAGGTTGCTTTACTTACACGTTCGTCATAGTAATAGTTTTTAGCTAAAACTAAAACAACCCTAGAGCTCCGTGGCCGTGGATTAGTACTGATTTTCTTCATTAAAATAATCTATCATTTTTATTTCTACTGATTTTTTTAAATAAAAAACCAATGCCTTTTGAAAGGTAGTACTCTATCTAGTTAATAATCAGTTGGATAAAATTTTTTTAGAAACCAGTTATTTTTTTTACGAATTTTTTTTCTCATATCCAACTCAAGAAAAGTAAAATCAGTAGAAAATATCTAACTTTAAAAAATCTTTTAGACTTTCTTTAAATATAAAGTTTTAATTGGTATACAAGTTGAGTAAATAATCACTATATTTTAAATAATCACAAATAAGTCATTTTTAAAGATCATTGCTTTCCTTGTCAAATTCCAACTTGTTTTGTTTTTCATTACTGTATTAAATGGCAAAGACGTTGATAAACAATGCTAGCTCAATCTGATCTGTAAGATAACACTAGAGGATGGTTGGCTCAATTTCCTTTTACCTTTTTTTATTCTCTCTATATTTCATTTTTTGTAGGTGAAAGAGGCTTTGGGAAAAAGGAAGTCAAGCCCCGACAAATAGTATTTTTAGCATTCTCCTATCTAGGAGGTCATATTCTTCATCAATGGGACAAGTTGGAGTTGAACATTAATTTGATCTAAATTGGCAAAACGATTTGCTTCAAAGACCTGAAATGCTCGGTGTCTACACTCTTCGCTGCGACATTATGGAACGAAAGGATGAGACGAAGAGAATGGACCCAATCATTTCATAGCCTTTTTATGGAGCATGAAGCAACCAGATACTGGTATTCAACCCTTAAGCCAGTCGAGTTTTTGGTGCTTTTGTGATCACAATTGTAGTCCAAAATCCAGAAAATGAGCAAATAGACTTTGTACAGTTAAACTTAAGTCAATTCATTTTAACTTAATTCAATTGACTTATTTTTACTTTTACATCTTTTTTACATAAAACCAATTTCATTTGAAAGCCAATGTTATGTAAATAAAATAATTCATTTGAAAGTAAATTTTCATGATATTGTTGAATTTTTATGAATTTTTTTTAAAGGCTTTAAACTAGAAAAACTCATAAAAATTTAGTAAGATTATAAAAATTGTATTTTCAATGGATTGTTATAGCTACATAATATTGGCTTTTAATTAAAATTAGTTTCAAGTAAAAAAAATGTGAGAATAAAAATAAGTCATTTTATAGTCAATTAACTTAAGTTAAAACGAATTGGGTGTACAATATCTGCATTAAGAAATGCACAACAATCTATGAACCTCTAAGTCTAACTATACCACATGACAAAGTCATTCTTCCCGGAAAAGATGAACAGCAAACAAAAGACCGGAAAAGATGATCAACGTGGATCGATCTGAAATCAAGCAAGACTCATCCGATAGAGTACCCTTGAGCACATAGAAACATAGTGAACCAAACCATTCAATACCATATTACATAACTAGGAAAGATTTGAAGCTGTTGCAACTACAGCTATATAAAGTATGAAGCAGATGAAGAGAAAGTAAAAGTGGAACAAAAGCAAGGAAAGTCTATGAATAGCAAGTTAGCAGACCGCAGGATCAGTATGTGATGAAATAAGCGAAGTCAGGGTATGCTTAACTAAGATGGGGGCATATGTACCTGGAATATCCCAGGGCTCACATTTGTTAAGATCAACCTCGACCAAGAAAAGAGGCTCAGACCCATGGTTCGCCTTCCTGGACAAGTAATCGCACACCAGCTCGTCATCTCTAGGGTGGAACCTATACCCTGGAGGCAGTTTTGCCTCCACCAAGCTTAGGCTGCTCATTTGAGAGAAAATTTTCGGTGGTTGTTGAGTAGTATTATTGTAGTTTATGCACGCAATGGAGAGAGCCAATAGAAAGACAATGGGCTTGAGGGAGTTCAAGCTTTTATACAGATCAACTGGAACTGAAAGGAATTTGTTAATTCGGAGGTTCCTGTCTTTGTCAAACATGACCAAACAAGTCCCTGAGGTATGCTGAGACGTGCAGTATTATCCCTACCAACTCAAAATGAGCAAAAGGGTCGAATTGAGAATCTGATAGAGACACTCAACGGAACATATCTAGGAAGACGGGTGGCATTTTGTCCTTAATGGAGAGTAGTCAACCCAACTTGGTAGCAATTCCGTATTTATGTGAGCTTCAATTAATTATTTTACCGCCCATTCATATTGATGACGAGGGCTCATCAATTACTGCCAAACTGCTGACATCTACACCTAATTGGCCAACATTCAAAAATCAGTAGGCATCTGAAATAGTCTCAGGAACATGACCCACCAGGAAGGCAAGTTTGTCCAGCATATCATAGATCTTCTCCGAGCAGGGGTGCCTGCAGTCTCGAACCATGAACTCATGTAGAACATCATCCACCTCAATCAAGCTATGCCCTGGAGATCTTACGATCTCTCCCTGCTTCATGATCCCTCTCATCTTAGCCGCATAATCCCATTTGCCTTTCAAAGCATAAATATTTGACATCAACACATAATTTCCATCATTAAACGGTTCTAAATGAATGAGTTGTCCCATCGCAGTCTCAGCTAACTGGACATTTCCATAAACTGCACAGGCGTTGAGCAAAGCTCCCCATATAATTGCATTTGGTTCCATTGGCATGGTGCTTATAACTGAATAAGCCTCATTTAGGAGCCCTGCCCTGCACAAGATGTCAACCAAGCATCCATAATGCTTGATGTTCGGTTTCACTTCATAAACACTTTCCATCATGTAGAATATCTTCTTTCCTTCCGTCACTAATCCTGAATGGCTGCAGGCAGCCAAAATTGCAATGAAAGTGATAGCATCTGGCATTGTCCCACTCATTAGCATTTGCCTAAACCTCTCAAGTGCTTCAATCCCACGTCCATGCATCGCAAGGCCCCCAATCATTGCATTCCACACACAAACACCTTTTTGAGGTGCGACCTGAAAAACCAGAGTAGCTTTCTCAAGGCATCCACATTTGGAATACATGTCGATGAGAGCAGCACCGAGCTTTCCATTCAAGAACGTTTTTGTGCGATCGATATGCTGATGAACCTGTTTCCCTATTTCCAAAGATCCTAGATTGGCACAAGCTGAGAGTACAGAAACCAGTGTCAGTTCATTGACCTCAACCCCAGAATCCAGCATTTGATGGAACAACTCAATCCCATCTTTGAACCTGTTTTGCTTTACGTGGCCTGCTATAATTGCAGTCCAAGTTACAACATTTTTCTCATTCATCCTGTCAAATAACGAACGGGCACAATCGATATCACCAAAGGCGCAGTAAGAAGAAATCAAGGAAGTTGACGAATGTAAGTGGGACCCAAATTCTTGACCCTTAAGAACAAGTGAATGAACCGCCTTTAATTGATTAATACTAGAACAAGCCTTCAAAAGAAAAGGGTACGTAAATTGATCCGGCTCGATACCCTGAAACCTCATGTGGGCATAAAGTACCAAGCCTTCATCGCCTAAACCGCTGGCCGCATAGCCTTTTACCATCGTATTGAAAGCAAATGTAGATGGTTCAGTTAATTGGTCGAACACCTGGCGGGCGTATTGAATGTGAGCAGATTCCACCAAGGATTCTACGAGCTTGGTGAGTTGTGCGTCAGTTCGATTGACGCGTGTCTTCACAATCTGGGCATGGATTTGCTTGAAGTGGTTCAAATGGGTGCAATTTTTGAGTGATTGGAGTTGAGGAGATTTACTGAAACTGGAACTTTCTTGTGGTTTTGAGTAGGCAGGAAAACCAGGACTTCCACCATTAGCCAAAACCTCGATCATTTGGCCTAATCAAGGCTTAAGCATGAGTTAAATTGCCCAGTTTAACTGACTACTAAGCCCTTCCATTCATCATGTGCTCTTCAAGCGAGTACGAGCCACTCTTCAGTTTTAATGGAGAAGTCCAGAATTGTTATGGAACCGGAACAAGGATTCGGACTCCTTATATGAGTACGCCTGACCCGACACGATGGTAGAAGTAGAAGAACTTTTAAAAAACCACTAAGGTTTCCCTCTGACTTAGTTATACCACTCAAATTTTATTTTAACCAATTAAACCTACCAGTTGGTTCAATTTGACCATTGTCCCCCCACATTTGGTTCTCCGTTGAGTTTTCATGGCTGTCGGACCACTGGTGAACTAAGTTCCATAATTCGCCTCTCCAGCTAGTGAATTCAAGTTGAGCGCGTGAATCGATGCTTTGAAGGCGGATTCACATTTGGAGCGCTCGCTTCATTTCACCAATCCGTGAGCTGAATAAAATTCTGCAATACAGAGACGCATTGTCTCAAACCCTCGTTGATGGGCATCCTGCGTAAGTTGCAAGCCAATTGCTACCAACCTGCTGCCAACGTTCCTGTCATAAGTAAACGTTTAAAGATTTTATTACTACCAAATTTATTCCCATAGACAATTGATTCAGTAGAATAACTTCCAAATAATTTAGAGCCTCTCACCACATTTCAAAATTCTCTTTTATTGGCTACAAAAGATTGCTCTTTCATTAATTTCACGACACATAATGCTTTTAAATACTAAACATTTTTATTTCCAAATACTAAAATATTCTAAAATACACATGCTTTCTAGCCACCCCTCTTTCTACAATACTTTAATTACGATGAATTTGCCCTCTCAATCTCGCTCTGTGTAACTAAGATGGTGACAAGGGAGTTTATCAGTTTAATGCCAAATATAAGTCCTTTAATTTTTATGTTTTTGTCTTGAACACTAAAAAAGTTTTATAATTGACAGATTTGCTAAAAAATCTAACAACATTTGCATACTTAAGGAATTATTTTAATGGCAGTGGCCGAACTGCGCTAACTAAGTAACATTAGTGATTTAGTTTAATTGTGCAAAATAAAATTAAGGCAAATTCGGCATGGTTTAATGAGAATTAAAGAAACGTAGTTTTAGGGTGAGTTCGTTTCAGTTTAAATCAATTAAAGAGATCCGATTAATAGCAGATCGGGTCGGGTTTGAATGCAAGTTTGGTTAACTTATTAAAATTGGTCATAGTTTTTAGTAGTATTTACAAAATGTGCCACCTACATGTTGGGAGTCTCTCCGCCGACGCCGCACAACAACCTTCAATGCCGAACATGAAGATGGCATCAAAGATGCTTGCGACATCTCTCTGTCAAATGCTAACCAAATTGGGTTGTGGCCTTCTGCCACTTCTCCATCGTCATGCCATGAGGATGAGGCTAGTATCTCGATGAATGACATCAAAATCGCCCACCACCATGGCACACGGACGAGGGTGGTACTTCTCTGGTGGATCCCATGGTTCTGGATGCGATGCTCCCTTTCAACCTCTCCCGATACAGCAACCCCCATTCTCGCACCCACTTAACAATCTTCAGAGTACCTTGTTTTTTCATAGGCCTTGAACCTTAATCCCATTTTAGTCATATAGGACCCCAGGAATCTTACATTCATTCAGTGTTACGCCTATGTAAATTTGTACTCAATGGCCTGCTAATTGATTAAATCTTTAATACAATATTGTTTTATATTATGCCTTACTATGGCTGTAGGTCAATGAGCATAAAAATAATATATAATCGATGCAGCTGGTCAGCACTTCAAACATGCATTTATATAAAACATACTATTATGCATTGTGAATCCATACAAGCTACTAGAGAACACAACCACTAGTTCTATAACATTTACCAGAGGCATAAGTTCAACATACATATATACATCTTACACAAAAGTGTTATACATATGCTACACACTGAGAATCTGGGAATCCGATCCCACATGAGTTACACTGCCAAAAAAAGGTCACTATAGTGTTCAGGTATTCCCTGTTTCTTGCCTCTGTACAACAAAGGCTAGTAAGTTAATATTCCAGTAATTAGGAACCTGCAAGAAAGAAACTTAACAATAATGTACGATATTAATTAATTTTTGCACACCTAGTATCAAAACACTAACAACCAGTTCTTTTATTGGTTATTAGCCCTAGGTTTACCAGTATCTGTACACAAAATATGTAGGGATGTGAGAACCAAAAGTTCCCAGTAAAGGTTATAACCTGCAAGAAAAATAACAATATAGGATCCTGCATAATAACCTTGAGCTCAAATCATAGTGCTAGGAACTCATATTTTTTGCCAATAACTATGGGAGTAGCTAGTTCCCATAATTCCTTCACCCATTTCTCCTATAATTAACAAGTCCAACTTGTCCATACAAATACTGCTTTGAAAGTTTCGTAGTATTTGTCAAGATCGTTTATTTTATGTACAGGAGTGAACTATTTGCTTATTTAGTGCATGTGTTAGTACTACCTTTATAAGGTTTCGTGAGTGGTTAAAGACACCTCTCTCTCTTAGGTTCATCTAGGTCTTAGCCCATTAGGGTGACCTTAGGTATCGTAGGTTCTTAACCCGTCATACTCACCGTAAATTAGACCATATTAAGGTCCTTTTTGCCTATAGATACAAGTTTACAAATATGCACTTACACACTTCATATGCACTTCATAGTTTATCTTCTTACCAAACCCAATCATATAAGTTTCTCAAATAGTCATCAGTACTCGAATCATATGCTTATTAAATTTATCAATAATTCGGCCATTTGATATACAAGTATCATAGTTAAATTTATTTAACACGTAAGCATATAAATTAAATAACCCTTACCTTAGATAACTTAGTTTGCAAGCTCAAGGCACTTGATTCTTTTTGTCTCGGTTTCAAGCCAAACTTAGGTCTCTTCTTAGTAGCTTATGCTCAAGACCTATATTGATTATTTAACACATAAATAACTCATATTTAGACGAATAATTAACAAAGCCCCATATGGTTTAAATAACTAAATTAACTTTTACATTGGTCTCCACATAATTGGCCCTTAAACTTAGACCCGATATTTTCCTTTTCCTTGCTTGTTAGTCTTTTATACTTAGCAATAATCAAGCAATATTAATTCCAGTTCCTTCCTCTAGTCATAACCATCAAAACTATACAGGAAAAACTACGTATAACACATTAATCCATAGCCTCCTAACCAAACACCATTTCTTTGTAATTTAAGTTATATCTCAACTTCCATATTTAGTTTATTCAACAAACATACATGGAACACAGTTTCCAGCAACTCCAGGTCTGAAACGAAATCAGAAAAATTAGGGGAAAAATAATTTGTTTACTTACCTGCAACAATTGAGCTCAACTCTAGCTCCTTATGCAAGAATACATGATTTCAACCCTAAATCCTTGCTAATTTGTGTTTAATTTAAGAGAATTTGGATGTTGGGAGCTTAAGCAAGTTCGTCCATGGCGTTTCTAGGAAGAGGGGTGAAGTTTCGGGTGGTTAAATGTAGAAGAAATGACCCAGTTGACTTAATTAAAACGCCACCGCCTCACTTTAAAAATCACATGCTTAGTGCCCTCTTTGTACTCTCCAGTAAAATTAGGTTTATTCGTAACAAGATTAAAAATTTAGGACCAAAGTTGGTATTACGCCGCGCCTGGTTTCTTCACAGATATAATTACACGGTTAGTCTCAGACTTTCATTTGTATTCAATTTTATCCCTACCTTTATCAAGGTTACATTTAAACTATTTATGAATAATCTAGTTAATCCAAAATTTCACGATGATAGAGCGGAAATCACGAAAAATCATGTTACCTCAAATTTAATATTTTCTTATGCTCTATCCAACCGTGCAATAAAAATTGGTCACTATATGAAATGACCAAAATACCTCTCTTGGCCTGGCTTGCTTAAATGATACATTTTATTCATTTTTAACTATTGGACCATAAATTATCGAGACTTAACTTGCAAATAAATTATATAAAGTATAATTTATTAAATTAACTAATTACTTGGCTGATTAGATTTATAGTTTGACCAACTTATTTTTTATTTTAATAGTTTGACCAGCACATGTCTAGTCAAATAATGAGGCTGAATTAATTTGAAACGGATGAAATGAATTGGCACTTAATTTTCAATTGTGTCAAACCACAGGTTATTTAGGATTTACTTTACAATGATTTAAGAAATCATCCCCTGATCTTCCCATATTTATAGCCCATGCCACTACTTTATCATCTCTAGACATGAAAACAGGTTAGTCATTTATCAGGTAACTTAAGCTCAAGCTCGATTTAAGGCTTATCAAGTTCAAGCTTAAAAACTAGAGCAATACCTTTTTGTTAATGAGTATTCAGTAATAATATATATATAAGACCAATTTATTTTAACTTAAGTTAGTTGACTTATTTTTGTTTTTATATTTTTTTTGCTTGAAACCAATTTCATTTGAAAGCTAATATTATGTAGATACAATAATCTATTTGAAAATAAATTTTCATGATGTTGTTAAATTTTTATGAATTTTTATTTTTTTAATGTTTTAAATTAGAAAAATTTATAAAAATTTAGTAAGATTACAAAAATTATATTTTCAATGGATTATTGTAACTGCATAATATTGGCTTTTAATTAAAATTAGTTTTAGATAAAAAAAATTTAAAAATAAAAATAAGTCATTTTGAAGTCAATTGACTTAAGTTAAAATAAACTGGGTGATAATAATTTAACTATATAACTAATTAAAGAGTTATTGATTTAAAAATCTAAATTAATCATAATAAATTCTATAAATGGCCTTTATTCAAGCTTGTGAGGCTTTCAGATCGAGCTTGAGCCTTCCTTTAGCCAAGCTTAAGCCTTAAAAGTTGGGCTTGAGTAATTCAAACTTGAGCTTGAGTAATTCAAACTTGAGCCTGAGTAATATCAACAACTTAAAGGGCCGAGCTTAAGCCTAGTGGACTCAGGCTTAGCATGGACCCTTTATACCTCTACTAGACAACAAGCACATGAAAACCAGTTCTTAACTAAAAATCTTCTTCATGCTCTTGGTCGTCATAACTCCATATCCACAGCAACTAAGGTTGGCCGTTGAAGCTTCTCGACTTGTCATTTTGATGAGGGAAAAAGGTAATTGGCGTGCCGTGTAAATATCATGTAACAAGGGGGAGTTTGGAGTGCCATGAAGCTGATTGCAGAAGACCAACAAGTCGACCTGACCCAAATTAAAAATAACAGTCTTTGTAATCCACACTAAACTATGCCAACTTGCCTTAAGTGGTATAATTGGGTCGAAGGGCAAAATTTAGTGGTTATTTTAAGGTTTGTGCCTATAGAAAGCAAGAATAAAATAAACAGGGCTAATGATCAATTTTTCCCTTTAGTTGTACCAAACTGTCTCTTTAACCTTCAATTTCAATGTCTCCCGAATTGTAACAACTTAGTTTACTTCTATGGTTTATCCCCGAAAGCATAAGAATAACCAGTATTTCCAAGCTGCAGCCCAAATTCCTGTCATTGTTGTGCCTAAAAGCTAATCATAAAATGATTATATTTTATACATTGAGTTGTAATATTTTATTGAAGCATTATTCTAATAATTGTGTTTGTTGTTTATTTTTATGTAACATAATCAAACATAATTATAACCCTAGAATAATAGTATTCTTAAATGTCTCTGATATAGTATTATTGTGGAATTAGTTGCAATAATATATAAAGACTAACATATGTCGAGACTAATATGAAATATGTAGTCTATATATAGGTACAAGTTGGAGAATTTATATAATAGATTAACCCACCATGAAAATGCTACATAGATCGTTATATGAGTATCATAAATTATTCTCATAGTGATCATTATAGATGTAGTCCTTTGACTTGAGGTTATTAAGGTTATCTACATATGAGTCAAATACTTTGATACTTCTCCTTATTACTTGTAACTGAGTGCATATGAAGGTAGTCATTAGGTATATCATGTATCATGCAAAGGAATTTGTACGATTAAGAGGGAATTTGTCCATTCTATGTAACAAGAGTGATATCTTCGGACCCCTTTGATTGAGTGAGGTTGACAAAATGCATGACTATACTTGGATGAGTTGATATAGGATATCAATATCATCAGTTTAAGTCAGTCTTCTTAGGAATAAAAAAATTCAAAAATTGGGCTATACAAGAGTGACACATTCTATGTTTCATGCTTGGTCTTGATGTCTTTGGATAAATGGACGATGACACATACAAATAATGATCATAAAGGTTTAGTTAAATTACCGACTATTTTGTCACTTGGGTAATAATGATATATTGTTAGACATCGCTCATTGTTTATGATCATAAATGTGTTTTATGATCATTATCAATGTGATAGGAGCTTATAGGGACACACACTTAGAGCCAATTAGATTATTTGAGTGCATGGACCAAATTGTTTGGTTTTGGTTTTATGATAATTTTGGGTTAAGTATTAGCTCAAAAATTTAGCCATTGTTGAGCCCGAAATTAGACATATTCAGATTAGGGTTACGAAATTCAGAAAGGGTTGTGAAAACCTTTAGCCGTACTCCCCTTGTCTTTCCTTGGAGGAGCAAGCTAGCATTGCTGGGACAAGAGGAACACTCATGCCAAAACTTGGAGAAGCCATGGTGATCTGAGTGGTTTGTGTAGATACCGTAGAGAGTTTGAACATGTCAACTATTCAAGTTTTATAATTCGGCTCAAAAGTTGGGTGAAGGATCTCAACCTACTAAATATAAAAATTTCAAACACCCAATTTACCCCATTTCACTTGGATCCCAGAGGGTTTCGATTAATTTCACTGCCTTATTTGACTTCCGAAACCTTACAATTCCACACTTCCACTTTAAAAAATTTTCTTGCTTGCGTTTTTCCATCCATTCTTACACAGAGGATCTACACATTGATTCGTTACCATCCTGGAAACAAACCTCCCCAATCTAATGTTCAGGCAAGCGCATTAAACCACCAGTACTTGAGTAAGCCTGGTTATGAGTTTTATTTACATTATATTTAGCGAAGCTGGAGTTATGAAGTTTGGCTGAGCCTGGTTATGAGTTTTATTTGCATTATATTTAGCGAAGCTGAAGTTAATGAAATTTTATTTGTCTTCCTTACTTTTTGAACAAATATCCACTTTCAGGTCCATTTGTATGGTCATGGAAAAATAACTTTAAGTGGAACAATGCCCTGACCTAAGAGGGTTTTGTCAAGTACATGTCCCTATGGCAAATGCTCTGCCAAGTACTATCACTTTATGCATGTTTCTGTTGGTTCATATTGTAAGAAATTTAGCTTGGCCATTAAAATAAAACCCAAACCAATGAAAGAGCTTTAGCAGAATATTGAATGCAAGCAACTTAGGTACAGAGTTGCTCGTAACATTTATAAAGTACCTGGGATTAGAATTCACCTCCAGTCATATTTGGTTTAACCATTCCAGGAGTCATAATGTTACTCTAATTTCAGCACCTAACTCAATCCTCAACGCTTCATAAAACCTTATCAAGGCTGCTTTACTTGCCTAAAACCAATGTAACTTGCTTCACAAGACTGAAAGCTAACATATTGAAGTATTAGTTGAAAAAAAACTACCTAAAGAAAAAGATCTAGGAATTCTAACATTATAGATGCTATGCCTCGGAAGAAGAAGCCATCCAACTAATGAGAACATGACAACAATCTTCCCTTTGCTCTTTTATAGGAATGGAATTACAAAATCAGTGGCATAGACTAAACCAAGAAGTTTATGCCCTATAAAAATGTCATACAGAATTCCCTTAATGGCATTTTCCAACTTACTTTGTCTGTGCAAGCAAGTACATGTAGAAATATAAAAAATTTACCTTTTATTTTTTTTTTTAAGAAAACCAAGAGATCAAACATAAAGCAGATGTAAATATTTGTCAAACACCATTACAGTTGCAAGACTACTAATATTTTCATGATCTTTAAACAACTTCACATGAAAAAGCCCAACATTGTTCATTAGATGATCTACTATTAGTGCACAGCAAAACAAATAAGAAACCCAACATAAGTCATTTCCAAGACAGCTATGAGGATGGTTAAGCTTAGAAAATATAGACGGTAAAGCTCATACTTCCTAAAGTTCTTCACAGTTTCATCAATAAATTCATTACAGTCCTCCATCTTGGATACATCTGCAGCAACAGAAATAACAACGGGGGAACCAAACTGCAAAGCCTTATCTGCTACAACACGAAGATGATCTCTCCTTCTGGCCACAAGGGCTAGACAAGCTTCTTTCCTTGCATACTTATAAGCTAGATGCTAAAGAAAACAAACAATAATTGTCGTACGTATGAGCGATGAAAGTTTTTAAGCTTCATGGTTTTTATTCATCATATAATTGGTTCCTCTTACATCATTTGAAAATGTAATGGTACTTACTTCACCAATGCTAGAAGATGCTTGAGTTATGAGTGCAACTTTTCCAACCAAATTCTCATTTTGAACTGATGTTTTCAGAAAGCTAAGAATCTTCAAAACAAGATATTAGCGTGTGTATATGTTTTGGGCGTATGTTTCGACTAGAGTTTCCTAGCTAAACATAATCTTATCCTATAAACTAGCTATTTCCTTGTACAGCAAGTAGGACTCTTAGACTATAAGAAAGACTCTCATGTATGTATCAAATATAAAAAATTATCAACAAACATTTCAATTAACTTGGCTTTAATCGATTTTTACATGGTATCAGAGTAGGAATTCTAATCCATGTCGAACGATCCACCAAAAGGCGATTTCTCGAAAAGGATCAAAGGATCTTCGTCCACCGCTTCAAGGCCTTTCGCTGGAAGTGATCCTTCATCCTCCTATTACCTCAATGCTTCGGATAACCCAAGGGCTGTCCTTGTTAGTAGCACACTTCGAGGAGAAAACTACAACACATGGCGTTGGGTAATGCAGAATGCATTGTAAGCCAAGAAAAAGCTAAGGTTCGTTGATGGAACATTACCCATGCCGGATGAAAACTTTGATCACTTCTAGGTATGGAATAAATGCAATTCGATGGTAATTTCTTGGCTATTTAATGGTTTGTCTCATAAGCTTCATGATAGTGTAGCTTATGTTGACCTAGCGAGAGACTTATAGGTAGATCTTCAAGAAAGATTTTCCCAAGGAAACGCACCAAGAGTCCATGAACTCAGAAGGAAAATAGCTTTAATACAGCAACAGGATCAATCTGTGGCTGCATATTTCACTAAGCTGAAAGGCCTATGGGATGAACTGATAGCCTATAGCGAGATTGCCATTTGCACATGTGGTGCAGCCAAATCATTAATGGCTGCGAGAGAAAAGGAGAAGCTGCACAACTTTCTCATGGGACTCAATGATCGTTTCGGAGTAATACTATATCAAATTCTTAATATGGAGCCTTTGTCATCTCTTAACAAAGCGTATGCTTATGTGGTGAAAGAAGAAAGACAACTGAGTGTTGCGCTCAGTCAACAACCATCAACCGATGCGGCTGCCTTTGTAGCCAAACGAAATGATGATGCTCTCTCGTTCTCCAAGAGAGGCCAAGCCGGCTGGAACAACAAAAACTGTATGCATTGTGATCATTGTGGTAAGACTGACCATCTAACAACCATGTGTTTTGAGATTATTAGATACCCAGATTGGTGGGAGAAAAAAGAGAAACCACCAAAGAATCAAACAAAACTAAGACAAGAGAAGGTAGCTGCAAACAAGGCCATAACAAGTAAAGAATCACAAGGACCGAACTGTGTACCCTCCTTTACACATGCTTAGTACGAATAACTTATATCTTTGTTGAATAATAAGAGTCAGAACAATGTTGCAGCATTTTCCGGTAAGACTTCTACTTGTTCCACTGATTGGATAATCGATAGCTGGGCTTCGGAGCATATAACACCATTATAACTCACTGATTCTTGCGAATCCACTAATTCACCACCTGTTCGTTTGCCAAATGGAACAAGCATTCATACACAGTCATATGAGCAGTATCAGCTCTCAGCATTTATTCGACTCAAGGATGTGTTGCATGTGCCTGATTTCAACTGCAATCTATTATCTGTTAGCAGTATTACAAGAGATTCGAACTGCTCAATAACTTTTTTCCCAAATTCTTGTGTGATGCAAGACCTGGGCTCAAGGAAATAGATTGGCAAGGGTGAGATGCGAGATGGCCTATACTACTTCAGAAAGTTCACACCATCCACAGCTGCAGTCATTAAGACCGAAGCTTCACCCCTTGTTTGGCATAGACGGCTTGGTCATACGTCCTTTGATAAACTTTTTCTACTTTCCCAAGTAAACAAATTGTCACTTAGGGATATGAAAAAGAATTGTGATTCTTGTCATCATGCTAAACAGATAGAGCAGAAAATGCATTTGATCTTGTTCATATGAATATATGGGGGCCATACAAAACATCTTCTTTATCTGGTGCTCATTTCTTTTTCACCATTGTTGATGCTTTAGTAGATGTACATGGGTGTTCCTTTTAAAACAAAAATCTGAAGCCTTCAGTTTTTTCACCATATTTCACACAATGGTAAAAAATCAATTCAACAAAACTATCCACCAAGTACGTTGTGACAATGCTCCAGAACTTATTGCCGGCCCTATGAAAGAATTTTATCTTTAGAATGGGATACTCCTACAAACTTTTTGTGTGGATACCCCTCAATAGAATGGCATAGCTAAAAGGAAACATCAACATCTGTTAGAGGTAGCTCGAGCCCTTCGTTTTCAAGCTAATTTACCTATTAAATTTTGGGGTGAATGTGTCTTAACAGCTACCTATTTAATAAACCATATGCCCTCTACAAAATTGTCAAGTAAGAGCCCCTATGAAGTTTTATTCTCTAAACCATCCTCCTTGGAACACCTCAAGACATTCGGCTGCCTATGCTATGTTCACAACAAAGATAAGCCAAGAGACAAATTTGAGACTCGGTCTAGGGCTTGCATCTTTATAGGATACCCTAATGGCCAGAAGGGATATAGAGTCTCACAAAATTTCGGTATCTAGGGATGTTCGGTTCTATGATGAAGTTTTCCCTTTCCAAGAAACAAAAAATGACCATGTTTGAAACCCTTTTGAAAATCAAAATGACCTATATGTTCCTGACGAACTCCCTACATTGTCCTTAACCAAAGAAGTCACCAACTCTCTAACCAAAACCACCAGCCCACCTGAATTGCCTCTAGAACCAAAAAACCTTCGACCACAACGAAACAAACAACCTCCATCCTATTTAAGTGACTACATTTGTGAACTTCCTCAAGTAGAGATGCCATCTACACCTGCTGCCGACCACATTTCTTCAGGTAAGGTTTATCCTATCTCGTCACACTTATCTTTCTCTCAGTTTAATCCTAGGTATACTAGTTTTGTGGCTACCATTTTAAGGCAACGGGAACCACGGAGTTATTTGGAGGCTAAAACAGATCCATGATGGGTAGACGCCATGAAAACGGAAGATGCAGCCTTGCAAAAGAAAGACACCTGGACACTTGAGCCATTACCACCATAGAAGAAAGCTATAGGCTCCAAGTGGGTGTACAAAATCAAATACAAAGCAGATGGAAGCATTGAAAGACACAAAGCCAGATTGGTTGCAAAGGGATTTAATCAGGTTGAAGGTATAGATTTTTCTGAAACCTTTGCACCAGTTGTTAAACTCACCACCGTGAGATGTTTATTGGTAGTTGCAGCCATCAAAAACTGGGAACTCCATCAACTCGATGTACAGAATGCATTTCTTCAGGGAGATTTGAATGAAGATATTTACATGATGCCATCTTTTGGCTTCCTTTCAGCTAGTGATACGCGAGTGTGCAAGTTACGAAAGTCCTTGTACAGACTGAAACAAGCTCTCTGACAATGGTTTGAGAAATTTTCTACATCCTTGAAGAGCTATGGATTCTCTCAATCAAAGGCCGACTACTCACTATTTACCCTCACTCGCGGGCAAAGTTTCATTGCAGTGCTTGTGTACGTTGATGACATAATCATTGCAGGTAACGATGGTAAATAAAATTATTCATTCAAACGGTTCTTACACGACACCTTCTATATTAAGGATCTCGGCAAGCTTCGGTATTTTCTCGGGTTGGAAGCTGCTTGCTCAACCGATGGAATCTTTCTGTCTCAACGTAAATATGCATTGGACTTGCTCAAAGAAACAAGGATGCTAGGCTATAAACCAGCTCCGCTTCCTGTACAACAACAACATCACTTAGCTTCCACTCATGCTTCTCTATTTACGGATACTACACGCTACTGTAGGCTTGTAGGGAAGTTGATTTATCTTACCATTACAAGGCCTGATATTACCTACACAGTTAATCTTTTGAGTCAGTTTATGCAGGCACCAAATCAGGCAACTGCTATTAGTGAGTTAGTTTGGCTTTAAATGCTTTTGTCAAATCTGACTGTGGCTTCTACTGGAGCTATGATACTTTATTGTGACAACAAAGCATAATATCATATTGCCTCAAATTCGGTCTTCCACAAAAAACTAAGCATATTGAAATAAACTGCCACTTTGTGCGAGACAAAGTCCAATACAAGGAGCTCACTTTACAACATCTTGCCAATCATCTTTAACCAGCTGATGTACTCACTAAAGTACTTGGGAAAAATCAGTTCCAGTCACTTCTTACTAAGTAGAGCATTTGGAATCCGCATGCTCCAACTTGATGGGGAGTATTAGCGAGTGCATATGTTACGGGCGTGTGTTTCGGCTAGAGTTTCCTAGCTAAACACAATCTTATCCTGTAAACTAGCTATTTCCTTGTATAGCAAGTAAGACTTTTAGACTATAAGAAAGACTCTACTGTATATATCAAATATAAAAAATTATCAATAAACGTTTCAACCAACTTGGCTTCAATCGAGTTTTACACAAGAATAGGTGGCCACAGGACGAGGATGACGACAGACGTGAGATAAGGTAACATAACATTCATAAACTTGTTCATTTTCATATCTTCTAAAAAAGAGAAAATAAGCCCTTGTTCATCAATTTCTCAGCCAATATTAGTGTAATAGCCCGGCTTTAAATTAGGTCATTTATTATTTTGGGTATTTAGGTTAAGGCCAAGAGAAAAAAAATAATAAGAAGCAAAGGAAAAAAAATAATACGAAGCAAAGAAAAAGAAGAAGAAGTGGAAACACCAAAGAAGAGGGAAGAAAGAGACGTGCTGAAGGTTATAAAAAGGGGAATAAAGAAAAAGTTAGGGTAGGGTATTTCTTTCATTCTCTTATGTGGCTATTGCTTTGTATTAGAGAAGTAGAAGAAAAACATTAATTGAGAATTAAGTGAAAATAACCTGTGAATTTTTTTCAACAAAAGAAGGATATTTGATTAGTATTTATTAGTTATTTTTAGTGCGCAAGTTAGTTATTTTTAAAATTTAAAAAGATTTTTGGATTGATGATTTGATTGAATATGATTTATGTTTTATAATCAAAGAGGATAATTAAATATTAAAATTGTTTCAGATGAATTAGAAATAAGTTTGGGAGGGTTTTGGCTGGGCATTGTGTAAATTGGACAGTAGCAGAAGGTTCGAACGAAGAAGAGGAAGAATTGTGTTTCTGGTCACAAATTGGGCTACTTACGGTTTAGTTCTCTAGGCTTTGAGGTGAGTTCATTGAAATCCTATGTTTTAAATTATTACAGTTTGGTCACTCCAAAGTTTGTGGCTAACAAAGTTAATCACGTTAATTTCAATATTAGTCCCTGAGGCTTTAGCACCACTTTAGTAAATTCTTAGGTTCCAGAAGTGTTCATTTGGTCACTATCAGCAAGAGATTTTAGGTTTTTCCTTGAATTGATTATGTTTTGACATAAACTTTTGCATAATTATTTTAGGTGGTTAAAGAATTATTTTAAGAGTTGGAAAGTTGCATTTGGAGGTAAAGTGGCTGCTACTATTTCTAAAAATTAAATTGTTTTGATATTATGTACATATATATATATGTATATATATTATTTCTTCAAAGTATTAAGTTTTCCAACTTAGTAATTTTTTTTTCAATATTTCGATTTAAAGCTATTTTTAATTAAATTGATTTTTTATCAGAATAAGAGTTTTCAAATACATGTGTTATTTTGAAATTATTTTCCAAGTGTTTTATTAATTTACTTATTTATCTGCTTATTTAAATTTTATCTTATTTATGTAATATATTGTGTTTGATTAAATAAGCTAAGATCAGGTATGTTTTGATTGTGAATTTTTGTACTAAAATTTTATAACAATTGTAATGCTCTGAATTTATGTTCCAAATCTATTTTGATGGGTGTTAGTTTTGTGTTAGTACTAAGAAATTGTAGTTCTGGACTTTCCACGTAGGGTATTCTGTTTCGTTCTATTTCGCAGTGCACTGTTTTTAGGACTAGTTCTTCTAGGTGCTCCATAGTTGAAGATTCTTAGACGAGTGGATACACTACAGCAGTTAAGTGTAGTCATAGTGATTACCCTACCTACTCTACTCTAAATTTTTATTCCATTATTCTGCTTTTAACTGCTCTGTGTTGGTTAATAATTCTATTTATAAATATTATTTACCCTGTTCTCAAAATTGCTATTGCATTAATTAATTCTTCTATTCAAATATTTTCTGCTGAAGTTTATGTTATTATTTTATAAGAATTATTTCTGCTTAATCCCTATATTTTTTATATATTGTATTTATGTTTTCAAAATCTGCCACTTACTAAGCATTCATGTTCACCCTATTTTCACTCATCACATAGATAAGGAGTAATTCGAGTTAGCTAGTAAGAGCGACTATGAGGCCAGCTATTGTTCGAGACAGTTAAAAATATTTCGTTAGTATTAATACTAGAAATTTATTTGTGATTAGAAAAGATTTTGGATTTAATTTCGTTCATTAAAATTCTAAGAATTTATGGTTTATGTTGGGATTTCAAGTATTGTAATTGCTCTGCCACTTATTGTCAGAAGTTGAATTTTTATAAGTTTGGAATTATTTGGAATATTTGTAGCCTTACATGTTCAAGGAATTTTATTTCTTTGAGTGTGATACGTGTCATAGTCCAGAAACTCCTATGGTGGGTTTTGGGGTATGACAATTAGCATAATTTTAACCAAATTTTATATATGCATTTATTAGTGTCCAGAAAGAAAAATCCTTTATATCCATCTTTGAGCTAATTGATAGAAACAGTAGAATAGTTAAGTTCAAATGGGATGTTCATCTAAAGTTAAGTACAACACTCATATTTGGCAAGTTAATCCAGCAGAAAAGATCTCTGTCTAGAAAGAGAGAATTGACAAAGAAATTAGTGAGAATATTTTAAATTTTTATGTGATAAAATGAAATAAACACAAAAACACACACACATGCAAACTTACATATATAAAAGATCTTGCAGCCATGTGTATAGAATTTTCAAATTTTGCCCACAGCTAGCCATGTAGAGAAGTCTTGAGCAAAGTTTAGGCTGCCAAGTTCTGGAAAGTAGTATTTGTTAGTGCCTGATCTTTCTAATGCCAATCCCTCTATTCAAACAAGCACTACTTCTAGCTCTAGGTTGCTTTTGATCCAACTAACAGAGTAAAAATATTTGCTATTTACTAACCCATGTTTGTATTCTCCAGCTGAATAGATTCTTAAAAGTTGTTATAAAACTTTCTGGGTAAGAAAAATAAAGACAGTTCTTGCAGGGATTTTTTAGGAAAACCTCAGAATCTAAGAAATCTCATATCCTTCTCACTAATTAGTTTTAGATAAGAGCTACAAATTATACAAAAGGAAGAATCTGGCTTCAAGCTTTCTCTGCCCATTGACCCTGGCAATAAAATCATCAGCTTTTTTGTTAAAATCATGATTAGATGGTAGATTTTTCACTCTATCCTTGTCTTCTCCAACTATTTCCTCCTTCCCCATCTCCACTTCAGTAATAATGGCCACATTTGCCTAATGAATACTGTTCTTCACATTTTTGTGGGTGAAACTTTCCTTTGGATAAGGACTTGCCAGAATGGAAGATCTTGGATTCTCCAATGATAATGAAAACTATAAGGTTGCCAATGATGAAGAAAAACTTGGGGGTAAATGAAAAGGAAGAGAACTTAGGGAGGGAGATGCAGCGAAAATACTTAGTTGAAGACCACAAGGAAGATAACTAGCAAGGGGATGACAAGAGAATGGCTAAGGTGAAAATAGTGAAAAAATAAAGATAAAGAAGTTGAAGTTGGTGTTTTTTGCTGGCTCTAGATCTCTTGGTAGCTTGAGTGTTTTGAATCCCCATGAACGGATCCATTGATTCTTGCCTTCAGCAACAAGAGGAGTGGGGATTTATTGTCTAGGGTTTTACGGTTATGTAACTTAAATTTGGTAAAGTTTTTACTAGACACACCGTAATATAATAGGTAGAAGGGTAATTTTTCACTGTGGAGGATTGCAATTTTTTTTATTTTTTATATTTTTATAACACTCTCTAAAGAATGTAAGTCATTATCATTCAATTTATTTTAATTTAAATTGATTTAACTTAAAATGAGTTGGGTATTAATTTAAAATGACTTATTTTTATTTTTTACATATTTTTTTATCCTAAAATAATTTTATTGAAAAAGTAATATCATGCATATGTAACAATACATTGAAATTAAAATTTTTATGATATTATTAATTTTTTATTATTTTAATAACATTATAAAAATATTACTTTCAAAGATTATTACACTTACATCGTATTGACTTTCAAATAAAATTAATTTTTTATGAGAAATATAAAAATAAAAAATTTTTTTAATTAAGTTAACGAATTGGGTAGTACGAGTAATTTTTGGCTATTTAGTTCAGTCGGCGTCTAAAAAAGTTGACTGGGTTTGACCATCTCCATACTTGTACTATAAATGGAAGATTTTTGTTGGCCAAATATAACTCAACACCCTATAGACTATGTGCTTCGGAAAACATGCAATCAGAAATGTTGATTTATGGCCTGCAATTTGTTGGCTGAACAAGGAGCTCAGGATGACTAGTCAGGCTTTGGACACTCCTCATTAGGTGACATGTCACTATTTCATTAGGGTCTGCTCACTTATAAATAACTAGGAGAGCCACATTTTTCTCCTCACTCATATTCTGGTTTTCATAATTTGCTTCGAGAGAGAGGCTAGATAGAGAAGTAAAAAAGATGCTATTAAGCTCGAATTGAACCAAGGCAAATGCATTCAGAATGGTTGCAATCTTCTTGACTTATCAAAGCAAAGTTCATGGATTTGACATTTGTATGGATCCTCAATTATCTCATTTTTCACTTAGTTTAGAGGTTGAGTATTTTATGAGCAACGATAACGAAGGGCAAGCCCCTATGGTTTCTATCATTGTTGTGCATTCAGGCTAGGTACATCTAAGAATGGAAGAGGAAGTCATGCCATCAGCCTCCATGATATATCCTTATAAGGTAAACACAACAGCCTGCTCCCTGCTAATGGCAGAATTATAACCTAGGGGATAGAGAGATTTGGCTTGGGACAACACAGCATAGGCAAGGGTCTGGAGGCATCCCAAGGCACCCAACACCTGTTTTTTTATGGCAGGTTAAATTCATACATGCAATTGAATATACTGATAACATATTTATTATCTCATTTGTACATATGTTTCACATGATTTGTCTATATCTCTTATTTTCTTTGTATATTAAGTTCACACATATTTAATAATTGATTTATATATATTTTCAATTTTAGCGGGAATTGGGACTTGACATGTTTATAATTGTCTATGCTATGAGGGTTAGGGTGCATATTAGACCTGCCTCCAAGTAGGATAATAAAATTGTCCTTTTTTATTTGTTGATTTGTGTTTGAGTATCTTAATCTTGTTCTTAAGTAGACAAGTTAGCTTAGGGAAAAGTACCAAAACCCTCATTAAGGTATAGGCAAACATACGCTTTTGTACTCATGATTTTGAATACCCTACACTTGCCCCATTTAAAGGTTAACTTTATGATCCACCATTACCACAAAAAAGGAGAAATACCTGACTTTACCCTTCTAGCGTTCTTCTGTAGAAACTTTATTCTCCCAACTTCTGCATCTAATGAGCTATCCAATCTCCCTTTATACTTTTTCTCTGAAGACCTTACCTCAATCACCACATTGAATGCAACTCTCTTATGTTTCCCTAACAATTTTTTCGGGAATTGAAATTTTTCTCTCACCATTTGCAGAGCCAACAAACGGCCAATACTTTCTTTCTTCTCTAAAATCAATTTTACTTACTCCTATTTCAGTTTAGAATCAATTATTATTCCTACCCAACCAATTCAATCTCAAAATTAATTTTCCTCTTCCAGAGTTAGTCCTAAAGAAATAAAAGTGGTAGCCATGGAGAAAAACACAAGCGTCCCCTCTAGCTTATATTTCTTAATTGTCAATCTCAATTGGTCTCATTCATGAGCTCAATCTCTAAATTCGTGATTCCATCTTGCCTATCCTCCAACTTCTTTACTTGCTCTTGCCAAGCCCAAGTGCCCCACCAAGGATTGTCATACCAAGGCCGATATCCGTTGCCACCGCCACATCTGCATACTACCCTTAGCATCACAATATCTTTTAACTCATCTTTGAATTAGGTCACAAGTCCGACAAGAAGACCACTGAATGGCTCATCTAGCATGCTGAGCCCACCATCATTGCCACCATAAACACTGACACCATCCCCACAAATTTCTCCACCCTCAATGTTTCCCTTCACAATAAAGACTCCACCATCTCTGTTACCGTATAAAACTTCCACACTTTATACAGCATAAACCTAGGGTCAAACAATCAGGGCCTTCAAATTAAAAAATGTCATGAGAGAATTGATGATTGTGGACTCAATTGAAAGCCTTGTGGGGCTCCATAATCAAGAGTTTATCAAGCGAAACCGATCTATTTTCTTCTATTCATATTTCTTGGATCTTGATGGGGATTAGTTGGGTCCAATTTTTGTAGGATTTGAGTTTGAGTTGTTGTTCGTTTGATTGGTTGGAAGGAGGGAAGGAAATCCTTGGAGAGAAGTTGTAATTCTTTGGTTCGCCTAAAGCCTTGTTTGTTCTCGTGCCATCAGCACATCAAACCATCTTCCTGGGTCTTCAATTTCATGCCCTTTTTTTTTTGTTCTTTTGGTTTGATATTTTAGTTTTTTAGTTCCAATTCTTAGTTTGGATTTTGTTTTTGTTTATAGTTTTGTTGTTTTTCTCTAAATGCAAACATTTGGGGGCAAAGTTTTTATGGAACAAGGCTATGAAGGCAAAATAACCATTTTTGTATGATAATGATGAATGACAAAGTTAAATTTAGAAAATGGTAAATGTAGGTATTCCAAACGTCGAAGAAAAATTGTGGGTTTGACTAGACTTTACTTTAGGTAGTTTTGATAATTTTGTTGGATAGCTTAGGCTGCCTTAACTTGGATCATCTTACACATGTGGGCTGCAAGAGGGGAGCCTTGCCTCCCATGGTGGGTTTGGTTGACGGGCCTTTCTTTTATACCGGGGACCTACATGGCACTTCCAGAAATTCAGGTTTGGGCTCTGAAATCCATTGGGCCACGGAGGTGATACGAGCTTATTCTGCACGTTTTTAGTGCTCTGTATGCTATCGTTTGATCCTTGTGTCGTAGATCTGGCGGGCACATGCCCTTCATAGTTTTCTTTCTTCTCCCTAATTTTCACCCCTTTCCACCGGTCAAAAGCTGCTCCGTCCATGCTTTGCTCGCTATGGATGCTTACTCTTTCTAGTTTCCACATGGAGCTTTTATAGATCAAATGCATCACCCATTAGTTTTTTTGGGTAAATGCAACTTATATGAGATTTTCTTGTATATGAATTAAAGGTGAAGGATACTTTCTCTCGTACTTTAACAACTCACGTTTCCTTTTATTTTCCTAACATCTATTAATCAATGGAAAAAAAACGATTATTTATCCTTGACTACATAAAAACAATGATAATAATAAAGGTCATAATTTTATGAAGCAGCTAGCCTAGGAGATGATTTTGTGCCATGTAGTTCTTTCAAGCAGGAAATGATTGAACAAACAGTAAAGACAGGTCTGGAAATTCATACAAATCTAGCGCCATTAACAAGGAGCATGCTAAAAAGGTGACTTATAATAACAATTTCTTTAATTAACATCATATGACTTGAGATGGCGACCGAAAGATGAAAGAGCTGTTCAATAACTCTCCCCCAGTCCAGATCGAGTGGATGAAAATAAAGAGAGGTCATCATTAGTGGGTGTGTTTCTTGTTAGGGACAAGAAAGTCGACAAGCTTGGTCTTGGGGGACGACTTGCTGTGGGCGTGATCATCCCTCCCGCCGGGTCCGACCAGTCCGTACTTCTTGATCTGCTCCCTCACAAATTTGGTGTAGATGAAGGCCGCCCCTCTGAACTGCGGCAACACTAGCCATCCCACGAAAACCAGTTTCACAGTGTACCATATTGGTATCCTGCACCAAATGTCACCACCCCAAGGCCATATATCGATCGATCATCAACTATTCAAATGTACTAGCTAGCTGGACCAAGATTAGGAGGCTCGAGGAGATCAAGTTCACGAGATTAGACTCACCAATCGAGTATGGGCCGGAGGAGCATCTCAGCTAGTGTGAGAAAAGAGTAGAAGATCCAGTAGGCAAGCCACTGCTCATCGTCCACTTTGCTCCGGCTCTCCATCGCTATCACTGATGCATATCTGAGCCGCAACATTTTTCAATAACAGTTAAACTATTGAGCATGAAATTAGGCAACCAAAAACCAAAATGCTGCTTCAGATTACTTACAAAGGGTAAAGTAACATCACCGCCGGCCTGTATTAACCATCAGTGTAAGACTAAATTAGAATATGGGAAGTCTGAAAAAGTAACTAAATTAACTATATAATTCAGTAATTAATTCGAAGAATCACACAACGTACACATATATAGTAACTCACCCGGCCAATGCGTGGACGTGTGTGAGGAGAGTCCAGAAACGACTCATTCTTGTTTTCCTTTCCTTAATTTTGGCCAAGTCTTGAAATTGCTTCTGATAAAATATATCCAGGAACCGAGAGAGCAAAGTGAAGTAAGAAGAAAGGCAAAAGCAAACGAAGACTTTGAACGCTAGCTGCTCTTCTGGCACGGGAGACAAGAACAAGACACAAGACAAAGGTAGCGAAATTGGTGGTGGAAGGCCATGATATATATACAGGCCGGTGATGGTGACACGTGGCAGGGAAAGGGTTATGGTATCCGATTCTGCCTGAAATCATCGAACTTGGATATCATCGCATTATGATTTATATTAAGGGTCACATTAGCGCCGACCAGACCCATCCATTCCATGCGTAGGGAATAAATAACACTACTTTTTTATCTTATTTATTCAACATATATTTAAATTATCATGGGAGAGGAAGAAGTGGTTAACTTTAATCTAATTCGAGATTCGATCTAATTAATATAACAATTCAGCGTGCAGCGTTTTAATATATATATATAAAGCCATTCATAACATATAAATATTGCTGTTGATAGGATTGGTTAATTTTCTTATATATGCAGGCTAAAATGAAAAAGTACGCTGACTCGTCTAAGCTGGCTATTTTAGGGTTTAAAAGGAATATGGACTAGAAGTGGAAATGTTAATAAACAATTTTGGATGTCATGTGCTCTCACATGCAACTTTATGTTACCTATCGATCCCTCGGGCTCAAATAACTTGGTACAGAAAGTTTGAGGGCAAAACTGCATTGGGTCCTAGCTGAGGGGCTTCTTCCCAGGTTCCACTAGTTATAAGGGCTTATGTCATATTTATTTATAACTTTCTATACTTAGACGAAAGATTTTGAACGTTTTCATTTATTAATTTTTTTCAGCACACATAGGCTTCAAACTGGTGAACAACACACGATCAATACAGTCTACAGATACACTTGGTTCAGAAATTTTTAGTACCTGTTTGGCAACAGCATCAAAGTTTAGTATTAGAGGCTAACGTTAGAGTTCCAATTTCTTTGGTGGTGAGAGTTTAGCGTTTATTTATTTTTTACTGCAACAAAAACCAAACACCAAAACTTCTCCGTTTCGGCGTTGAACGAGCATTTGATGTTGCAAACACACTTGCCAAACAGGCACCTAATCACCATATTCTTGGTCATGTTGTATTCATGACAACAGCTAGAGAAGCTTAAGGGGTGGCTTTTGTATCTTCAACTTTTTATAATGACGACACAGACTATTCCTCTAGATGGAAGTTTTTTTTTTTGAATGACAACTCAACAAAATTTATTAAAGAATAAATTTAGAACCAGTTTGTAAACATCTAGCCAGTAGCTAAATGTCACCCTCAAACCCTTTTCCAACTGCAACACACTATCACTTCTTATGCAACATTTTTCACAGCCAATGCCGGATTTATACACCACTCAACCCAACTCTTCCATATGAAAAGCATTCAATCTTTGTGGTGCATGTCAAGAATCTAAGAGCCATCAACTACCATTTGATCGCTCATATTGGATCTTGTGTTTTCAGATGTATGGGGACCTGCACCTATTTCAGTCAATGGATTTCGTTATTACATCAGATTGATAACTTTAGCAAATTTGTGTGGTTGTTTCCCTTGGCTTGCAAAACTGACATTGAGAAAATTTTTCTACACATGTTGAGCGATTATTAGACAGGAAAATCAAGAGAGTTCAGACAGATTGGGGAGGAGAATATAAAAAACTCAACTCATATTTTTTATCTAATGGCATTGAGCATAGGGTGTCTTGCCCTCATACCCATCAACAGAATGGTGCCGTCGAGCGCAAGCATCGCCACATCGTTGAAACTGGTATGGCACTCCTAGCTCATGCCTTGCTTGTTACTTGATAAATCGATTGCCTAGCCCAGTCTAATATCTCTCCCATGGAAAGATTATTTGGAGTTAGACCTGTTCCTAAAGGTATTTGGTTGTGCATGTTGGCCTTACCTCCGGCCATACAACTCAAGAAAATTGGAGTTTCGCTCTCAACAGTGTGTTTTTCTGGGCTATAGCAACAAACAAAAAGGCTATAAGTGCCTCTATTGCCTTCCGGCAGAGTTTATATTTCCAGGCATGTTGTTTTTTATGAAACAGTGTTTCCCTTCTCTTACTATTCTACTGACTCACATACAGATGCCAGGTCGCTTCTTCACCACAATCTTGCTGCCAACGAACCAGCACATCATCCTCGGAATAGGCTGCACTTGCTTCTCCTATAAATCATGGCATCATCTGGTCCTCCGCGAGGAACAACCAGCCTTGAATCGTCATTCTATGAGAAACGAGACTACCAGATAATATTCGCAAACCAAAGGCAGACGGCAGAACATATCTAGCTACCTCACCCAACTAGCTTCTCTCAGGCAGCAAGATCCCGTCCTTGGCAGGAGGCTATGAATTCGGAATTTGAGGCCCTTCTTAGTAATGGCACCTGGACATTGGTTCCACAAACTCAAGAGGCGAGCAGATGGGAGCATAAAACGCCACAAAGCTCGACTCATGGCTAAAGGTTTTACACAGCAACACGGGATTGATTACACCAAAACCTTCAGCCCGGTGGTCAAACCCACTACAATTCGCACTGTCCTATCCTTGGCAGTGTCTAAGAATTGGCAGATTCGACAATTAGATGTCCAAAATGCATTTTTACATGGCTCCCTTACTGAAGAAGTGTACATGAAGCAACCACCTGGTTTTGCTCATTCTCAGTTTCCACACCATGTCTGTCGTCTGAAGAAAGCTATATATGGCCTCAAGCAGGCCCCAAGAGCCTGGTTTTCTCGTCTCATCTTACTTAATTGAGCATGGCTTCACTTGCTCAAAGGCTGATAGCTCGTTATTTATATTCAAACAAAGGGACATAATCTTATATATGTTGATTTATGTTGATGACATTCTTCTTACAGGCAACTCTATGTCAACAATTGACAAAATCATTCAATCCCTTCAAGGCGTGTTTCCTGTCAAGGATTTGGACCTATTTTCTAGGAGTGGAGGCAGTTTATGATAAAAGTGGACTGGTGCTTTCACAGCATAAGTACATTACGAAACTCCTAAACAAGATAAACATGATCCACGCCAAGCCTATGATGACACCCATGTCTGCCACTGAGAAATTGTCTCGAACCATTGGCGAATTGTTACCAGACACTATTCTCTACCGAAGTACTGTTGGAGCACTCCAATATATAACCCTTACTCGACCTGACATTTCCTATGTCGTCAACAAGGTATGTCAGTTCATGCATGCTCCTACCGTAGCACATTGGACAGCAGTTAAAAGAATTCTTCGATACTTGAAGCACACTGTCACCCTTGGTCTTCGCATCAACAGATCATCAAATACACTCCTTAGCGCCTTTTCAGATGCAGACTGGGCAGGTTGTCCGGACGATCGGCGATCTACAAGCGGCTATACAGTGTTTCTTGGTTCTAATCTGGTGTCTTGGAGCTCACGGAAACAAACTACTGTCTCCCGTTCTAGTACAGAAGCAGAGTATCGTGCCTTGGCCAATACTACTGCTGATCTAATTTGGATCCAAACACTGCTGTCTGAACTTGGGGTTTACTTACGACATCCTCCAGTTTTATGGTGTGACAATATTGGAGCAACATACCTCACAGCTAATCCAGTTTTTTATGCACGCACCAAGCACATTGAAGTGGACTTTCACTTCGTTAAAGAAAAGGTTGCTCGAAAGGACCTTGACGTTCGATTCGTCTCCACCAAAGATCAATTGGCTGACATTCTCACAAAACCTTTGCCGGTCCAACAGTTTCAACGTCTTCGAACCAATCTCAATGTTCTTCCCCGCCCCTTGAGATTGCAAGGGCATGTTAAAGACGTTAATGACAGTAACTCCTAGTCTACAATACTTCCTAGTCATCATGTGTACTTATCCTTTGTGTATCAGATTAGTCTCTAGCCTATGATGTATTTATCTTGTAACATAAGTCTTATCTCATCTGTTTACTTATAAATAAAGCAATCACCTTAGGAGGTGTGTGTGCGGTTAATCAATTCCTTGTTTCTATCAGTTTTCCTTTCAGAGTTCACTTGGATTCCTCTAGATGGAAGGTGTGTCTTAATTAGTATTTGTATCTCCCCCCCTCCCCCTCCCTTTTACAGTATTTTTTTCCTCCAAGAAACACTTGTTTTTGGAAAGGGGAGGGAGTGCTAGGGGTGTTTCGCAGAACCCTGGTCCGATGGTCCCATACAAGAAGCAAACCCCATAAATTTCTTAAGTCTGAAATGAAGAGAATACTACTTGTTTAGTGAATTGTTAATTTAGCCACCCAAAATTGTGAGGTTGTTCTTTTCTCAGAGCACAAGGCAAGAGTCGGCGTGTGTGTTGGTGATCATGAAAAAGAAGTCGGTGCCACATCACATGGCCAAACTCATCTCACGTGACACCGAACATGCTAAATACAACTTGACGTTTTTCGAAAGTGAAAAAGCTGCCCTAGTTTAGTGAGTTACTCTATAATTTTATAATAAAAGATTTCCTGAGGCTGAAATCACTGTATGTTCTTTATATGTTCAAGATTTCATCTTCGTCAATACAATATGTAGTTTCTAGAATTTTAGCCATATTTACTTTAGATGTATTATATTTTTCTGAAACAAACCTATATTATATTTTATTAAATTTAAAATATTGTTAGTCTCAAAATCAGAATGTCCAAAACCTTATCTCCATGTCCGCAGACGCCAGCATACTCATAATGGCTGCATCTTAATTAGACATTTTCCGACTCAAAGCTGGGTTCAATTCCCGCTAGATGTGTTAAGGTACTATCACGGCCAATTGGAACTTGAAGTCTTCCAGATTTTAATAAATAAACAGATTTCCTCAAACCTTTGATAAGTATTATTTCAGGTTCTGTAATTATAATTGATTCTGACTATTAAAAAAAATTCTTGTTTCATTGTAATAATTGCATTGTACGTATAATTGAATAGATAGGATTTCTTGTGTCCCGTATGCAGGGTAAAAAGCACCATTAGTCCCAAACCTTTAATTTTTGTTGCATATCACTCCCCAACCCTCATGTCATTATAAATTGGTGTCAAACAAATAATTCATTGCATATTGATCCCTAACCCCATGTAGATACAAAAACTCAATTTACAAAAAAGAATAATTGCTAGTTAAAATTTTTCATGAACTATTATAAAAGTGTGTCATAGTTTAAATTTATGAAAAACAATTACCGTATAGCTTAAATTAGAATTTAAAAAGTTAATATAAGATAATTCAATAAAGTTAACAAATTTGAAAATAAATTTGAACTATTTGAGAGTTGTCTTCCAATAAATTCAAATTGTGTTATAATTTTCTCATAGTTAATGAACAATTTAAACTATTATTTTTTTCTTCTCTATAACTTGAGTTTATGCAAGGCTAGTAGAGGTGATCAATCGGTTTTTTTCATTTTAACCAAAACTGAATAGATCGCATTATAGGAGAAAACTGAAATAATCGAAAATCGAAATAATCAAAAAAACTGAATTCTATGCATACTATTCCAAATATCAAATATCCATCACATATTCCAATCTAAACACACATTCTAATCACATAGCAAATATTTATAAGTCATTCCAAATCCAAATATCACATTTATATACATAACAAACATCCATCACATACGTAATCCTTTCCAAATCTCAAACATAAATACCAATAGAGTAAAAATTTGGTTATTTTGGTTAACTGAATTTCAATTGAAGTAAATTAAAAACCAAACTAAAATTATATATCGGTTTTCAGTTATAACTAAAAATTGAAATTATACCTAAATATGGTAACCAAAAATTAAAATTTTTTTAGTTATTCAGTTATTTTCAATATAACTGAAATTTTGCTTACTCCTAAAGGCTAGGGATCAACATGCAGTGTGTTATAAAGGTTTGGGATCAATTTGCAATGAAATGAAGGTAATAGCCTGATTTGCAATGGGAATTAAAAGTCTAGGACCATTGGCACCATTGGTCCTAAGCACCTGACCCGGGCGAGCATCCTGAACCCTACTCCAATTGGGCCTTTCATCATTTTTAAAGAAACCTCCCCTTTTTTTTGTGTGTGTGTTGTTTTGGGAAAAGAGAGAGAAGGGGGGGGGGGGTGGTAGTTGAAATTGACGTGCCACGCTCATTCTCTTCAATGTCCCCGAGTTAATATTGTTTTTTTAACAAAAAATTTACAATTTTGAGATGTGAGACGAAATTTAAAAAAGATAGGCAGAAGTTGAGCCGGATCAATTCGTTGGAGATGACGTAAAACTGGAGTTGGGTTGATTAAGACCAGAAAGCCAACTCGAGTTTTGGGCCCAAAAAAATCCATACATCTACTCTTTTAGACTTGGGCTTTGACGGGTGGGTCTGCATTTTTCTCGTTCATCGTCATTGTAGATCCAGGTATTACATTTACCGTACTTAATGAAACGAAATTGTTGGTAGTTGGTACAAAAGTGTTTTTGATATGTTCAAACTTTAAAGTTGAGACAGGTGAAGTGTGGTGGTAGAAAAAAAAAATCCTGGTTGTTGTCGTAATCGTGATTATGTTTCCCACTAGTGTAACTAGATTAAAGAAATCCGTGATATCATCAGACAATAGTTTTGCTAGATTAATTAAGCTAACCGAGAACTTAAGAATTTAATCAAGGCAAATTTAGAAACTATGGGCCTAAACTGTGGCATTTGTCGGTCCAACCATGGGAAATGAATGTTATGATTATGACATTTTAAACTGTGGTCTTCGGCACAACTTAGTTAAGTGATTAAATTAAACAATCATTTATATTGAGCACGGATCATGGAATTGGAACCATGCATAATAGTATCGCAGTAAAAGTTCTAGCAGTACTTTATGGAGCATATCTTCAGGAATTTAAATGGAAAAAAATTAATTTCATAGCAGTTTTTTTTTTTTGCTAAATATTTCATTCTGTCTCAAGTTATTTAATTACAACATATTTTATTTAGCTATCTGCAATTTTTGCAACATTTTCTTATTTAATAAATTATTTTATCATATTATTATTCAAATTATTATTTTAATATTATTTTCTTGGTCTTTTTCATTTTATGTTTAACATAAAAGTGGAGGTGATACACATTTTTTTTTTAATCTCTATACCAAATTCAAATATTTTCAACCAATTCAAAACGAAGACAGTACTTAATCAGAGGAAGCATCAATAAGCATACAATTGCCATTGCTTGGCACGAAATTACTTGACCGGGAAGGAAGTGGGCTTAGGTGTAAAACAACTGAAAACTTGGGATCAAGCATTGATCATGAAGCAGCTCTGGCTCTTCAGTCAAAAGAAAATTCTTTATGGTTGCAATGACCAATGGATTCTGTTCGTATTATTTATTCTCTTCATCCTAAAACCTTGAAACTTTTGGTTTAGATGGAGATTAAGAATGAAAATAGAAATTTTTGTGTTGTTTTCAATTTTATTCTTAACTTTTTACATGTAAATAAAAAAAATTTAGAACATTTGAATATTGAAATAATAGTTTGAAGAATAACATGCTAAAATAATTTCTGAATATGAAAATGTTGCAAACATTTGAGATTGCCTAAAATAAAATATGCTGTAAAGGTTTTTGGATGAAGGAAGTAGATATTTGGTGTGTCTTTAAACCCATCAAGTTTCATGGTTGAGACAAATCTGTTGAAAGTGCAATCTTAAAACAATTGTGTATAGGGTAGATGATGAGCTCACTCAATCCAAGTAGTAAGTTGATCAAATTTGGAGTTAATATATCTATGGAGTTTGATATTTTGTTTGTTTTCAAATTGAAAAGAATATGAATGAGTTATAGATAAATTTTTAATTGACTAAGTCAAGTCGATCTCAAGCTGCTCGTTTAAATTAAAGAGCAAAAATTGAGCTGAGCCAAGTAGAGGTGAAAATGGAGCCATCGTCTTCCTCGATACATCATCTGTAGAGCCAAATCTACGATTGAACCCCAGCATCTCATTTAGGTCAATTTACCATCACCCAATATCGTGCCCATCTCCATCATCGATGTTCGAATCATCGTTATTGTTGTTCGGATCGTCTCGTGCCCAATCTCCTTCGTCGTCATTCTAATCATCATTCTCGTTCAAATATGAAATTCCCAAATCAAATGAAGCAACAACACGTAGTTACCAATAATAGATGAAAGATGAGCATAGAGTGTCGATTAAGGCTATTGTTGGACCATGGGGCTTCGGGTAAGCAAGCTAAAGGTGCCGGGTAAGTAAGGCTAAAGGTGCGATTCTTGGGTGGTTCCTGGTCGGTGGTGATCATCATTGAACATGCTTTGACTTACTTAGTGGTTGATCATTTTTCACCCCTAATTGTGTAATAACATCTCAAAAGATAAAACTTGTTAAACTGAATTCTATGACATGCTCTAGATGAAAGCACAGAGGTGGCCCTACCGGGGCATTTGCTAGGAGCCCATGGCGTTTCTTAAACATCATATTTGATCCTGTGAAAGCCTAGTTAGGGGTCTCCTAACCCAACAGAAGCTTAGGGTATGTTTATTTCAAAGGTTTTCAAAATTTATGGATAATCAAATTGTGGGAAAGTTGAAATATAAGAAAGTAATAATCCACATGTTTTAGAGTGCAAGAATAAACAAGTAACACTTGTGGGGGAAAATCTAAAGAATATATTTTTTAATTTAACTAGTGAAATTATTTCATGGGTTTTTATTTTCCTAAAAAATGTTTATCCATAATTGGTTGGGAAATCATTTTTTTAACTTGAGAATTTTAAGGAGTTACTTTTCCAAAATTGTGATTGGATGATCTCTCTTTTGAAAAATAATTAAGAATGATCTATGAACTTATTTTCCATACAATTGTTACCAGTTCATTCTTATACTCTAAAAGTTGTGGATTATGAAAGAAATTTAGGTGCACAACTAATGAATATTTCCATTTTCAGAATATAGAATAAATGCATAAATTAATGTGAACTTAGCTATAACAGTATAACCGATTGATAGTCTCCTTGATGAAAGACATCTCTTTGAGCATGTTGTGAAAGACGTGATTTTTTGTAAATATCTAGGATTAGATATTTAATTAACTTAGAAATATAAGTAACTAAATATGCCAATTTACACCCAATACTCGATCATAATTCTCTTTATGGTGATAAAGAAGTGTGTAGGGCGAAATAAAACAAGTAGAGCTTCTAGAAGTTGTATTTGCAACTTCATATGCACAATTTTACTGCCTCTATTTTTAGGGGTGAATTGACATTTTTTAGGGTCATAAACCTTCATAAAAGAGTCACAACGCTTAATAAACTGTTGTACTATTTTACTAAAAGGTGTTTTTATCCACTCATAACTTTTCCTCTTGAAATGAGGCAATAACTACACTCAAAAGGGATGTGTTAGTTCAGAGTCACAACTCTTCTAAGAGTTATATCTCCTTAAATTATGGCCATAACTGTTTCCTAAAGATTGTTAATTTCATCTAAAACATGACTCTTCACTAAAAGTTATGTTATTTCATTAGTTAGGGTAGTTATGGTGCATGACTACATCTCCAAAGGTCATATATATTGGGATAGATATCATTTCATCTAAAGGTAATATCCTTTCACAATATAAGTAGTTATGGGGTGGTTATTAAGTAATTATCTCATGTGTACATATACACACCACATAATCGCCACATGTCAACTTTCTATTTGTTCCAATGTGAATATGTGTCACACATATGTATCACATCATTCTAACCATTTAATTATCTTTAGTTAATATTAAAAGCAGCGATGTATGTTAATGTGATAACACCAACATATGATATGACCACACCAAACAATAGTAAAACAAGTGTATTTTAGTACGCCTATAAAATTTAGTAGTCACTCTTACTAACTAAATGCCAATAGATTGTTACTACTACAATGCCACTTTCCAACACTTTTCATTCTCCTAGTGATGGCCGAAGTGCCATGGTCTTGGCCACTAACTTCGGAGGAGGGGCCAAACGCCTGACATAGCCGACCTTGGAAGACCCATCGCACCAACCTCGGAAAGTTACTGTATCGCCTCCCCATCAGAGGACGAATGAACCAACTTCGGAAGAGTGAGAACACCCCGAAGAAACGGTGTCACCCCGGGGAGAGGTCCTTGCTCGCCCACCTAAAAGGTAACGTCGGCCGGAGGGACCTTGGAGGGGTGATGGGTGATACGAAAGAGTCTCTGACATATTTGCCCATACGTCCTAGACGTTGACCTCAAGCATTCTGACATAGCCACTGTAGTCCGTGCTCTGGCACACTGAGACACGATTCTCGACAAACCATTGCCCGAGAAAGCCTGCACACAGCTGACCACTTTCCTGTTTAAGAGGTACGGATCCTATCCGTCCATACACGTGTCACGATCAGGAGGGTCCATTTTCTCCTATTTACAGCAGGAAAAACTCTGGGCAAGGAGGGCTGGATAGGAGCTTTGGAGAACACTCCAGAGTCCTAGTTTTCTCCTCTCTTCTCCTCTAGGCATGCCAGAAAAACGCCTCTGGCGTGAGGCTTCCCCTTACGTGCATGCCAGAAAAATACTCCCAGCCAGTCTATTTTATGCCTATTCTTTGCTATTTAGAGGCACTGACTTAGGCGTCGGAGGCTCCTCCCCGGAAAACCGCTCCGGGGACCTCCTAACCCCTGTTTTCTATATATTTCAGGCCGAACCACTTGAAGATGTCAACTTTTTCAGGCTCCTTCTTGCACCGGAAATCCTTCATGGCCCCCGCTCTCCATCGTAGGACGGCCACCTATGACATTCCTCAGGAGGTCCCTGTCACCCCCGTCGTGGAGCCACGGTGGGATCGTAAACGATGGTTAACGCAACGCCATCACCTAGTGTTTTTGAAAATCTTTTAAGTAAAGACTCCCTTCAATTATAGGAAGAATATAAAGTTAGAAATGAACACAATTACTGGGGAAGCCAAAGCACTACCTATCTGTGAATAAGTAAGTGATACATAAGAGATCTCGAGACATGTAAATGCATGTGTTCCTAATTGCAAAGATTGCCCATGTAGACCATGAAATCTGTGTATCGGTTACCCTTCCATAAAAGCGTAAAGAAGACAAGAAACTCAGCACTTTGCCATGGGAGAGAGGGGGGCAAACCTCCAATTTTATCTGTAAAATTTTGAAAAATAATGAAACTTTGTCAACCAATTCTTATATGTTCTTTTTCAAAACTTAGCTCATTCTCATGCATGTACCTTTGATTCTTTTATAATCTGTAGGCACACATATAACCTAAGTTGCATAAAGCGTTTTGAAAACCAGAGCAAGAAGTGAGAGTAAAAGCTGGAAAACATTACTTTTTAAAATTTAAGTAAGTAAAAAGATTATAAAAGCACAAGCATGAGCGGCAATTGAAAATGAAAGTGGGAGCGACAGCCCAAAATGGAAGGATTGTGCAACTTAGCATATGACTCGCTTACTTTAGATTTGCCAAACTCGATGAATCGTTTTTGTATACTTCTAAATTCTAATACTGTCATGTATAAAATAGTCCAAGGGAATACTGATGAACATAGGAACTTGGTCCATCCTAGCTACCTCCGTTATAATATCATAACAGAAATACTTTAGTTTACAGTTTAATCATTTAATCAACACCAACTTCTCATATCCCAATATCTAGACTACCTACTAAGTTTTACATTTCACAGTTTCATTGATTTTTGATAAAGCAACAGACAGTTAACATTTTCTAATTCAACCATACAACTAGCTAACACCTACAATGTACTAAGATTTTTTCTCACATAGCAGATTTTTTCCCACATAGCTTTTAGTTTGTTATGTTTGAGACCTTAAAAGTTGGATTTTCAGAAATTAGCATTAGAGGTTACAAGTAGAGAGGCTGAGCAAGAGCAATATGTTAAGTATAGATCTTAATATAGCAATCTGTTATATATGTAGCTAGCTTAAAAGATTAGGACAAACAAAGGTTAAAAACCATAAAAAGAAAAATTAAAAAAAAAAAACAAAACAAAACGAAACGAAATTAATTCGACATCTTATGCTTGCTTATGGAGGGACTGTGAAAGCTTATGCGTCTAACTCAGTACCAGTTATCAGTACCCTCGAAGAACTTACACAAACTACAAATGGCACATGTAGAGGAGGACCCAATTCTTATCCCCAAGTTCTCCATTATGCCCTTGTCCCTCCCTCAAATTTACATAAAAGAGCAAGCATTAGGATTCTCCTCACTGAAGATCTGTGAAGGATAAGGATAACTATACATTTCCATGGCAAACCTCTCTGGGAAATAATAATACTCATTCCTCTTCACTTCAACAGCTGTGGTATCCTCTGTTCCACTCCCACCCTCTGCTGCGGTGGTGGCATCGCCGCCGCCGCTGCTGCCCGCGCCTTCTTGTTCCTTGCCTTTTCCTTCTTCTGCTGCTCCGGCTTCTTTGTTGTCCTTGTTGCCGCCGCCTTGTTCCGGCTTCTTCTCCTTTTCTTCTTCCTTTTTCTCTGGTTCTTGCTTCAGTATTGCAGCGTGCTTGCCGGTTCTCTTGAACAAATACTCTACAAGATTTGCCGCCTCAAAAACGCCCTTTACCGTCACCTGTGAACTCTTTAGATCTGGCTCTGCTGACTCTACGCCTGCCAATCTCGCATTTCGGCATCACAACGAAAATTAATAGATTTTTCCAATTTAGTCCCAGAGTTCTCAGAATGTTCAATTGGTAAACTATTTTGACACTACCGAGAAGGTGGCGTTTGTTTATTGGCCATCCTCCAAATTAAAGAAGATTGACGAGAGACCAGACTTCAGATAATCTTAATTAAGTGATTACTCAGATTTTAATTGGTCTAAAAGGACTTTCATCCTTAGGATAATGCATGAACATCCCCGGAACTTACATGAGCCAAAAAGAGAAGCTAACAAAAGAAAGCAGCTTTAAGATGTTGACAAAAAGAAATCAATCACACATGTGCACCTTTCATTCTTAGGATCCGTTTCTTTATTCCCTGGGCACAGGCTTCGCAGTGCATGTACACTTGCAGCACCACAATGATGACCTGAGGCTGCGGCTGCTAAATCAAATTGAAAATCGGAAATTAGCCAGATTGGCATTTTGAGGAGGAAGGGAAAATTAATCTAGTGAATAAAAACCTCTTCCTTCTTGTCGTCGGGCTTCGCAGGCTGTTGTTTCTCTGCAGGTTCGGTCTTCTTGTCTTCCTCTGCCTGAGGCTTGGGGATCGGGGAGAGAAGCTCCACTTGCCTGTGGCTTTTCTTTTGAACTCTCTCCAGAACCTTGAGGGGATCAGCTTTCTCCCCCGTCACCACCACCTTACCGCTCTTGCAATCCGTGATCACATCTTCCACGCCTGCAGTGTTTGATCCAGTAAAACCTGAAGTACGAAAGAAATAAAAAAGTACGACGGCCCCTATCGTTCACCTGCAAAACCTTTGAGGCATCGGCGGACCTTGCGAGCGCAGCCCTCGCAATGCATGTAGACTCTGAGAACAATCTCCTGCGGCGGCGGGGGAGATTCCTTGTCGGATTGCTTAGATTCATCACCGCCCTTCTTTTCCTCCGGGGGCGGCGGCTGCTTCTGGTGGGTTGCTGCTTTTTCCTCCTCTACTTTCTGATCATTCCCACCAGGCTTTTCTCCCTCCTGCCCCGATTTCTTGTCTTCCTGCGACATGTACAAGCCAAGCAAACGGAAAAGCCGGAAGAAGAATCAGATTGTATAACCTAAGATTGGGAAAAGTAGCTAGCTAGTTGGGCATGGTGTAAGTTAAGAATATTACTAGCAGATATGAAAATGGTGCCAGACATACCTCTCCCATTGTTGGATGTGAGGTGGATTGAGATTTAGGACTGGTGAAGAAAAGGGACTGGTTTGTTGGTTATCTGTTTCTGGTGTCTTTGTTTCTTTATTGTGATCTGGATATCTAGCTAGCTGGCCACTTTTTCCTCCACTCCAACCCTTGTTTTGTCTCTCTCTCTCTCCCTGTCCCGGAAGGAAGAATTAATTAGGAAACGTAGAGGTGACTCGTGAGTGGTGGGTGTCTTTGTTTGTTGTTACTGGCGGCTCACTCACTCGCTGCAATATGCGGCTGCCATGCCCTGGACCATCGGAGATCTGACTATACACACGGCAGAGATGAGATCGATCGATTAGACGATTACTTTAACTTACACAGACGACTCGCAGCTCTTTTTATCATCATCCTCATCTCATGACGTGGCAGGCATTTTATGAGGGCCACGTGCACTGGAAGCTGACTCATCAGTGTGATCATATCGGATTCTGATTGCTTGGGGCTCCCTTATTAAAATGGTACTTCTTCACCAGCACTGCCCTTATTGTTCATAGGTAAACTGTTGTTTTCCTGCACGACCCAACATCAACAAACAAATTTGTTAATTTCTTTTACAAAATTCCAAATACAGCACAAGACTTAGGCCCTGAGTTTATTATAGTCAAACTCATTATGATATTAATCTGATATCCTATTTTTTTTTATAAATTTTTATTGAATGACGGATTTACGGACTGATGAACACACTTTATACGTCCATTGTTGTGGCAACTATGTAAGATCCATGGCAATAAACGTACAAGATATATCCGTCAATCTGTGTGTCACGTAAACCTGATATTTTTATGTTTTTTACTCATCAATCCAATCTATTTTGCATTAATGCCCGTGACACTTTCATTTCACAACTTGGGGAAAAACAAAAGAGATAGTACTAGTACTGGTTAAGAAAGAAAGAAAGAGAGAGGTGAATTGATAGTGATTTAGCCGTTGATTGGACAAAAATGGTTATCCATGTGGCGCACATGCGGCAAAGCCAGCACAGAGGTCTGGGTTGCAGGGCCACTAGAATGGAATGGAAGAGTGGTCCCTTCCCTTGCATCACCGTACAAGCATGCAGGTCCACATCCACTCGCCTATTATGGAATCTGTTGTGTACAATATAATTAATACTCCTTAATTTCTCTGTTATTTTCACTTCCACCTTTCATTTCTTTTACAGCTAAATTAGGAAAAATAGAAAAAAATAAAATATTAAAATAATAATTTAAATAATGATAAAAAAAATATTTTATTATATATAAAAATATAATACTCCATTTGTGTCAATTTAAATGAAATGTTTTCTTTTTTAAGCTATCCCAAAAAAAGTTGAAGTGTTATATATTTTAAAAAATTTTAAACAATCAATTTATCATTTTATCGTCAACTTAAACCTTCTTTCAGTCAAAATCCTTATGAATCCTTCTAATTCCCAAATTCAGTTGCTCGATGAAACAAAATTAATCAATTTCGTGGTCCCAAGCCCTGATTAAGGCTACCATCTACAAAACACGGTATTGACGACGTTGTTGAACAAAGATCTTGCTTTACTTCTCTATGCTTTTCCTCATCTCTATGCTACCTCATCTTTTCATTCTTCCTCATCTTTCTACTCTTCCACACTAAAATCACAGCCACCATCACCCATAAATCGAAGACGAACAAAGATGATTAAAAAACAATTCGATTGACTCAACGAGCAAGCGATCAAGGTGAAGCAGTGGCGGAGCCAATAGGTGGGCTAGGGGGTGCCCCCAACATTTTTTGTAAATTATATATATATATATATATATATAATGTATGTATGTACGTATGTATGTGTGTATGTAAAAATAATGACAAAAAAATTATATTATCTCTTTTGTGGATCCAAATTTTTAATTATAAAGCATAACAATAATTTTGAAAAAGTATATATGTAAAATGGTAATAATTTTCTCCATCTTACTAAAATTATACATAAATAAATATGATTGATTTGTGTGAAAAATATAGGAAAAGTCCAACAGCAAACAATTAATTTTATTCTCTTAATAAAAAATAATTAGTTATATTCTAAAAAGTTAAAAGTGTAAAAGTATAACTTTTCCACTTCTTTTGCAAATTTTTGTATTAACTAAGACGTGTTTCGTGAGAAATAGAGTAAATACTTTAGCAAATAGATGGCGAAGCTTCTCTTTCTTTGTATTGTTTTAGATCCCAGAAATTCCTATAAGTCATTTAATATTGTGAACATATGTAGATTAACTGAGAAATTTTATCCTTCAGCTTTCACTGAACAAGAAAAGATTCATTTGAAGTATCAGCTGCAGTATTATGAACTTGATGTGCCTTACTATCCATAGTTGAAAAAATGTATTTACAATTACTGAATTGTGTAGAGAACTAAATGAAATAGAAAAGTTAAAAATTTATCCTTTGATGGATAGATTAATTCGTTTTACATTAACTCTTTCTGTTTCAACTGTAATAACGAAATGAGCATTTTTAGCAATTTAAATTGTGAAAACAAGACTTCATAATAGAATGAGTGATAATTTTCTCAAGAATCACTTGATTGTTTATACTGAAAGAGAGATTGCTGAGATTTTTTCAATAAACAAGAAAATATGTGATTTTTATGCATTTAAAGAAAGACGTGTCCACTTCAAAATACACAAGGTATTATATTTTTATTTGCTATGTGATATTAATTGAACATATGTACATGTATAATAATATAACTAATTTTTCATTGATAGGGAAGTGCGAGATTTGATATGGATTTGAAGCTTATGATTACCGATTCATTATATGGATGAAAACAGAGATTTAGTAAATTTTACTTGCTATTTTGGAAGTGTATAACCTATAAACATAATATTTTAATAGATTTTAAGTTATTTTTTGTTATTTTTTTTTTACATCATGAAAATACATCTAATTCATAAATCTCTAACATTTTTCAAAATGAAGTCCGGCCCCCTAACTTAAAATCCTAGCTCTACCTTTGAGATGAAGCAGACAAAGATTGACGCGAATGGATGAAATGGACGGACAATCGTGGTAAAGCAATTAGATGAAAATCGAAGTGACGACAGATGGAGCTCAACACGATCGACACAACGATGAACGGTCGAAGATCAACGCAATCAACATGATTGATGTGATGAATGGTTGGAGATCAACATTATCAACGGGATGATCGGACAGAGATTGATGCAACGGATGGCAATCAAAGTGATGGAGATAAGATGAGGTGACGACGTTGGGGAAGGAAGCAAGAAGGTCGGCAAGTAAAGTTGGTCGACATATGCATTGGAATGTTTGCGAAACGAAACGTTTCATTTAAATTGAAATGAAGGGAGTACAAATATTGAATCATTTTCAAATGCTAAATATTACTCTCTCTGTCCTACCAATATTACTTAATTTTTCATTTTTGGCTATCCCAAAACTTTTGCTTTTTTTTTCTTTTTTGTCAAATTTTTTATAGTCAGGTTACCATCGTGCCCTTATTTAACCTATTACTTTAAAATTAATCACTATGGACAGGCCATATAAACATAAGGTCCGTGGGGTGGAGGAGGAGGTGGTGCCGGAGGTGAATAATCGTGGGTTGTAGAAATCAATGTCATGGGTCAATGAACAAGCTATCTGGGGACATTGTTTGTGTGATTTGTTGACCCATACCATTTACCCATTGAACTATAAGTTTACCTAGCTCACCTTTCAAACTTTGTAAATTGGCATTTTACCCCACCATTTTAAATGAGTCAAATGTGGTCATGAGAATATGCTCAGTCACGAAAATGTTGATTTTCCTATTAGATAAATGAAAAGGAATAGAAATAAGATAGATTCAAATGTGATTTTGTCAATCTAAATAGCAGATGCGTGAATGAAATGGAACATAAGTAAATAAGGTGGATAGATGAGTTTCTTTCTTTGCAAATTCCACCATCGTCTACATATTTCGTCACATGAGCAAGAATTCAACCTTTTTTTAATGTTTGATGCAGAAACACGTCCATTTATCAAAGGTGTAAACCTCATTGAAGGACTTGTACAAGCTTTTAGCTTAAGGAGAAATACAAAGGCTCTGCCTCTACTGCCACTTTGGTGGACATAAAGAGTTGATTTAGGTGAATGACATTAAATGTGGTTTTAAGGAATTGTGGACAGGGAGAGATATCCCAGAATTGAAAAAAAAAAAATGAAAGAGCACTTTTATTAGATATGGTTGTAAGGATGTGGTGCCATTTGTCTATAGGGATCTCAACAAGTAAGATTTTGGTTGAATGAGAGTATTTTTTATATCTCACCCATCATCTCGGTCATCACTCGTCTGATAAACAATTTCATATCCATATCCTGTCCATTTTTTAAATGGATTGTACCAACTAAAACTCAATCACCTATCATATTTCCACAATAACAATTTTGTTAAACTATGTCATGCTCAACCATATATTTGTTACTGTTAGAAACATCTGTTATACTTTATCTATTAAACTATCCAAGACTTTTTCATAATTTCATATAACTCATCCATTATACTTTTATTTTTAGCACGTAACTAATACTAATATGTTACACACACACACACACACACACACACATCTGTATGGGTGGATCTACTGGCGCATAAAAAAAAATCACATCCAACTCAAGCCCAATTAATTGTAAAAAAAAATAATAACTCATCGGATTGAATCTAACTGGATGCCTACTAGATCGGATATCTCTTAACATGCCTATTTGCCTAGTGGTTGGATTTGGCAATCATAAGAGACCAATTAGGAGGACGACAAGGGAGTTGGATGATAGTTTGGTTCATTTATAATCAAGCTAAAAAATGTTTAGCAATGTTTTTGTGTTATCAAAGAGTTTTTATAATGAAAACGGATGGAGCTAGATTTCCCAACATATTGAAGCAGAAAATTTGCCTTTCACCTATCAAGTCCTTTCATCCCCTTCATTTCGCCTAAATGTGTGTTGTATTTCCGTAATCTACCATTCACTCTTAATGTAGTTTCCTTATTTACCGACAACTATCATGGAGTGTAATGGTGAAAGCTCCAAAGGTTGACATTCTGTAGAAGCAGAGTTGTAAGATTTACTTTTTGCATTTTTTGTTTTTCTGCAATTACATTTCTTTAAAAAATCGTATTGAAGGTAGAAGAGTCAGTTGAAGGGGGCAGCTGCCTCCACTGAAACTTTCGGAACCTTGCGGTCTATATGTTTAAAACTTTAAAGAATGGGTCCTTAGGTTTGGGTTTTCCCTCCACCGTCAGGCATGTTTATGTGCTTTGTTTATTTGTGGGTCCTCATTTTGTGAATTATTCCTGTGAAGTTTGATTAATAGAGAAAATATCAAGTACTTTACATGAAATTAACCACGAGTTTGCACTGCGCTGCGTACCTCCATCTGGTCATTTTGCTCTCGTCTTTTTCACTAAATGAACTGTGTGTTCATTCCTCTCTACTTGCGTTGCATTACCTTTATGAATTTTCAGTAGTTGATTTTTCTCTTTTACTTTTGTCCCTTCCCCTCGAGAGGTAAAGGCTTAGCCGCTTAGGTCAAACCAGGGCCCCAAATACCATGGACCAAACTGTTGGTGGCCCGAGCTTAATTAATTGGTACAAAATTCTTTGGCCCATTGAATTAAAAAACTCTTTTTGTAAAACAATTGTAAATCTTTCTGCTATTTGTATATACATGCCAGTATGACTGATGTATTGGCAGTGTACATCTTTTTCTTTTTTCGTTTTTTTAGTAATCAAAAGTATCTATATAACGTATAAGATATATATTATACTCACATGTAAGAGAAGAGGGGAATACCTGCTCTTTTCGGGACTCATAAGATATCCAAACTAGTATTAAGGTATTATATAGGAAAACGAGGAGATTAAAGTTCAAATAGCTAACATCTTTCATATTCTTCTAGCCCTTTAGTCAATAGGCTAAAAGGGCTGGGGATGGAATTGTGCATCCTATATGAACAAAGTTTATTTCATAGCTAATTGTAAGTGTTGCTGTTAACTATTTTAAGAAAATAAAAGTTACGAGTAAACTGTATATATGTTGGTGTTAACTTTCTTGTGTTGATTTTAATACTTTATTAGAGTGAGTGTTGAAGGAAAGAAAATGGACACCTCCCACTACATGTTCAGCCAACTAGGTTTATTAGGTCGAAACGTTTTGGTCTGTAAATTTTAACAATCTGGATTTTTAGGAATTATAAAATCTAAAGAATATTTTTTGTTTAGTTCTATTTGTAAAGTAATTTTTATAATTTTAACAATTCAATTTGATTTCCTAATCTTCATAATTATCTGGTACTGATGCTAGTTAAAATAAGAATCCACAAAGTAATTATGCTTTGTAAGTTTACAACATAACCATGAATTCACATAATTTACAAGTTGGCCCATAAACTTTTATTTTATTTTTTATTTTGTTGATACTTAGAATTAGCTATATAAGGCTGGAGGGTAATATGGAGATATTTATATCTTATCTTATCTTATCGTATATTATAAAAAGTACGAAGGTATACAAATGTTGAATGACTTTTTTGTCCTTCTATTATAAGATGTTTTGTTCTTTTAATGAAACCTAATTTTTTAATTATCTATTTAAGTGGAGTTGTATTAGAATTAGAACATTAAAAGAAACCCTTAAGTTGCCACTAAACTTTATTTTTTATTACAAACTTGTCCTACCCTTAATTCTATATTACAAAATTACGTATTAGATACAATTATTTTTTGTGTTAGTCTTATCTAAAACTCTTAAATTGTCATTAAATTTTTTTTTCTTCAAACATGTCACCCTTGGTTTTATATTACTATCAAATATTACCTCAAGTAAATATTTTATAAAACTTAAAATTTCAATTTAGCATGTTAAAAACCTTTAGAATTTAAATCTAATAAAACTTATAAAACTTACAACCTTTCATTGATAATTATTTATGCATTAAACAAATAACAAAAATATATTAAATTTTAAATTCTATTTTCTAAGAGAAAAATAAATTTTTTGATAAGAGTTTTTTTACACTATGAGGCATTATTGGAATTTAAACCCTCACCTCCATCTATACCAATTGAGGCCCTATATTGTCGAGTGAAATTAGAGTTATGTGGTTGGCTTAGCCTACTTATTAAAAGGTTATAAAAATTCATGAATACTCTAACGTGAAGATTTGGGGTTTAAATCATAGATTTGGAAAAAAAAATAGACAATTGTTTGAAGTTGATTTTCCAAAATAATTTATTTTTACCTTTACAGGATTTTTCATCTAAAACTAATATCATTTGAAAACTAATTACATATATTTATAATAATTTATTAAATAAATTTTTTATAGTAATTTTTACAAATTTTTTAATTAGTCAATGTAAAAAAATAATTAAAAAATTAATATCAATTTTAGCAAAAAAAAAAAAAGTAACAAAAACATTTGGATTAATTTGACTTAATGCTAAATAAATTAGTTCTTTATCTCCATGATTAGGTTCGAGCTTTTTTGGGTTGATGTTCTATACTTTGGTTCTCTTCTTACAAGTTAGTTTTATATACCAAGAATCATTTGACATACACTGAGAGTATAATTAAAGCTTTTATTGCTTAATTATAAATATTTTTCACCTTAACACTACTATCTACCTATAAAAGAATAAATAAATTCTTATCACATATATTGAGAGAGTATAAATTTTTTATTGTCAAACTACTAATTTTCCCAGAAAGAGAGTAAAAAATTAAGGTTTTTATTTTACATGCATGTTAATTGTTTAGAAGTTATAATGATTTTAATTTTATTATGAATATTATACTTTCATGCAACGTAGTGTTCTATTATCAATATTAGAAAAATTATGAAAGTGACAAAATTTTTATCAACTTTTATACTCTTAACCTATGAGTGTTTTATTTTTTTTAATGAGATACAAATTAATTTAGTGTTGTATATTTATTAAAGGTGTAATTAGCACTAAGAATCTAAAAGGAAAAGAGATAAAAAATAGAAGTCTCATATGTGTAGTTTTTAAAAAATAAAAAGGAGGAATTTGTATGTCTTTTCTTAGCTTTAATACAATTATTTAAAGTTATATATTAAGTATAAATTTTGATGGCAAAAAAAATCTTAAATAGCCACAATAAGTTAAACTTTTGTAACAAATATGTCCTTAATTAAATTATATATATTTTTGGGGCATGACCTTAAACATAAAATTTTATCATTTTTTTGTACTCTTAAACTTGAATGAAGTATTTTAATTGAAACTTAAAAGTTTCAAAAACCTCTTAATTATGTCTATTTGAATATTTAAGTATGATAAAACTCATAAAAGGTATGTATATGTTGTTGGACCTTTTTATCCTTAATTTTTATTTTATTTCCCTTTTTTAATGATGGATTTTTTAATTTCATTATAAACATTATATTTTCATGCAACATAGTGTTCTATTATCAGTGTTAGAAAAAGTATGAAAGTGACAAAATTTTTATTGATTTTTATACCCTTAACTAATATGGCGTTTTATTTTTTTTTAATGAGACTCAAAGTAATTTGGTGTTGCATATTTATTAAAGGTATAATTAGCAATAGGAATCTAAAATAAAAATAAAAAAAATAGAAATCCCATGTTTACTTTCTAAAAACAAAAAATAGGAATATGCATGTGTTTTTTTAGCTTTAGTACATTTGCTTAAATTTTTATATTAAGTATAAATTTTAATGGTGGCAAAAATCTTAAATAGCCATAATAAGTTAAACTTTTATAACAAATATGTCCTTAATTAAATTATGTATATATTTGGGACATGTCCTTAAAACATTAATTATCAATTTTTTGTAGCCTTAAACTTGAATTAAGTATTTTAATTGGAGTTTAAAAGTTTCAAAAACCTCATAATTATATCTATTTGAATCAATGATAAAAAGCCTGAATATGTCAAAAATGTTGGATGACCTTTTTATCCTTAAATTTTATTTTATTTTCCATTTTAATGATAGTCAAATTTTTCATTTCCTATTTATTAGATTTAAAAAAAACTAAAATTATGGAAAGGAAGAAAAAAATAGAATAAAGTGATGACAAGCTTCATGTTAGGAAAATAAGATTAGTATTTGAAAAGGAAAAATAGAAAAAAAATTACTGGTTGTTTTCTATGTTTTCCATAAGTTGTTTATGGCAAATAACTAAAAATGCCACTAAATTTAAAATTTTGTAACATACGTGGGTTTGATTTATATGATCCTAAACATACGTAAAAACATAATGTTTGTTGATTTATTTACCTTTTAAACTTGGAATGCATTCATTAGAACTTAAAAGTGCAATTTTAACACCCTCATATCTCACATAGATGAAATATAGAAAGCCTTATGTAAATATATAGGTTCAAGTTCCAGATCACAAGCACCTAACGCTTATTCTTTTCACAAATGATAACTCATATGGTGTAAGTGGGTGTTCTATTGATCGGTTTTGGACTTGAGTCTTTACAGATGATATCAGAGCCAACCTGGAACCGTGATGGTGTGGCATAATGGTATATGCATCATCTACCACGACTGATCATGGATTAGAGAGGTTACTTTGCCAAGGGCTTAGTAGTCCGATTAGTGAGGTTATTAGTCTGGGGGACTAAGTAATCCGAGTGACCCCAATGAGGACGTTGGGTATATAACTACATAAGACGTAGGTGAAATGTGGGAGGCCTTATATGAAGATATAGGCTAAAGTTCTAAAGCACATTCACCTAGCACTTATCATTTTTATAAAGGTTAGCTCAAGTGATGTGGGTAGGTGTTTCGTTAATCGGTTCTAGACTTAAGTCATTATAGTAACTTAATATTCATATATATATCTATATGTAATAAAAAGTTCAAAGATATATAAAAAAACTAAACCCCAAACTATAAGTTTTTAATTTTCCTTGTAGGTACTAAGATTCGATTTTACTTTAATGAGTTTATTTTCCTATGATTAACTAATTATATTATAAGAACAATGGGTATGATTACATTTTCAAACTTCAGTGATGTGAGTATAATTTCTAAATTAATGGATAAACATTAATTATCTAAAAATATAAAAAACTATACAAGATTTTACCTTAATCTTTGAAACAATCACATTCAATCGACCATAAAATATAGAGTGAGTGTAGATTCTGAAACCCTGTAGGTGAGTGTATTTTGATAAAAAATCAAGAGTAAAGTAATTAAGCTTTTTGGGTAATGTATAGTTACCTATAGTTATATGCCTTTAAAAAAATTCAATGTTTACTTACTATGTTTATACTTTGGCATCATAGCCCATATTTGTGTCACACTTCTTAAAAGAAATTTATTTTTACTTGAGTTTTTTATTGAATGTCCCACTTGTATTATGTCCTTTTCAATTTTGAATATAACATCAAAAAAATTTATTAAAAGTTTAGCTTAGATTTCTTTAAAAAGTCAAAGTTATGATAACACATTAATGGTAAATCTATTCAATTATTTGAGCCAAGTAATAAATATAGAATCTCCATTTTAATAATTAGCTTTTTGAATCTAAAGCATATACTTGAGATAAAATTTACTAACTTAACTTTCAATAAAATTTATAAATACATAATACTATTAAGGTATTAAATTAAGACATTTTCTTAATAGATTGAATACCATTTTTGAATTTTACACTGATAAAAGGAATTTTAACATCTTTGATTAGATTTTAAAAATATCAGGAAGTAATTTTATAAGTACTCTACCATCACAAATAAAAAAAACTTTTATCAATTTTTTTTGATAAAAAATATTACCTATAGCGTATTCTACATTATTATGATTATTATTATTATTGTAATGCACGCGTTATTATTGTTGTTATAATAGAATTATAATTATTAGAGTGAACAATAACTTAGTATTTAATTCATGTGCAACACGTGTGTGCAATTATTAGTTATAGAAATAGGGTGCTTGGCAAATATTGGGACCTGGAAAGACAACCAAACTAACATTAAATGTATTTTTATAGCATTGGGAGAGGGGGGAGGGGAACTTGAACCTGGCATGCTGAGTTCAGTGTCCCCAACACTGTTGCTGGTTGTGCAGGTACAGTGTTAATGCTGACTGGTATGAGCGCATCCAATTCTTTTCAAGGTTTGAACTAGACATAGCAAACTTTAGATAGTAATTTTATAAATTCATATTCCCTCCGTCCCATATTATTTGAAATAGTTGACTTTTAGCCATAGTTTGACTTGAATTTATTTATATTATTGGTTGTTCGAAAAAAATTTTAAAAAATATATTTGAAATTTTTTTTATTTATATACTAAAAATAATAAATAATAAATAATAAATTAATTACTAAAAAGTGAGTGTTTCAAAGAATATGAAACAGATGAGTACTTTTTATGAATGTTATTTTTCCTACAATCTTACTTTTCAAAGATTTTAAGAATCCTTGAACTAGACAGCCGGCTTAATATTGTCTTCACAATGGAATGATCAATTTCGATTAAGTCCAAACATGATTTTGTATTTTGGCGTCTTCCTTCCCATTTTTCATTCCCTTTCTTCTTTTGCTTGTAACTTGTAACAAGTACGCGGGGAGCCTGAATGAGATTGTTTTGATAACAATCGAACTTGTTAAGTATTGGTTGATCGGGTGCCTTTGTTTGTGAACCACTAGAAACTGACCTGCCAAAGCGCCGTCCCCCCGAGCCAATATAGAACTGTCTCCACATACAAATAGCTGTTTGCCTCCTCTTCCCCTCGATGAGTTACGTGTCGTGGAAGGAACAAATTGGCTTTATTTATGTTTTCAATGAAAGGTTTTACTTTTGCTAAATTCCTAGTGCAGTGTACTGTGGAACGATAAAATTTTCTCCGTCTTCACTGACCTTGACGTAGACGTCGCCGCCGCCCACCATTTTCTACACGTTTCTTGTAGCTTGAATTCCTCTGTCTCTCACACTCGTTTAAATCAGTTTCCTTGCCAAACTAACAGACATTTCTCACACAAACTAGCTAGTTGCCACTTTTCTTCACGTTCTGACCACCAGTTCCATGGAGAACCAAAACTTGACTCTTTTCCCTGAACCACCACCAACAGCTTCTGATCACAGCAACGTAACTGCAGTGAAAAAAGAAGACAAGAATAAGGAGAAAAACAAGCATAAAGTTGCCTTCCAGACAAAGAGCCAGGTTGATATTCTTGATGATGGCTACAGATGGCGAAAATACGGGCAAAAGGTTGTGAAGAACTCCAAGTTTCCCAGGTAATTAATATGTTTTTGATCTGGTCTTCTTTCGTTCTTTGACCGCTAACTTCTGCATGGTATTGATTTGGTGTCGGATGAAGAAGTTCAATTGAGATCAAGGTTGATTAGTTCAATTTGGTTTCACTGACTTCTTGCTTCAGAAGTTATTACAAATGCACCCACAAAGGGTGCAATGTCAAGAAGCAGATCCAACGAAGTTCCATGGATGAAGAAACCGTGGTGACCACTTATGAAGGAACTCATACGCATCAGACCCAGGCATGCTCCGAGAGCTTCGAACAGATTTTGATAAGTCACATGCCTTTTTGATTATTCTGTTCAATTCAGAGCCCAAAGCTTGCTGCAGCAAGCAAGCCAGTCCATCAACTTGAGCAGAGAAACGACGAAGCATCAAGCTTGCACTATCATCTTCATGATCTGCTACAGAAAACAAGATCCTGCTCCTACTCTTTTGTGATTAACTATTAGATTTTCGAAGAATCAAAGTGATGGTATTTATGTTGAATTATCGATATAGTATATAGTAGTAATTTATGTGCTTCGTTTCAAAGGAAGATCATTCACACATACATATCTTGACTGATCAATACATCCCCCCAGGTTCCTGCTCACTCTTCTTGTTTTCTTGTTTCTTTTTCTACAAAGCAGAATAGAGAATTATTTGATCGATACTTTGATGGCTGTGTCTTATCATTATTAGAGACTTTGGCGTTGGCCATGCAGAAGCTGATCCTTGGATGATATCTAATAAGTGCACTTGGACCATAATGATATATATCTCCCATGCACCTTTCATGTCATGCTATTTAAAGAAATATTACAATGATTTACTAACTAGAGAACAAGCTGGGCTCCTTAATGGTTGCCAAGAAGATCTCCAGTTCAAATAAATTTTTACTACTAGGTTTCTTCTAGTTATAAACTCTAACTGTTGATACTAGCTAGCTATAGAGAAATTTAAAGCCAAAATAAATGATGCCAGCGGCCAAAATAAATAATGTAAAGGATTAGGAATCGTGTCCAAATGATTTAACATCACTGCCTGATAAGACAAATGCCACCAACACACATCGCAATTAAAAGGGGAATTAACAATTAATGAACAAATCAACATCAGCAACCATCTAATAAATTAGGAAGAAGCCAAACACCTGTGATGTGTCCATGCTTCAGATCGTTCTTCTCACGTGAAAACATTGAATCTGAAACTTCATGTGGGGGCCAGACTCCCTTGTTCACCCACGTATCCCTCGAGCCTTCTGTTTGATATGATTCCAGCAGCCAGCACAAGCATCAACATAGCCATTAAAGCTATCCATCTTCTTCTCCAAGCAGACACATCATAAAGCATAAAAGCCTCTTTTCCATCAGAATGAGAAGAACAACACGGACACGGACACAAGCACGAACAACAAACACCATATACCACAGAAGAAACATCGTCACTTGCCTCAGTTTCACTTCCACTACTTGAGTCGTAATAAGAAGTTACTGATCTCACTTCTCGCTTTTCTTCCCCAAAAAGCCGCCTTCCCTTCAGTCTACCTGTCTTAATGGCGGCTCTCCTCTCTCTGAGTACGTCCACTATTGCCGAGTGATTGCTCCCAATCACTTTCCGAACTGCTTTCTCTGTCTCTGACGCAGATGATGATGATCCTCTGTTACCAAGAGTAGCCATGAGGTTTCTAGGGGAGTAGTTTTCACTTTTCAGGCAATTCGTGGGTCTTCTTCGAACTTTTCGAGTCTCTGGAATTTTATTTGACGGAGTCCCATATATCCCATCAGTATTTGTCTAACAAATTCGTGAGAGGCTCCAAGCCTCCAAGAGTTGTTTAGCAGAACATTTTTTTTAGTTTGACTGATAAAATAACATGTCGTCTTTGATTGTTGGGGTCTCTGTTTCTTTTTCCAAAACCATGATGGCATTCTCCATGTTGTGGGGTTTGTAGTTAATGATGATGGGTAGAGTAGAGCCCATGAACAGCCATTGACGCTTGCTGCTGCCCTCGCGGGTTTGAATTTGACGGAGAAAATAGCGGGATTTTGATAATAATTCATGAAATGAAAATACCAAAACCTTCGTGCATTATGGTTGAGAATGCAACTTTTACGATGGTGTTTTGATGTAGAAATTTTCTCATTTTTCCTTTTTCACAATTTTTTGATAAAAGTTTAAATGCGTAACTTATTTTAAAAATGTGAAAAATTTTATTTTCTAAACTTTGAAAAAAAAAAATTTTTAAAAATAGAAAATATTATGTTAGATGCTTTCTATTTTAAGATTTTTCTAAAATTTATAAAATAAAGTTTTCCACAACTTTAAAATATGTTATGCACTCAAATTTTTATCAAAGAAAATTTAGAAAATAAAAATGAGAAAATTTCATCACATGGACAAATTTCAGCATTTGTGGGGGCAAAAAAAAAGTCTCTAGGGGTTGAAACTGAGGTTTTTCTATTTCTTTCTAGAACTAGTTTAATAAATAATTGATTGATTAAATATGGGTTACTTAAAGAATGATTCACACTATTTTTGTTTTTGCTTTACTTAAGTTAAGTAAGCATTTGAGACCTAAAAAAAATGCATTATTGTTTTTATTATCAATTAATAGTTTTTGAATATTTTTAAATAAAAATTTAAAATGAGTAATTTTTTTTATTGGAACTACGAGTTTCAATACGCAAAACAGAAGACAGGTTTCAATTAAGATAAAAGCACAGGAATAAGAACAAAAGTGTATTGTTTCTAAGAATCTTGGGCTAATGTGGCATTTTCTGTTATACTATCGCGTCCCAAATTCTTTATTCTATTTCAATTTTTTGGCTTAAGTATGTCTTAAATTTATTTATTTTATTATTTTTTAATTCTTAAAAAAATTATATTTAGAAACTACAAAAATTATAGTTTTTAAGTATAATCTTTAAAATATTTTTATCAAAGGAATAATATAAATAAATTTAAGTCAAACTTAATTAAAAAAACTGAAATAACATAAAGAATTTGAGACAGATTAAATAATTAACATTTTCAATAGAAAAAGGAATTAAAATGAAATGTTTTTAACAGGTAATGGCCTAAGTGGAACTATTTGGAGGTTGGGGATAAAATTGGAAAAAAAAGGTGAAGGATTAGAAACAACAAATGCATTTATCGTGTTTGAATGATGCTGAGGTGGAGCCGGAATTGTCTGATCGTTTACCAGGTTCGGTAGTTACCTTGTTCGAGCTAGTGTACAAAAAAAATTGAAAATTTCTAAATATTTTATTAAAGATAATAAGGTGGGAGGACTGTGACATACTGTGATGGAAAACTTATAATCATCCTATATATTTGTTTTAACTTACACTTTATTTTATTTATTTTAAAAAATTTATACTTTATCTCTATTTTTTTAACATTATTCTATAATAATTTCTAAAACTCTAATTTAAACTGTACAATAGTAATCTTTCAGTAATTATAATTTCTTCAATATTTTTTTTATAGTTAATAGGTAATTTAAATTATCAGTTTTTTATTTTTGTAAATACATTTTTCTCTTATAGATGTATATCCGTGTTTTTTAAAGGTCGGTTAGCTGTGAAAAAATATCAAAAATTTTAAAATTACTAAAACATAGTTGCCAAATAGCTTAAATTAGGATTTCAAAAGTTGTTATCGGACACTGTAAAGAAAATGGAAATGAAGTTTAGGTTTTTTAAAATAGGAAAGGTAAAGTGTAAATTAGGTTAAATTATTTGCAGTTTTTGTAATCTTCCTTACTTTGATTCATCCCCCCCCCCCTCTGGTGAATTACGTGGGATTCCCACTAATCGATGGATTATGAGGAATCATTAACATCACAGCTCGTGTTCTCACCTCACCAGGGTCCATTTCTTAATTCTAATCTTCCTTTTTTTTACCAAACCTCCGTCTTACCCGTTACTTTTGTCCCACGTGTTATTGGAGTCTTCCTTGTTTCTTATGAAGAACAGTGCTTAATAATTGGATGGATAAATAGCACCAATGGTCCCAAATCTTTAATTTTCATTGTAAATTGGTCCTTAGAATTTATTTAATTACAAATTAGTCCAAAATTTTTATAATTCATTGCAAATTTGGTCCCTAGCTCTAGGCAAATATAGAAACTCGATTTACTGAGTAAAAAAATTGATAGTTTAAATTATTCATTAATTGTGAAAAAACTACTACACAGTTTGAATTTATTGGAAAACAAATACCAAATAGTTTGAATTTATTAAATTTTATGAATTATTTAACATTAACTTTCTGAATTCTAATTTTAACGGTTTGATAACTATTTTTTTCATAAATTTAAATTGCACTATAATTTTCTATTAGTTAATAGATAATTTAAATGGATAATTTAAACTATCAGTTTTATTTTCTGTAAATTGAGCTTATATGCCTGCCTAAAAATAGGGACTAATATGCAATGAATTATAGAGGTTTGAGACCAATTTGCAGCAAAATGAAGGTTGGGACTTATTTGTAATGGGAGTTAAAGATTTGGGACCAACCCACGCATGGATCCCATCTTCCCCTGTTTTTAGTGCTGTGGCATCAATCTCTTCTTCCTTGCTGTGGAAGATATGGTTCTTGGATCCTTTTATGTGCTTTTGTGGCAATGCCATTAGGGAGATTAGAAGTCTTTCATCGGTATATTAATGACAGTGAGAATTTTAGTATTTTGAGTTTGATCACCAAATTTTGCCATCTGAGGATATTTTTGATTGGCAATGACGGATTTTATTATTAAAAGAAAAAGTAGAAATAAAAGATGCAAACATCATCCTAAAGAGAAAAATGATGACGTGAAACACTCCAAAACCCAAAAAACCTAACATCAATTAGAAATCAAGAAAAAAGCCCAAAAAGGTTAAAAATAAAAAACAAAATCCCACAACTTAAACAACCTAACAAATAGAATAATAAAAACTTTTAAGCCAGAATCCAATCACATAACCCAAGCATAGAATCAATTCATGTCAAGAACCAAAGCCTAGAGCCAATAGGGGTAGCTCTATAATGGAGGAAATAGAAATACTGGCCAATTCTCATAGCTCTTTCTTGATGATTTAATCATTCATTCCAATCTTTTTAACTCACTTTTCAATGCCGAATGTTTTGGTCTTAAAAGCAAGTTTTTTTTGCCCCATCCTCTAATCATTTATATTGTCAAAATTTTCTAAAATACTTAATGTAAGTTTTTCACACATGTCTAATGATTCCTCATTAAGATTGGATGCTTTAAATCCAGTAATATCTACATAGATATCCATCCTTTTGAAATTCTCCACTCATTTATCAAGCCCACCCAAATTCAATGGCTCACTAATATCAAGGTTAATAGAATAGTCAATTGGTCCATTAGGAGCTTAACCTAGTCCTCATTGCCAACCTTTCTTTCCTTTTTCCCCATATTCTCCCCATCATTTCCTTTATGTTTCTCCACTTCCCATATGACGATTTGATTGCATCATTGATAAACTGCTTATTCTTGAGGTAACTTGCCATTTCTAACAAAATGAATTCTTCTCCACCATGCTTGATTGCCTTATCCAACACTCATTTCCATATTGAACCATCTGCTTTTGAGTCCGTTTGTTTATCTCCATAACTTGTCGACCTAAACCCACAATCATCAATAACCCTGGTGCCACATAGCCTAACTCTTTCGACGAATGCCATTGCCACATCACCGGATTTCCTTTATTCATGTTGCTTGGACTACTTTCAACCGATGTCGCCTTCCCCCTAGAGTGTTAGATAGCCACCTCCTGCTATAACCCTAGATGAAATCGTACCACCTGATGGATTTGCCGCCCTATGAATTCTTCTTATTGATCGATTCTTACCTAACACTGCCATAGTTCCTTAGTTTGGCCTTGTTTCAATAAAGCCCTCTATTTTTGCTTTGGGCCGCCAATGATGTTGGTATTTGCAATTCTTTGTTGATGAGTTGTGCCTCTTGTAACAATAATGATTTTCTACTATCCCATTAGACAAAGTGATAGGGAAAGTGATTGGGTAAGTTGGGCCCAAGAGCTTGGTGAACAGTAGATTAGAGTCTTGTGTTCAAAGACAGCGTCAGAGCTGCAAGATATGTTCCCGAGGGAAACTTTTTGATGCCTAAGTTAGTTTTCTAGCAAGGGATGGCAAGGAGAAGGAGAGGAGAATTAGTATCCTTTACCTTGGGATTGTTGGGGGCTTTATACAGTCAAGGCATGCTTCGGGTAACTCGTTCTTGGGATAGAAATCATGCAGCTTATCCCATATTAGAGGGATATAGTTTCCTTTTGATAGCGAATTCCCTTTGGGGCACATCTAGGCCTCTAGGAACAGCTCAAGCCCTAGATATATGGATTTGGGCTTTCAGCCTATCTTTTACCAATGGGTCCCCCATGAGGGAATATGGGCTGAGGGCACATTGTCGTGCTTCTTTTAGAAAGGAAGCACGATCCCCATCTTTCTCTTGTTATTACATGGGTGTATCCAAGTAATGTTCTTTAAGGTAAGGGGTATGATCCACCTTTTTTTCGGCTTTTTGGGGAAGTTGAGTGAACGTCATCATTTTGAGTTTCTTCCTTACCACTTTCATGCGGTTATAACACTTTTCAAGTGTGTCAGTTGAAAAGAATGCGAGGAGACATTCATTAAATGCTTTTCAGGGAAATGACCGGGTGTGGCTATCTTAGCGGTTACTAGTGGCCATCCGTCCTTTCGTGATTGACCTATTAATTGTAATCATGGTTTCCCAATGGTTGCAGGTTCCCCTATATATATTACAAGGATTTCTCCCTGCCTTTTTCACTGTTTGGCTTGTTCTGTTATTTCCCTCGTGATTCTTGTTTTCTGCTTATTATTAGCGCTAAAGTTTTATGGAGTTTTTTCCTTCCAAAGTTTCTCTTCTTCTTGCAGTGTCCATCCTTCTTCAGTATATTCAGGTAGTAGGTTCTTTGTCTCTTTTTCTATCACATGTTTTTGTTTTTGCTTCTTTGGGTGTTCTTGGGCTTTTGGGTTTTTCTTGGTTTTTTTGTTTTTATGAGTTTTCACCTTTCCACTGCCTCATTGCGTTAGTGGTAGCCCTTATGTGTTGTCACCGAGTTTTCCAGATATCTTTTTTGAAATTGTCATTTAGGCTGCCACCGACGAGGGTGATTCTTCCAAGGTGCCCTTATTCTCGAACATTAGGGTAATGAAGGGGGTTGTGACTCAACATACTGAGGGCATGTTGGCGATGAATCTCACCATATATTCTTGGCCTAATGGTGTCGTTTCCGCCCTCGAGGATGGGAGTCTAGTAGGGGGAAGCAAAAGAAAATACGTGCTTTTCGAGTTTGCGGACCAGCTCTAAGCAGGGCTTCACTTTTCCCTTCATCCACTAATAGAATAGATATGTAAGCACTTATTCATCCATTGATAGAATATATCTGCAAGCTCTTGGTAAGGTTTTGCTTCTTTCTTCGTTCACTCATTTGTCCATATCAACGACTTCATCATCTCCCCTATTGGAGGCCTTCCTTCAATTTTACATGCTTGACCTGAAGAAAGACACCAGCTTTTTCCACATTGCCCCCATTAATCGAGGTGGGAACACATCTTTTGCCTCTGTATCCTGCAATGACTTATGGTCAGGTTGGAAGGAGATCTTCTTCTTCATGGTAAAGGAGCATACATGGGGCTTCCTTTACGAGTTCATGGGCACCCATTCAGTATGCTTTGGTCAGGATGTTGCCCATATACAGGCTTGGAAGGCCATCATTCGCTTGTCAGGTTAGTAGATATACAATTTTTTAGAGTTTTTTCCCCATTCATAACATAGATATAGATGGGACTACCTTTAGGTAGGCAGAGTCTAGCAGGGCCTATTGGTCGTATCAGAGAGTAAGGCACCTTTGAAATTGGGATGAGGGTTAGGAAGGGAGCATAGTTGAAGCTTACGGGGTTGCCACTAAGGCCCAGTGGCGCCTTCACCAAAGAGTTGTGCTCCGATTTTTATATTTATTTTACCCTTTTTGGTTTATGGTTATGATGTTTAACCAATTTCTTCTTTCTACAAAAATGAATAGTCATGCTAAAAAGTTTTTGAAGAGGTACAAGGGCATCATTGACGCCCTGGGGGACACTTGCAAGGCCAATATTCTCCCTGCCAGCATGGCTTATGCTACGGGGGGCCCCATCATTTAAGCTGCCATCTAAATTGGTGGAGTTTCCTGAGTCTCCATTAGAGGCTCAGCTGGTCTGTAAGAGGATAAGGCCTACTGGCCCTCTTAAGGATGGTGTTTCTCATGATAGAGGTAGTGTTAAGGCTTCATTTGAGCATTTTTTCCATGCTGACTTCATAGATGTATAGTCATTTTTGTGCTAATTATGGGTATTTTCATTTAGCAGCTTAAAAAATGTAGGTGAGGTCATTTGATAATCCTTTTACCGAAGCCTAATGGCTTTTTAGAAGGAGAAGAAAACACTGAAGCCTTCAACAGACGTGCCTTTTGCTCTGCCTTCTCCCTCCACTTGGGTTCTAGTAGGGGTTGTCCATGGTAAGGCTCATCCGCTCAGGGGGCCACCAGAACTAAGGCTGGATAAGCACTTCTAGCCACACAACTTGATCCCTATGTGGAGTCAGGTGCAAAAAAGGGATTTAACACTAAAGGGAATTGTGCCTAACTAGGTCTTTGATCCTTTATAGGCGGTAGAGGTTTATAAATCGATCCTTGAAGATTAGTTCGATATCTGCCACCACATCCTAGAAGGTAAAGGACTCACAAGGATTGTTAGTTTCTAGCACACCCCTTCGATCGAAAGAGGGCCTGTTGATGAGCATGAGCTGTAGCCTTCTCCAGGTATATTCATTTACTCATTATATATGCTTGTTATGTTGTTTTCTTGCTGCGAGTTTGAGTTTTTATAGGAGGCCATCATTGTCTATGGTTTGGGGGAGTGATTAGTGGCTTTAGAGAAGGCTCTTTATTCTAAGCTTGAGGCCTCTTGCAAGAATGCTAACTTCCACCAATTGGAACTGGGCAGTGAGCGAAGAGTGAAAGAGGCAGTTGTGAAAGACTTCAAGCTAAAGAATGAGGCTAAGAAGGCAAAGGAAAATGTCACCAAAGAGCTGAAGTTGAAGGTGGAGGAGCTGCATAAGGCTCCAAAGTAATTTTTAGAGAAGGAAGTTAAGGCCCAAAAAGAGGTCGATCACTTAATAGCCTTGCTGAAGGCAGTAGAGTCCAAGATAGATGCTATCGAGGTCACTCTACCAATAGACAAGTATACTCCACTAGGCCCAAGAGCTATCACAGGCGAGGCTACCTCCAGTTTGGCCGCCTATACGATGCCCGTTATAGAGCGAATCGAATGGGTTGGCTTCGTTAGGCACGGGGGCCACTTAGAGTACCAGCACTTTCAGACCAAGCCCAATGCTCACGTGAAGAAACTTGGATCATTTCTCCTAAAGGCGGAGAATGGGCTCAGAAGGACTGTCTCTCTAAAATTCAAGGAATTTTTTTTTCCTACCATTTTTAGGTAGAGCTCGAGAATCCAAGCCTTAATCATTCATTCTTTTCAACTTATGAAGATCTAGGCTCGGATTATAAGTTTTGGCTGAAAGAGGAGAAAGTTGGGAATTTTACCTTTGACAAGGATGCGTCGGCAGCGGATTTTGAGCGGTTCTTGATGAAGACCCTTATCCAGATGAATTTTAAAAGACTTCATTATTACCCCTAGTTGCCCCCATTTTTACTTTTGTTCCTTTAGGATTTTCCTTTACTTGTTGTAACAATTCTTTTGTAAAGAGATTCCTTTAATAAGAAGCTTATTTTTGTAATGCCTCTGTCTTTTATATTTTCATATGGCTGCAACATCTAGTGGCTTATTATGATGTTTTGCGTAAGTAGGGGGCCTTCTTAGTGGAGCCTAATAAAGTGTTTGTAAGTGTTCAAAAGTTTCACGAAGCCTTATTTTTATGTCGTAAGAACGCGAAGCATTAGAAGATTGTCTCTTTATTTGCAAGTAATTGAAGAACATAATATGAAATAGTTACTTCTGTGATAATCTAAGCAAAGTGTGGAGATAAGTCATCCGAGTGGTGGTTTCTAAGTTTTTTTATAACAAAGTAGGGTCTGCCCCAATTTGGCCTCAATGCCCCATGCCCTGGGTTTATGCTTGTTAATTCAACTTTGATAAGGGCTGGGCCCCCCCACCTAAATGTTTTGTCCTTTCATCTTTTGATCATGAGTTGAGGTAATTTTTTACCTTAAAGACTTCATGCAAACCTTCACATTTTCCCTTAATTCTTCTACCAGATTTATATTTCCATCAAGGGCTTTCTTATTTTGAGTAGAATTGTAGGCTTGGGTTCGTAAGGTAAGGCAGGAGATTTCCACGGGTATGAGGGCATCGATTCTATAAACCATTGTGAAAGGTGATTCTCTTGTAGATTGTCGAGGGGTCGTGTGATAATTCCATAAGACATTTGCTAGCTCTTCCAGCCAACTGCCTTTAGCCTCGCTTAACCTCTTTTTTAAACCTTTCTTTATCATTTTAGTGGTGACCTTTACCTACCCATTGAACTGGGGATGAGAGATGGAAGAAAAATACAAGCGGATGCCTTTGTCTTCAATAAATCTTCTAACTTACTGATTGTCAAACTGCTTTCCATTGTCGATGATGATGGCCCAAGAGTACCCAAAATAGCAAATGATATTCTTCCACAAGAACTTAGCCATTTGGGGGGCTGTGATAGAGGCTAAGGGCTTTGCTTCTACCTACTTTATGAAGTAATTTAGCACCACAATACAATTCTTAACTTCCCCTAGAGCCATAGGAAGTGCTTCAATTAGATCTAATCCCTACATGACAAAGGGTCATGGGTCCACTTCTAAATAGGTGCCAGAGAATGGCAACCTCTGTATTCTTAAGTTGATCTGGCAATTATGGCATGTTCGGACGAACTCCGTAGTGCCCTTTCTAATTGTAGGCCAAAAGCAGTATTGTCGCAAGGTTTTGTGGGCCAAGGCATTGGCACCGATAAGTGCTTTATAGTCACCCTAGTGCATCTATTTGAGAATGTGATGGCTCTCAAGTAAACTTACGCATCAATGCAAAGGGGAAGTGAACCCTCTTCTATATAGTTCTCATTCGATGACGAGGAAACGTTCGGCCTGAATCTTGATTTTCCTATTTTCCCGAGGAGTTCCACCCAATATACCATTCTCAAGGTAAATTTTGATTTGCTTAATCTAATCATCTTCGGGTGCCATAACATGTATAAAGTGGATTGAGGGCTTCGTAAGTATTTCTATTATGGCCTTTTCCCATCCCTTTGAAAGGGCATCAGCCCTAGTATTCTTCTAAACCTGCACAAGGTCAAACATTTTTATTAGCTCTCTCACTATGCTAAGGTATTTACAAATATTAGACTTTTTTTGCACTCGTTGTTCCTATGAGTTGATTTACTATTAGTTGAGAGTCATTGTATATCTGTATGCTCCGTAACCCCACTCGACTAGCCATCTATAGCTCTATGATAAGGGCTCCATATTCTGCAATGTTGTTATTTACGAGGAAACAAAATATGACTCTGAGCACGACCTCTAAGTTGAGCGGGTCCTTTAATATGATGCTGCTTATTGGCATTCAGGACTTGAAACCTCATCCACATACATTTCCCAAGTTAGTGTTTTGGTTTACCCTTTATGGGTTTCCACGCCTAACATTATCTCAGCCACAAAATCTGTCAAGGATTATGTTTTAATAGCCTTCTGGGGCTCATAGTGGATGTCATATTCCTTTAATTCAATGCACTACTTAGCAAGTCTGCTGGATTTATCTGATTTTTATAGGATATTCCGTAAGGGTAACTCTATTTTGATGATGACATAATGAGTCTGGAAGTACATTTGTAATTTCCAATAGGCTATAATAAAATCTAGGACTGCTTTGTGAAGTATAGAATACCTGGGCTCGGCCTCTTGGACAGTTCGGTTGACATAGTATACAGGCCACTCTTTCGTCTTATCTTTTTTGACGAGTACAGTGTTGATGGAGCCTTCAGTCATGGCTAAGTAGAGTACTGGGGCTCGTCAAGCCTCAAGGTGAGACATGGGCCGGTCCAACCCCTGCTCAAACTGGGACCGACCCGCCGTCAAATTCACCCTGGCACGGATCATCGTAAGCCCGCAATTAAGTGGGCCGAATATGAGCCTAAAAGGATAAGAGGAGTCGAATGGGATTGGACATGCCTAGAATTGGATCGGACTGGGACCGGTTAGGCCGGTTAGGGCCTAAAGCTATCTAACGTTTCTAACGACTCCTGCAAAAAAAAAATTAAAAAAAAAGAGGTTAATTACAGATTCAATCCGCCAATGTGTTAAATCTCAAATTAACGGGTATGACCATATTGCTTAAAAGCATTAATCATATTTATTTAGAAATGACTCATATAAATGTTTTGGCTATGTCTGCTACTGCTTTTGAGTACTTACATTCTTTGTACAAGTTATATTGTGAGCATTCGGATAAGGTAATATCTGAAGCTCCTCAAAACTGAGCTTTCAAGGAGATCAATCTCATCAAGATTCAACCTAGCCCTCCAAATGCTAAAGCGTCCTTGATAGATGACATCGAGTTTAGTTGAGGTCGATAACTATCTTAACATAACATTCGAGCCAAACGACGTCGACATATTGGAGTGGCGGAAACAAATGAGACCAAAATTTTCGATCTTATCGATAATTGCATAGGAGATTCTTGTTATTCCAGTCTCCATCATAATATCCGAGATAGTTTTTAGTGTAGGAAAATGAGTGATATCGGAGAAACGATTAAAATTGATACCCGAGGTGGTGGACGTTTCCGTGTGCAACCAAGATTGAGGCCTTGTAGCATTCCGGAAGCAAGACCAAAAGAGTTTGGATGATGAGGTAATATCCGATGAAGAGATATTTTGTTTTTTCCTTCATAAATATAGTTTTATTTGATCTGACTATGCTGTTAAGCACAAATCATAAATTTTATTTTTCGTCATTTTTGGAACATTTTTGCCATTTGAAAATGTAAGCTCTTCCGATTATTTGTAAGTGTTGTTTGGCTTTTTTCCTTAATAAAACTTATATCGGAGGTGGTGTTTTTCCTTATAAATATTTATTACATATATAATTAATTAATTTTTTTAACTTTTTTTTAAAAAAAGGTAAACACCCAAACCTGCCTCAGGAATAGCCCAAGACCACCCTGCCTTAATCTGGTCCATTCCCGATGTTCCATGACCCATACCTAGGCCTGGCCGGTCCGGGTCGAGTCAATATGGTGCATACCAATAGTCAGGGCTCAGTTGTCTTAACATGGGGATGTGTCACCGATAATTTTTTTATCTGCTGAAATGCTTTTTGGTATTCGTCCATCCACTCGAATCCTATTTTTTTATTTAATATTCAAAAGAATGACTTACATTTATCACCAAATCGTGAGACAAACCATATTAGCGTGGTTAGCCTCCTGACAAGCTTTTGGTCATCTTTCTTACTCTGAGGGTCAGGCATCTTAAGGATGACATCAATTTTGTAAAAGTTGGCATTGATCCCATTTTCGGAAACCATGTAACCAAGAATTTTGCCAATGCCTACACTAAAGGTGCACTTTTTAGGGTTCAATTTTATGTTATATTAACGTATCCTCTGGAATGTTTCTCGAAGGTCGTCAATATGCTAGGTTATTGCTTTGCTTTTGACAATCATACTGTCCACATAGATTTTTATGTTTCTCCCTATCTGATCTGTGAAGAGGCGGTTCATCAACATTTGGTAGGTGGCTCTACCATTTTTTAAGCCGAACGGCATTTGTTAGTAGCAATAGATGGGCTCGCTTGTTATGAAAGCCATCTTCTTTTCATCTTTGGAGTGCATCTAGATTTGGTGGTAACCACTGAAAACATCCGTGAAGGATAATACCTTGAATTCGAATGTGGCGTCAACCAATTGGTCTATGGATGCAAAGGCTATGGATATTTTGGGCACACGTCGTTGAGATTGGTATAGTTGACGCACATGCGACAGTCTCCATTTTCCTTTTTTACTAATACCATGTTGGGGAGCCATTCGGGGTATCACACTTCTCGAATGATTGCCGCCTTGAACAGCCATTCTACTTATCCCTTGATGAATTTGCGTCTCTCAGGTGCCATATTACCCTTTTTCTATTATACTGGTCGGGCGGAGGGGCCTACTTGCAAGCTATAAATAATGACTTTTGGGTCTAACCCAGACATTTCACCAGGGGACCAAGCAAATATATCTGTCTTATCTCATGTGAGAGGTCCTTGTCAAATTTCATCACCTTTCCAAAGACCACTTATACTAGCTTCATATCTTTAGGCAAAGTCGTGCCACCTTCGTTTTCCTGGAGGGCCTCCCTACATTTTTTGAACCCTATTAGTGTGAGGGCATTTTCTCTAGGCCTTTGTATCGTTGCCACGTAACCTCGGCCTGTCGTTGCTTGGTTGAGAAACACCATTGCATCCTAACAGGGGTCACAAAAAGTACATTTATGTTTCTAACATTAGGTTGAATGAAGAATTGCACTTGGGCTGGTTAGCCTAAGATGACATTATAGTAAGACAGGATGTCGAGGACAAGAAATTTTGCGTCGTAGGAGTCACATGCAAGTTCTCCATTGTGATATCTTCCTTTTAGCATAAATGGAACCTTGATTGTTTTGACAATAGGGACTTCATCGTTGCCTATCCTAAAGATGGGTCTGCTGACGGGCAACTGGGAGGATCTCCTAACCTTTATTTTTTCTAACAGGCCAACAAAAATGACATTAAAGTTGTTGATGCGTGCCCTAAAGACGAGCGAGTCTAGGTGTGGGACCACTACTTGGGATCCATCAGCCCTGGTTATGACTCGACTAGGGTTAATTACCTTGAGTTGTGCGATTTTGCGCTCCTATCTTTTTGAGCCATTAAGGCCTCTCATTTGATAATCATGTAGACCACCCCTACGAGGGACCAAGGTTTCGACGGTCTTTTGAAGAGCGAGGCCTTTCAGGCCTTTGGCCCCTGTTGTTGTCGCTTTTGTCGTCTCTTCTATGGGGCCTTTCTTCTTGTCTACAGCAAGGCAATATTCGCCTGAACAAGTACTTTTTTAGCTTTCCTTCCTAAATCATCTTTTCAAATAGCTTCCTTAATTGCCAGTACTCCTTGGCCATGCCCTTTGTCTTTGTGGTATATACAATATTTTTTTAGTTCTTTTTTGTGTAGGGGGGTATTGTTGGTGGCCACTTAGGGATCTGGTTCTTCTTCTCGAGGGCGTAGAGGACAATTGACCTTATTTCCTTCAAGGGTAGGAGGATGTGGTCCGGTCGTGAGTCCCATTAACCCTTTTTCCAGGATCCACTTTCCTTGGGTTTGGGGTGGTCTATGGGTACCATTGGATGATTGAGTTCCTCCGCATACATGTATCTTTAAGGAATTCATCTAGGTCCCGCACGGGGTTCTTATGGAGGTCCAAAGGTAGTCTCGAGTCTTGGGTTAATCCTTGGGTGATGGCTACCAGGTATGGCTCTGGAGATACCCCTTACACTTGTACTGCCTCACCATTGAATCTTCAGACATAATCCTTTAAGGGTTATTTGCAACCTTGCCGAATTTTTAGCAAGCTGGCTATCATATTTGGTGTCGGCCAATTTTCCAAGAAGTATCTTAGGAACACTTGGGAAAAATCCTTCAATGAAGCAAACTAGCACCCTTGGTTGGTCCCAAACCAAGAGGTGGTGACTCCTGTTAATGTAGAGCTAAAGTCTCTACACATGATGGAATCGGAGGCCCTTTCAAGCCTGATGGAGGTAACATACCTCTGTAGATGGTTTACGGGGTCCATAAAGCCATTGTATAAGTCAATCTTTTGCATCATATAAGTTTTTCATAGGTTTGTGCACTTGGAGGCTAGCCCTATGGAGGGGCTAGGTGAGGCTTATTCGTTGAGTGACTCTTAACGGCCTCTTCTAGAGCTCTAGATAATATTCTTCAGATTACTTGTTGGACCATCACCCTTAATTGCTTGAACAGGGTGTGTTGTAGTGCCTGGAACTGTTCGTTGTTTAGGGGCGCAGGGCCCTTACCCTTATGGGGGTCTTTTTTAAGCCCAGCGGGATTCTCTAGGTCATCCTCTTAATGTGTTTCTTCACTTGTAGGCCCTATGAACCTTTCAGGGCAGTGGCTTTTCTACTCAGTTTTCTGTAGGTCCTGTTCTACCATTCGTGGTCTTTGTGTGTTCACTATATTGGGTTCCCACAAATGTCACCAAATTGATAGGGAAATTACTTGGGTAAGCTGAGCTAAGAGCTTAGTGAACAGTAGATCAGAGTCATGCGTGTAAGGATAGCATCAAAGCCTTAGGATGTACTCCAAAAGGAAACCCTCCAATGCTTAAGTTAGTTTTCCGGTAAGGAATAATAGGGAGAAAGAAAGGATAGCCAATATCCTTTACATTGGGATTGGTGAGGGGTTTATATAGCCATGACGTGCTCTGGGTAACTTATTCTTGGGATAAAAATCTTGTAGCTTATCTCATATTTGCAGGATATAGTCTTCTTCTGGGAGGGAATTCTTTTTGGGGGCCTATCTAGGCCTCTAAGAAAGGCCCAGCCTGTAGATATCTAGATTTGGGCCCTTAGGCTGTCTTCTACTATAAAGCATCCATCAACTAAATGAATCACCGTCACCCAGACAATTTTTTTTTTCCTATCATGTTTGTTCCTTTTCATACCATAGAATAACACCTTGCTAGATGTACCATATTAGAGTTACCTTAATCCTTGTGTAGCATTACCATAAAATTTTCTCCAATTTAAAATGAGTCACACGATTTTTTCTTCTCTTAAATCTATTGATCCCTATCCACATTCAAATATGCAGATGGTGTTTTCAATCTTTCCCCACTCAAGTTGTAAGTAGAAATATTTTTGCTTAATAGCAATAAAATTTCAGCATCAACTTTGATCCCTAAAATATCGTGTTTTTCTTTTTTTTAGAACTCTTTCCCTTTTACTTTCTTCACAATCTGAGGATTTGATTTAGTAGATGCAATTGCATGGTTGTTGGTTTTTGTTTAAGTGCTCTTATTTTTTTAACTCATTATCATCTTGTGGTCCCAGTTTACCTGACAGCACAAGGGGATATCCCAGGTAGAAGATCTAGGTTCAAGTGGCAGTGCACTTCAAAATACCAAGAATCTAAAAGTAGTCAAATTATAGCCAAAGCTCTTCAAGGTTTCATACAGCAAATGCTTCACCCTCAACTTTCTTATATGTCATTCTAACCCTTGTAACTATTATTTTATCTTATTTTTTCACTGCAAGAAAGTTATGCCATGAAGGACATGCGTACATAAAAATTTGTATATTACATGTGCATGAGTTTGTAATGCTGCTAATGAATTTTAAATTGTTAACATGCACTATTAAGTTAATATAATTAATGTAGCTGAGATCAAGGTGTTAAAGATCATTACCACCAGGTATACTGCACCCCATATTTTTAAAATATACAGTATAATATACTGCGCTGCATACCAATACCATTTTCAAAAAAATTAAATGTTAAAATATTATTTTAAGATGAAATAAATTAAATAATTTTTTACACATTTTTATATGTATTCTATTTTTTCTCACCCATAATTTGTCAAACATAAAAAATATATATATGACAGAAGATATTTTTTATAAAAAAAATATAAAAAATGTTATATATAAAATAAAATAAATATTACTCAGCAAAAAAACTAATTTATTGATACAAGAGAAAAAATAATACTTTAATAATAAGAATACATTTTCTAATGCAAAAAAAAAAGCGAAAGGAAAATAAAAAGTAAACAAAAAATGCAAAAAATATTTATGTTAAAATATGTGTATTAATTATATTTTACTGTTTTATATATTTATGTATGATATTTTGATGTAAAATGACTAAAAAAATATCTCATGCATGTCCACAAAAAATATAATATCGTGGTATGTATCTCGCAATATTTGTAGTATACTGTGATTTTTTGAAAAATGCACATAAAAAGTTGCCGTTATGTGAAATACTGTGAAATACCTTGGTATACTGTGGTATTTTGTATTAAAAGTGACAAATTATGAAAACATTTGTACAGTTTACCACTTACTTGTGGTAAGCTGTATATCATGATATTTAATTTCATGGTTGAGATTAAGTTATACTAGTATACTAGTATGGCTTAGCTTCACAGATTCACAAGTTGTTTAGTTGCTTCTTTTTGGCCAGATCTTTTGTAAAGTGAGGAAAACTACTCAAAAAATCCTATATGTTTTTTTTAATGAAGAAACTCTTATGTTGGGTAAAATCCAAATTTGGTCCCTTAACTATTCGACTTGTCCTAAAGTGGTCCCTTAGCTCTAAAAGTGACTATTGACGTCCCTTAACTCAAGTGGCGTGTCCAATTTCAGTCCATTCTGTTAGTTGAGGCGTTATTTTGGATGGATTTGCCCATGTGGCACCCATAATGCCACGTGGCACTCATAATGCCATGTGGCAATCTCTTTCAAGACAATAAGTGATAAAACTGGCAGAAAAATAACTATTAGAATAGAATTGACAAAACATATAATTCTAGGGACTTAAATGATTCATTAACCCAATCTTCCCCAACCATCTCTCCTTAACGAGCTGCCGCCGCCTCTCCACCTCCGCCGCCCTCTTGCCCTCTCGACCTCCATGGCCCTCTTGATTCTTCGATTCTTCGATCCCCATCAAACAACTCCTAATAGAAACAATTCCAATTGCTGTAGAAAATGGTAAACAATTCCAATTCGGTTCCCCGATTGACCTTAGCATGTACTGCTTCCTCCCAGCAGACTCGTTGGGGATGATACACGCCTGCAGCTGAGCCAACGAATTTTAAAAATTGTTGAAAATTAAAAAAAATTACCAGAAATTTTAAAAAAATCACAAAAATTACAAACGGATCAACAATTGAACATGATTTTGAAAAATAACTTCAAACACAAAAGGCACGACTAGATTTATCAGATCGAGCATTCAACTACGAACAAATGAATCAACAAAACTCGATCTACAAAATCAGAACTATGGAGAAAAAAATCAGATCGAGCATTCGGATGGCGAGGAACGGTAAGCGACAAGGACCGACGGCGAACGACGGTGGCGAGGAGAACGACAACAAGCGGATCTACAAAACCCGATCTACAAAATCAAGCACGTAATTTTAATACTACGAACAAACGAATCAACAAAACCAAACTCACATCGTCGGAAGGAGATTACGACGAAGAAACGGCAGCTGAGAAATGACGGAGGGAGGACGGCGATGCGAGCCGCGGAGGGAGATGAGGACGGCTGCTGCACGGAGAGAAGAGATGGGAACGGCGGGGCACGGAGATGTGAGCAAGGCTAGGGCGACGGAGAGAGTAGAACGGCGACGACAGGAGGAGGGAGAGAGGAGAAAGGCTACCGCAACGGCGAGAGGATCGAGAGGGCTGACAGGGCTAAGGGCGAGACGAGGGAGAGAGTGCTGAACGGCAGAAGGCTAAACGGCAGAGGGCAGAGGCGAGGGGGATTTTTTGAGGAACAAGCGGTTGAATAAAGCCTATAAAGCAGCATGTACTGCTTCCTCCCAGCAGACTCGTTGGGGACGGTAAAACCCTTTTTTAAGTCATACGCATTTTACGTCCTGGCGAGTGGGTATCAAGGCGGATTTCCGGTTGGCAGCGGGTAGGCCGGAGGGAGTCGGCGACGGCGAGCTCGAATCCAAAAAGATTTGGGGAAGAGAGAAATTAGGGATTAATGTCACTTAAAGTCCTTAGAATTATGTGTTTCATCAATTTTAGCCTATTATTTATTGTTCTTTTATTCTAGCCACTTATTGTTATGACATAGGATGCCACGTGGCAAAGTAAGTGCCATGTAGGTAATTTCCATCCAACATAACGGCAGAACTGACAGTAGGGACCAAAATAGGACACGTTAGTTGAGTTAGGGGACTTTAATAGCCACTTTTAGAGATAAGGGACCACATTAGGACAACCCTTAAAGTTAGGGGACTAAATATGGATTTTACCCCTCTTATGTTAGTGCTTCAGGCTATGTTCTTTAATTTCTAATTTAAAAATATATCATTCTTATTTTAACTTATTTTTATTTATAATCAATATCAATTTAAAAACTAATATCCTATCAATATAATAATCACATAACTAACAATTTTTAGAAAGTAAATGCCTTTTATGAATTTTTATACATACATAGCTTTAAAAATGAATAATTAATATAAACTATTTAATTTTTAAAATATTTTATATTTTATACAATAACGGTTTTATCGATATTTTAGCTATTATTTTTTTAGCTATTTAGAAACATTTACAAGTAGCAATTTAAGAGTTTGTAGTAGTTTGGGAAGAATTAATTAGTTTCATGAAATTTGGATGGCGTCTGACTATTCTTTTTGTCATTAGAACTTGCCATTTGAAAACAAGTGGGGGAAGAAATTTGAATCCTTCATCTGAGAGTTAGGAGATCAAAGTTTCAACCAATTCACTTAGATGACGAGTTTAACTACTATCTATCAATGGCAGTGTCACACATTTAAAAGATTTTATAATATTAACTTGTGTTTTTATGCATCAGATGGTTACTAATTTTAAACAGTCAACACGAAATATTAAAAATAGTGTTGCACGTTTAGAATACTGTTCAATAATGATGTGCAAGAATTAATAATCTAACATGTAAATAGTTTTTTCTTTGCTTGCACAATATATAAATAGTTTTAAAATGAATAAAACAACTTTAGTAATATGTAAATAATTTTTTTTATTATAAGAAATAAGAAATAGGATTAAGGGAAAAGTGACATCGTAAAGCTATGAGCTAGAGTGACACACTCTCAAGGCACGATGACCACCAAACAGTGATTAAAATTCTTCATCTAATGCAAATTTTTTTGTGTGCAGCAAACTAGAGTTGGAATAAGAAGAACAGAACCTTAAAGGGTAGCAATAGCTTAGGTGCAATTTTATAATGATGGTGATTTTGTGAATCCATAGCCAAATAGTTGTTGAAAGTGCTCCATTAAATTCGCCAATTTAGCATGCAAAGCCGAACAATAAGCTAGAAGAAGAAATCTTTCCTGCAATTTTGGTGAACTAGAAATCCTTATGCAAACCCAGGCGGCTGCACCCAAACCTAAGTTCTAATGTTGTGCTCTGTTAACCACAAAAATTTATGGCGTGAAAAGAATTTGAAATTTTGATTAGAACCCTTAGAATGACAAAGCAGGTTTGAGGTATCATGTGGAAGAGTTTGAAGAGTATGGCTATAGTCTGTAATTGCCATCAGTTATTGCATAAAGATATTCGGTATTGCAATAAATGACTGAGTAGTGATGGGGCACTTTTGAATAAAGATTCATTCCAATCTAGCCAAATAGACCATAACGTAGCTACTAAATAGGCAAGCCACTCAAATTGTCACTTAGTGCAAGAATCGATTATTGAAAAAAGCCACCTATCAAAAGAACGACAATTCCAATACAAAGGGTTGGTGGTGAAATAACCCTAAATGGTTGTCATATCAAAACATTCCAAAATAATATGCATTGTAGATTCCATCGAATGTTTACAACAACTACAAAAAGAGCTACAAAATCCTTCATGCAATGCCAAGTTTTCTACTGTGGGTAGGGCATTAGATAAGCATATCCAAAGGAAAATTTTAATCGTCTGAAGAAGCACGAAAGCCTAGTTATGTTTAAGAATTTTGTAAAACCTTGGGTTTGATGATAGTATGATGAGAAGAAGACTAAAGCAAGTAGAAGGATTTTGCAAATGAGATGTGAACTATACACTTCCTTAGTTGAAAGAGTCCCTGCTGGGTTACCCATACACTAAATTGAATCATTTCCATTATAGCTCGTTAGTACTAGGAGTTGAAGAATGCAATCCAAAAGATGGGTTGGAAAAATATTCCTTAGAAGAAGGATATCTCACTTGCCACTTGAATGGTCAACAAGGTCAGTAATTACCAAATCATGATCATGACGAATGTTAGGAATAACAAAACAAAGATCCTCTATAGATATGTTTGGAATCTAGTGGTCTTCTAAGACGTGAACATTCTTATTAGGCCTAATAAGGCATTAAAGATGGGTTGTTATAATATCCTGACCATATAGCAAATTCACCATATAACAGAAACATTTCCCTTATGTTTGACAATCCAGATAGAATGCCCGAAATCATATTTTGCCAGTAAAACTTTAGCAACAAAAAACTAGGGATTATTGCTAAAGGTTCTCTAGAAGGATTTAGTCAAAAAGGCTTGATTGAACAAACGAAGATCCTTAATTCTTAGATCGCCAAGGCCTTTGGGCAACATCAAAAGACCTTCTGTTTGGGAGGAAGCCCTCACTTATCTTAAGAACTGAACCACCAAAATCAAATACATTGACTGACACTTTAAATAAAGACATAATAAATGGGGGGAGAGATGAAAGTGTTGAATGGATAAGAATCAATCTACCCATGGAGTTCAATAAATTCCATTTCTAATTTTCTAGTTGTCATCGAATCTTATTTGCTAGGAACTAAAAAGAAGAAGACTTAGACAAGTCTTGATGAAATGAGGCCCCTAAATAATTGATGATGCCATTATTAGTGTGGAATGGTAAAATTTTCTAAAAGCCAGCGTATAAATTGTTAGGAACAATTTTGCTAAAAATTTATTCCGACTTCTGAAAATTAACTTCCTAACTTGTAGTAAGAGCATAGAGGGATGGTGTATCTTTAAGCTTACGTACAATTGATGTAGTGGTTCTAAATAAAATCAAACAATCATCGGTAAAAAATAGGTGATTAATAGTTAATTCACTTATACTGACTTTTAAACACCAAAGAGTACCAAAATCTTAAAGCTTACAGGAGTAGCTTGATAAAGCTTTTGTACAAAGGGTAAAAATATTAGAAGAACTAAAATAAAGACACATGCGTTTGGGTGTAAAAACAAAAATTTCCTTAAAACAATGTTTTAAAAGCATAGCCATTCATGAAATTGGAAAGGCATCCGCTTCAAGGTCGGACGAGTTTAACCGATTGGATAGTCTTGAGAAAATCACCTTTATGTTTTTATTTCATGACTTAGTAGTAGGGGTGAAAATGGGCCAGGTTGAACATTAGCCTATTTGGCTCGAGCTCAACCCCTTTGTTGTTTGGTATTACCCAAGTTGGAGTTTGAATTCTTCAAGCTTAATTTTTTAGGCTCGAGCTTGGTTCAAAAGCTTGTCCGACTTGAATGACACATATAAATCTTTAGTATCATAACTATAACTTAGATGAAAGGTAGGGACTAAATCTACAAATTTTTATATAGATAAAAAGAGATGGGAAAGTTATAGAAGTTATCCTAAAGTTCTTAATCTCTTGCTTCTCTACCTTGGTTTTGTAAATTTTATAAATGAGCCATCAGCCTCCTTAGTTTGTCTATTGTGGAGCCATGCAGTCCTGTATCAGTAATCGCATCATTTTCTGGGCTTAGGAAGATGCCCAAACTTTATCCTTTAGCCAGCTCTAATGCGACAAAATCAAACTGGATAAGGCCTTTGTTTAAGAAGCCAAATTAGAGAAAAATGATCTTTGGGACTCATTGAAGATGGTGAAAATATAAGCTCAAACAGACCTTCTCTAGGTTGGTGGTGGGATTGTAGAAATACAAAACAATTTTGTCAACTATGTTAGACTAATCAATCCAATTCACCTAGAAGCCAGAACTCCATTCTTAGGTGAAAACCAGAACAAGCTAGTTTAATGCATAGAAGAAGCAAAAGGGGACCGGGCTCTGTCAACACCAAGCGCTGCTAGCATTGCCAACCTTGGTCGATTAATTGGACACTGGATGTGGAGAAGAAATTTGAGAAGAAATGGTGGAGGCTGGTGCTGAATTTGAGAAGCAGAACAAAGAGGCGCAAAAGCCAAAAGGGTTAGGACTGTGGGAATATATGGGAAAGAGAAAAAAGTTAGGCTTGTTAGGCCTATGAGCTTATAGGGCCTGGATTGTTCAGGCTTGAGCTCGACCCTAAAAGAGTTCGAGCTCATTTTCCGATTCGAACTCTAGTGGACTCGGCTAAAAAAGCCTCAACTCAAGCTCAAACTCAAGCTACCCAAAAAAAGCCCGACCTCTTTTTCACCCATACTTTGTAGTAGCCTTATTATCTCTTTAAAAATTATTTGTATTAAAATGGAATTTTTGGGATAGTACAAAAGGCTAATTCATAAATAATCAAATAAACCCATTAACCCTAGTTGCGCTCATCAAACAAACCTGCAGTTGCTAAACTCTTTTTTCTCTTTTATGGGTAAATGACACTGATTATCCATAAACTATGCCCAATGTTACTTAATTGTCCTAAACCTATAAATTATTATATCATCAACCTCAAACTATCCAATTGTTGCACTATCATTCTCAAACTATCCAATTGTTGCACCTGTTGTTCTACCATACACCGGTCGTTAAAAAGTGCAGAAGTTAGGAAAAAATTACACAGTTTCAAGATTATTAAACAACATTTTATAATTTCGGGTTTCGAGACGATTAAGCAACATTAGAATAGTTTAGTGATGACTTATGTCATTTCCCCTATTTTTTTCTCTCTCCAGCGCTACTATTCTTGCCATCTTCTTGATTTTAATTTTGTGTAAACTCCATATATGGTTCTCTTACTATAATAGTCATCATAATGTGATCCCTTATCTCAACTAATGCTATTTTAAATTCCTCTAACTCATATAGTCTGTTTTATTTGAGTCTCTTCTATTAGTTTTACTGTTAATATGGATGAAAGTTGCTTATGTGGCACCTATACTATCGTGTGGCTTCCTCTAGCATAAAAATAAATGCCTATTTTCGAAAAACAAGAAATATTGGGTTCATTTTGACACAAACACAAAATTTTAAGGCTTCAAATTCACAGTGACCCAATTCATCTTCTTCCTGGAACAAACTGTTCATCCAACGCTAGTCTTGCCCCGCTCACCTCTACTTGCCGGATACGGAATACCTGTCCATTGTCCTCACCTGCGTCGATTTCGATTTCATTTTTACCATGTACAACAAAAGATTCTGGTCTCATCGATGAAGAAAACTGATTCCGGTTCCGATTTCACGTTCTATTCTTCGCAGCAGACGATTCTGGTCTCGTTGATGAAGAAAACCGATTTTGATTCTGATTTCACGTTCTATCCAGCGTAGCAAAAGATTCTAGTCTCATCGATGAAGAAAATCCAGCTTAGCTCGAACTCAGCCCATCATCGCCGATGCTCTCAGCACGTTGGGGAACTGCCGCTTGAAGAGTCTTCTGAGCCGCAATTTCAGAGCCGGCCTCCCTAGCTCAATCTGAAGCGGTGCTGTTCCGATCGACGACTGAGAGTCTGTGTCCACCGGTTGGATCTGCATTGGAGGCATACTGATTGAAAATTTGGGGAAGAACAAAAAATTACATTTTAAGTCCTTATAATTATCTGTTTATGTCAATTCAAATTTAAAGTTTATTTTTCTTCTAATATAGTCATCCACGTAGCAGTTTAGAACCTACCATAGAGGTAGAAAGTGCCACATAAGTAATTTTCATCCAAAATAATTTAAAAATTGACGGAATGACTCACATAGGACATGATATATAAGTTAAGGGATTGTAAGATGACACCAATTGATATAATGGACCACATTAGGACAACCATTATAGTAATGGGATCATATATGGATTTTACCATTTTAATTTTCCATCCTTCCTTTTTTCTCTCATTCCCTAATTATCATATTGATATCTTTTTTTCTTGTATTTGATTCATGAAAAATCTCTTCAATGCTTGCTTAATTCTTTCTCTTTGGTTCCTCTTTTTAGTTTTGTTTTTTACTTTAATCTCTCACCTTACAATGGTGGAACAGGAAGCAGAGAAAATAGATGAGCAAAAGTGGGTTACCCTTCAAGAGTCTGAAGACCTTTTTTCCCCCCCTCTATTGTTCTTATATTTCTAGGTTTTTCTTTCCACTGCTGTTAACCTGTGGTTCAAAATGGCTTGTAGGTCAACAGTTTTCTATGAGTTTTAACAATTTAGAGTGGTTTTGACCGATTTTTAACTTATTTAATTATGAGTTGAAATCTAGGCCAACAAGAACTATGACTCATAGTTGAACCGATTCAACTAAACGGTCTAGTTCATTTTTTACAACTTTGCTCAAAACTAGTTTTATCTTCATATCTTCTCTACAAGTTAGCCGGTTGCAGCACGAAAACCAAAAGGAAGAAAAAAAAATGAAACAATATGAAATAGGAAAAGTTACAATTATTCCCTGAGATTTACTCTAACTCACAATTTGTCCCTTATATTTTTTAAAACCTACACTTTACCCCTATTCGATAAAAACTTGTAAAACTATAATTTCAACTATATAATAGTCATTTTGTAGTAATATCGGTCTCTCTAAATTATTTTTATAGTTAATAGATATTTTAAATTACCAGTTTTTCTTTTCTGTAAATGCATTTTTCTTCTTGTGAATGCATATTGGTATCTTTTAAAGGTTAGTTAGTTATGAAAAAAATATCAAAAATCTTAAATTACTTTAATATGATTATTAGATAATTTAATATAGGGTTTCAGAAGTTGTTGTCGGACACTATAAAAAAAGTATGGGGGAAAGCGTAGGTTTTTAAAAATAGAGGGAGTAAAATGTTGGTTAGATCAAAGTACAGAGGGCTTTGTAATTTACCCTATAATATAATTAAAGCGTAAGCTAAAACGATAAGGTGCAACCGGGCAAGTGCTCTTCGAAGTTCAAATATATCCTATTCCTCCACTAGAAACTGCGGCATCCTCGCCAGTCACCTCGGTTGCATCGATCATCACGTGATTGGGTAAAGTACCTTTTAGGATTGTACACCGACGATGATTCAACATAGGCCAAAATGCGCATTTGGCCTCTCAGCCTGGTCAACTCTAACAAGTTAATCCTTCACGTTTGAATCAGTGCGAGTTAGTCCCTAAATTTTGCAAAATTTAGCTAGTTCGTCGAAATTGGATGGAAGAGTAAATGGAATTAAATGTGTTGATTGATGTGGTGTGGAGCTATGTTGAGCTAGTCCTACGACATCAGCCTTTTCTTCCATATCATCTCATCTCATCTCTCTCATCGTTCGTTTGTTTTGGCGAAGCTTGTCGTATTAGCCACCACGGCTTCTTCATGTTTGGATCCCTCCCGGTGAAGGGCCCATCTTGGCTCATTAGGGGCCACTTTTCACCTCCTTCTCCATCAGCTTCCTGGTCATTGGGGTGACGATTTCCCTGCATCGGTCCTCACTGAAGCGGTTTCTTTGCATCGATTCTCATTGAATCAACCGACCCTTCTAATTAATCAATGACAAATCACCGAATTGACGCATGATGGATCCCACTTGCCAAATCCGCTGAAAGAATTGCTCTGCCGCCTATCTTCATGTTCACTCCCACAACAGAGTCGCGAAGACCGCCACCTAATTTAGAGATTTTTTCCCTACCCCCTTCCTCACTCAACAAATCTTGCAAAAACTGGAATAGACGAAAACGAAACCTCTTTTTGTTTTAATTTTTAGTTCACTTGCTTGCCTAGCAGACGACATTTTCCCAGCTGGCCTCTTTCTGTTAGTAGATGGACTAAACTGTTTAGTTTAGCAAACTTTATGGACTAAAACCCTAAATCTCGAAAGTTAAAGGACTAACTCGCTCGCATTTGTCAAGTTGGAGGACTATATGCGCATTTTGGCCTTCAACATATCAAATCTCCACTACAAAAAAAATAAATAAATAAATAAAAGAAAAGAAAACCTAACAAATCTCGTTCATGTCCGATGAAATTCAATTATCAATATCTCGATAAATCCATTACTCTTTGTGTCGACATCAAATTAGAAAAGTAAAATTGGAACCAAACAGGCTAAAGGGAAATCCAGATTTGTAGAGAAGAAAATTGGGATTTGGTACAAACAAACAAATCAGCTTCAAGGAGCCAGAGTCCAATTGGCCAGATTTTTTATTGGAAAACATATCATCATCAGTAAGCATTCGCTATCGCTTGTAATTACATTACACAAGCAAAACCTGCCAAACCATAACGCAGTCGCCAACCTCATCACCCAGATGAAGTGATTCAAATGGCAAATCTGGAAACCCAGAAACCAAAAGACGACGAAAAAGAAAAGGATCAAGAGGAAGCGTAAATGTGGACGCCGATGGCGATGAGGAAGATGGTGATGAGGCCGAAGTAGATGATAGCATGAACAAGAACAGAAGCCCCGCTGGTCTGCATATTCCCAAACTCGACCACGCGTCCCTTCCCAGGCATCTGAAACAGAAGTCCAGGACTCAGCAGCACGAACAGCACTGTCGCCACCAGCACCGGACCCCAATCCGCCATTTCCGACCTCACACTCGACTGTTACTCAGCTGTTCCACAAAGATCTTATGCTCAGAGAAGGAGTTTTGAGGATTTGGTGGTTGAAATCCTCAAGGGTTGGAAGAATGTTGTGGAAGCTTGAACTCCAGCCAATGCCTGAATTGGGGATGGATAATGTGATTACGCGTGTAATAGACGATTAATGTCACTATTAATACCTCCACTTATATGATTTGTTCACTTGAAACCTTAATCCTATATTTGATTCAATGCAGCCTCTTACATTACACCACAAGGTCCTGCAGCTTGCACCCCATGATAATCGATAGAGCGACCGTGATTATAATGAAAACTGAAGAAAAAATCAAAAAATTTCTACAACTCTTTTCCATAAAATAAAAAGCTTGTATATCTGATGATTTCTTATTTATTTCCTTCTAACTATAAAACTGGGGACTTCGAATGTGTCAGTTAGATGCATTCATTGAGGAAGAATCGAAATTTAAAATTTTCTAGTGGAAGGACAAGATTAGCTTAGATAGTATAAAGCTTTGCTGCAAAAAGCTTGATTATATGATGGTCCATGATAACCGTTAATTAATATGGGACTTATGCGATTCAAAAGGTTCTATAGATTGATCGATGATCCGCGATGAATAACAATCATAACAAATTGTTACACTCTCATTTTTCTTTTGTCTAGTTTTCTATTTCTGTCCTTAGAATATTTGCATAAGTACCAAAAAAAGGAGAGAAAATATTTGCACAACTCTAGTATGAAAGTATATTGAGCCAATTTGTTTTAATTTAAATTAATTTAATAAAAAATTATTTATTTTATTTTTAAATATTTTTTTACTCTGAATTAATTTCATTTAAAAGTTAGTACGATATAAATTTAATATTTCATTGAAAATATAATTTTTATGATCTTATTAGTTTTTTATGAATTTTTATTTTTTAATGCTTAAAAATATTTGGCAAAGTGTTTTTTATTAATTTATCCTTTTTACAAAATTTTCTTTTTAATACCTAAAAACATTCAACAAAGTATCACTGTCCATAGTTCTATGACATTAGTAGAAAATTCAGTAAAGTGTCACTTTTTATATGGGATAATTGTCATTTATTTGACAATGCTTATGATTATAAAAAAAGTGTTATTGCTAGATATTTCACATTTCTAAATTATAGATATATTATATGATATACAACCTGTATGTCTTTACTGGTTTTTCAAAAATATATATTAAAATATTATTTCAAAATGAAATACGTTAAATATATTAGGAATAGGTATATTCTAATTATTTGCATCATGACTTTTCTAATGTAAATAAAATACTCATTTGAAAGACACTATCATTTGATATGAAAACACAAAATAATATAACTTAGAATTTAGATTGCCATTTAACCATATATGATTCATGAAAATATGATGTAGAACTGAACCTTTGTAAGAATTAAGCGCCTTAGCTGATCCAATTCAAATTGTCAGACTCTTTGATTTAAAATAAAATGAAAATTTAAAGCGTCAATTGGAGTGAGACATTTCTCTCTCTCTCTCTCTCTCTCTCTGGTTTTTTTATGGAAGAGACATTTTTCTCTTTAATATTGTCACTAACTAAAAGGATTGGTTAGTTCGAATCTGTTGGGTACCTCCCGCCTTGGATGTTGGTGGAAAGAATATGAAAACCCCAGGAAATGCGAGCAATTTTCCACATGCATTTGTGGACATGGAACCATCTGCTTCTCCCTGCCTCCAAAATTTTCACACCCCTCCGATTCCTAAGGCTTTCCTATTCCTCCTCTTCTCTCTCCCTCTCTCTCACACCCGCTCTATTCGCTCCGTTCATCTTCCCGGGAACATTTCCAGATTCCCGGCCACGCTCCTTCTCCTGTTTGTTTCACACATTCCATGATTCTGGAGCTCAGGTTTACGAGGCCCTTCATGTCTTCTTGAGATCGACTACAACTAGTCCTTTAATTTTGTTAGGTCATTGATTTTCCTTAATTTTTCTCTCTGTTTTTTTTAATATTTTCCCTTGTAACTTGTTGCAGGGATTAATAAATTAACGAAACGAAATATTTCTGTTCTATGATGAATTTTCAGTAATTTTAACTGGGATTATGTTCGTTTGATATGGATTTTGAATTTGCCGCAATTTGTGCTTGATTATTGTTCAGGTAAAGATGTCAAGCCATGAAGGATCTTCGAGGAAAAGTGTGTCACTATCGACCACAACGCCTTCCAGGAGAAGAACCATCGATAATGGAGCGCCGGACTCCGCCAAAAAATCCTTGATCGCCTCCAGGTCAGTGTGAGGCTTAATTGTCTCAACAAATAGTTACATTAACAAATCAGTAGTTGTCGAATGCTTGGAACAACATGATTCGTATAGCCAATCTCAATTAACCTAGAATTTTAGGTCATTTTGATTGTGAACGATCTTTTTTATTGTGGTGCTCAACTTTTGTTTGTGTTAATAGGGGATTAACCGGAGAGCGTACTGTTAGAAGATTGCGACTATCAAAGGCTCTTACGGTCCCCGAAAGTACCAGTATTCATGAAGCATGCCGGAGAATGGCTGCTCGCCGCATTGATGCTTTATTGCTCACCGATTCTAATGCTTTGCTTTGTGGGATTCTCACAGACCAGGTAAGACATGAATCCCTTCCACCACAAACAAGGTAGTACTTGAAAACCGAACTGACTTGTCGGTAGGCAGATGTCAGAAAAGAATCGTTGTTCTTGTATAGATAATTAGTTTCATTTATCATGCACCTGCATTGGCAACTCCTCTCTATGGTATTTATGGATTCTTGATTAGATAAGTGGAAAGAAGGGAAAAGATTTATGTTGGCTGTCTCACAGGTCATATACCTTTTTTCTTTTCTATGTGAAGGATATAGCAACAAGAGTTATTGCCAATGAGCTTAATCTCGATGAAACACCTGCTTCCAGAGTTATGACTAGGAACCCTGTATTCGTTCTGTCTGACACTTTGGCTGTGGAAGCCCTTCAGAAGATGGTGCAAGGCTAGTCTGGATCTTTGAAATATTTTTTGCATTTGATGCACTATTGTTTTCTCATATAGTTTGTGCATAAAGCAGGAAATTTTAGACATCTGCCTGTTGTAGAGAATGGAGATGTAGTTGCTTTACTCGATATAGCAAAATGCTTATATGATGCTATTGCTAGAATGGAAAGAGCATCTGAAAAAGGGAAAGCTATTGCTGCAGCAGTTGAAGGAGTTGAAAAGAACTGGGGAACATATTTTTCTGGTCAGTGGATGACTGTTAGCTTAAATAAATTCTCTCCTTTGCCTCCTTTGCATCTTTTTGTGTTCTATTGTGGTTCTTTAGTTCCTTACTGCAAACTTATAGTTTGTTTTTAATTACTCAGGCCAAAGTGCATTTGCTGAGACCCTTAGGGAACGAATGTTGAAGCCCTCACTGTCCACTATTATTGCAGACAATTCAAAGTAGGTAATGCTTTATCTTAGTATATTCTATTTATTATCTTATTGGACTTATGTTAGGAACATTTTCTTAACATGTAAGAATTCTGTTGTGTACATATTGATGGTATTTACAGGATAGTAACAGTTTCACCAAATGACACTGTGTTAACGGCTACAAAAAGAATGCTTGAAATGCAAGCTAGCTATTCTGTGGTGACTGCTGAAAACAAGCTTCGAGGAATTCTAACGTGAGCTTCTTTTGATCAAATGAGTTGCTTTGTAGTTGGTTGTACATGTACCGGTGTGTGTGTGCATGCTTTTCGTCCCATGATTGTGTGTATGAGAGAGAGAGAGAGAGAGAGAGAGAGAGAGAGAGAGAGAGATCATTTGTTTGAAATGTTCAGCCATTAATATTGTGATTATGCCCTTTAATTTATTTCAGTTCAAGGGATATTTTGATGCGGGTTATAGCGCAAAACCTTCCCCCAGAGTCAACCCTAGTGGAGAAGGTATCATTCTTTTCTGGATTTGTGTTCAATTTTTTTGTGCCACATTTTGTTGTTATCCTGACCATGACACTTAGAGATGTTAAAATACCAGCTACTTCTGAGGGTTTTTTTTTTTTTTTTTCCTCTAATCAGCAAGCTAATGCTCTGTACATTTTTACTTGATGAATTTTTAGTCTCTTAGCATCTTTCTCTTGCTTTCCTTTGTAGGTTATGAGTCCAAACCCAGAGTGTGCAACACTTGACACACCTATTGTTGATGCACTGAACACAATGCATGACGGAAAAATTTTGCATCTTCCTATAATCAATAGGGGTAAGGAGTCACTTAAGTTAATGAGTAGAAATTCTTAAACCACCTAAGTTGATTGTCATTCTTCCCGCATGCAGGTGGAGATATAGTTGCTGTTGTGGATGTAATCCAAATCACACACGCTGCTGTTACAACTGTAAGTGGAACTCATGTCTTTGTGGGACTTGGTGATGCACCATAATGTTTATCATACCTTCATTTGTTAATGGCCTTAGAATGTGATTATGATTTTTTTTATCACCGCAAAGAATAATATATAATGGCTTATCATCATTAAAATAATTGTGTTCCTCCCATCGTTTGCTTTAATTGCAAGGTTGGAAGCACGGCTGGAGTAAGTAATGAACCTGGCAATTCAATGATGCAGAAGTTCTGGGATTCTGCATTGGCGTTAAGTCCTATTGATGAAGATGACGATACACGGAGGTTTTGCTTTTGTTGTTATCGGAATGCCTTGACCTATGATATCTGTCATGTCTTAATATATGATTAATTATCTTTCAGTATGACCTCCTTGAAGCTGACCTCAGAAGGAGCAGACACCGGGAGATCTCTCACCTTCCCTTCATCCAGTTTACCAAATACATTTGCTTTCAAAATTGAGGATAGAAGGGGCCGCATGCATAGATTTACATGCGGTATATTTCTGGTCCTTCATGACTTATCCATTCACATGGACATGTGTAATTGGGATCTAAACTGGTGAATTTTATGATTGGTTTGTTTGGATTCCTCCCAGTGATACCCTTCTATATAGTTCTCATGGACATGAGTTTAGACATTATATTTGGCTTTCTTGAATACCATCCTTCAATTTAGCAGTTCAGTTCCTGAAGTCATGGTTTATATGTCGAGCAATGCAGTCCATTGTGCTCTCTTTTTCCTTCATCAAAGATGTGTACCTGGCAGTAGTTTTCTAATGTAGGAGGTCTATAATGTTCATAATTCCGTACAAGCCTAAGCTTCGTAATAAGAAGTTTGGAAATGGAAATGAAATTGAGAAGGGGATATATAGAAAACAATAGATTTACCCTCATATGACCCCCTCTTTTGCCTGTATTCCTTGTGAAACACAGAAACAAGGAGTTTGTCACAGCTAACGACTCCAATCCTTCAGAGGTTGGGAGATGACATTGACCGTAACAGCCTACCCCAAATTCTGGTATATCTAACGATATCAAGCAGATAATATCATCATTCTACATTTATGCATATAAAAATGTCCATTCCGTTTCCTTTTTAAGTTTCCTTTTCTTCATTAACATGGCATGGTAGTATGAGGATGAAGACCGGGACAAGGTTGTCTTGGCATCAGATAGTGATCTGGTGGCAGCTGTAGAGCATGCAAAATCAGCCGGTTTGAAGGTAAAACCGAACTGCTGGCTTTACTTTCGGACAACAGAATAATCGCTTTTGTATTTAGCATCTAGCAGAAGCTAACTAGGAGCAAGAAGCTTCTGTTTTGGCCTATCACTTGCAACATTGGAGTCTGTGAGGCATGCTTTTGATGCAAGGAAGTTGAAACATAAGTTTGATACTGTGGTGTTGCAGGGTTTAAGGTTGCATCTAGATTATTCGGAGACGGGTTGCGGTTCAGAGAGGCTGGAGTATGCTCAATCAAGTGCGTGGGCTGCTGCATATAGTGCGGTTGCAGCTGGTGCTACACTTGCTGCCGGGTTAGGCCTCCTGGCTTATTTGAAGAGAACTGGCAATTGAGATACGGTTACATATCAGGTTCGTCCTATAGTTGAGTGATTCAGAGAAAACACCACTTTTCAGAACTGCCTCAAAGGTAAAACACAACTTGTACACCAGTAGGCAAATGTGAGTTATTCTTGTTGCTATGTAGGGTAGTTTCTTCCACTGTCATCCTTTTTTTGCGAGAATTTCTTTGTACATGGGAAAAGTCTTCGTTTGTACAGTTTGTTACTGACGTTAGCATTACTGAATGGAAAATTCGATTTGAGAATTTAACACCTATTAATTTTAAAATGATTTATTTTTATTCTTATGTTTATTTTACCTAGAACTTATTTTAATTAAAAGTCAATATTATATAGCTGTGATAATTCATTGAAAATACATTTTTTTGTAATCTTACTAAATTTTTATAAATTTTTCTAATTTAAGTTATTTAAAATAAAAATTTATAAAAATTTAATAATATTATAAAAATTTACTTTTAAATGAATTATTGTATCTATATAATATTAGTTTTCAAATAAAATTGGTTTCAAGTAAAAAATATCAAAATAAAAAATAAATAAATAAATTTAAATTAAAATAAATTGACTTGTTTCAACGAAATGCGCACTTTGTTAAAATGAAGTAATACACAAATGCCATCATTTTTTTACAAAGTGAGGACAACTTTTTTTCTCCAAGCATGTAGTTATTATAAGGGGATTAGCGCAATATAATTTGAAAGCATATATTCTTTTTTTCAGTAATCATTTAAATAATGTTTTTTTTTAGAAAATGAACATTTTTATGCGATTTTTCTTTACCATCCTAAGGGAAGAAAAATGAATGGAAATATTTTTTTATTAAAACAATTTTTAAATGATTGTCAAGTTTTAAAACGTAAACTTTGGTGTGTGCAATGAGTATGCACACGCATTAACAAAATATATTTTAGAAATCTCAGTCAACATGCATGCTCTCTTGTCACATTGCTCATTGAAGCCTTGATACCTTAATTATCATTTTTCGCGTTTTCGAGGTACAAGAAAATCTATCATCAAGGCAAAATTTTCCATTTAAGCGATATCTACAATTAGCTCTACAACTAGGGTTTGGTACCCGTGTGTTACATCGATTTAATTTGTGTCAATGTTAAACTTAAATATAAATAGGGGCAATTATTGAAAAAGGAAAAAAAAATAAAAATGAAAAAAAGAAAAGTGAGAATCAAAATAAAAAGTTAAGGTAAAATTTTAAAACTAAAAGAGTAAATAAAAAAATTCTAAATATCAAAAGATAAACCGTAGTAAGTAAACTTTTGGCTTAAAAGAGAGAAATAATATGAACAGTGAAAACCTCTCCTCTTTTAGAATATAATTACATTTTTTTCTTGTTCTATTTCTTTTAAAAAATTTATAATATGTACATAATAGTATGTCAGTAAAATTAGTCATATACTACAGACCAAAGATAGATAGATCTATAATTACTAAATTAACTATGATAAACTTGGAAATTTTTACTAGTCATAAGAAAGCTCAAACAAAATATGTAAACTATATTATAACTTAGACTAAGAGCTACATAACACAAAATAAATGGAAAATTACCTAGACCCCCCTTAGGTTTACGTGAATCTACACTTGTGTCTCCCTTTTTTCCAATACCTACACTTACCTCTCTCAAAACTTAACTCTGTCATTCACCGTTAGACAGAAAAGGGGAAAAATCTGATTTGGCCTTCCTAATCTTCTTCCATGGAAACTTTGCTCCCTAACTTTCGGATTTATACAAATCAAATTACAAATCAGATTACAAATCAATTTCTTCGCTTTATCAATACAAATCAGATTACAAATCGTTTTCTTCGCTCGATAAAAAACGCACAAGATCTCCACGGTTTCAATCGAAGAATTGACCCAAGTTTCTCAACAGTTTCAATTCGAAGAATTTAAGCATGGGAATGACAATTTCAAAGCCGGTTCCAAAACCCAAATCCACCATCGTCGGCCTTGCCTTCTCCTTGCCACCACGTCGTTGGCCTCGTTGCCGTTGGCCTTGTCTTCGTCGACCTTGCTTCTCCGTGCCACTGCACCATTGGCCTCGTCTCATTATCGCTACAACCACCACGACCCATTTTGCAAATCCGAAGCATCCATGGCTTCCGGCATCCCTAATGGGCATCCATGGCTTCCGGAATCCCCAGTCTAATCGCCCCAATCTGTCTCCAAACCCTTGTACTCTCCACCTGAAGTGCTTCAATGTCGGTGATGACTTTGAGACAAACCGAGATCATCGACCTCTGGAGCACAAAAAAGACAGAAGAATTTAGATAGGCAATTCATCAAGAGAGAGACAGAGTCAGAGAATAGAGATGGGTGAGCCCCCAAGAGAGAAGACAGAAAAAAGTAGGCCAGAGAACTGCGCGATTGGCAGCCTTTCGAGGGACGGTGGCTTCGCTTGGGCTTCGGAATCACACGAACGACGGTCAGAGGTGGAGATGAGGTGACATGTCGAGATGGGAACAAGAACCTGAGACGATGACTAGAAGCCGATCAAATAAAGCGGCTGCAGAGGCAGCAACGGAGGCCGGGCCGAAGAGAAGAGAAAGGGAAAAGAGAGAGAGAGAGAGAGAGATGGGTAGTGAGAGAGAATCAAGTAAACACAAGGATAGAAGAAGAGAATCTAAAATTGGTGCCCTAGATTGTCAGATGCATAAGTTGACAGGGCAAAATTTTTAGGGAAAAACGATAGAAGCGCAAAAGTAGGTGTTTTTTTTTTCCTCCTTTTTTTGCCCTCGTAACGGTGGATGACGTTGTTAATTTTTCAAGGGAGTGAATGTAGGTATTTGAAATAGAAGAAACAAAAGTGTAGGTTTGCCCATAGCTTGGGGGGGGGGGTTGGTAATTTTCCCTATACATAAATATAAGTAGGATGAAGGAATGTTATTTGAAAAAAAAAAAAGATTTTCAAAATACAAATATAAGAAAGAATTGATAGCATCTCAGTATGGAATGAGACCATTCCCATTAATGTCGTAAATGATCAAAAGACTGCTTTGCTATATCTATCAAGGTTATCAAGATCGGAATTCTACTCTGAATCGTTTTTCATCATATAAGATAGGGATTGTGGATCATATGATCCTACAAAAAATCTAATTTTTTTTATCTAAACAATATAATTAATATAAAAGATTAATTATATTGAACATCCATGTAAAGTTTGAGTGTCATAATAATATTATATACAACACAATTATTTTACAAAATAAGAATAAAAATATTTTTATTTAACAAACCCCCAAAGTCAGCCGACAAAAGGGCAATTTTTTTTAAGAAAAGAATCATAGTCAACAACTAAAAAAAACGTTAACAGAAAGATATTTTTATTGGTCACTTTAAAAAATTTAAACTTTATGAGGTAAATTTGAATATAGAACAAAAGGTGGAAACCCGAAACCATTTCTTAGAAAGTGTTCAGAATACAAAAAAAAAATTGTAAAAATATTTACTAATTTTATTAAGCCATTTTTCAAAAGAATATACTACATTTCTTAAAGTTTTTCACATCCATTAATATCCGGAAAACTTTTAAGAAAATGTGTCTTGAAAGAGAATTTTAAACAATTTGGCTTCTAATAACTACGATATCGACTTTGAATGAAATAATAAAAAAAAAAAAGCGCAAACTAAAAAGAGTAAGGAGCAAACACTTCTCCAGCGAACAGCATAACGAGCCTTAGCTTTAATAAAATCTCTTCATTTGCTTCCCAATCTCACCATTCAAACCTACAACTTTGACCATTGTTTCTTTGTTTCTGTTGCCGCCTCACTTCAAATCATTCAAGTGATCTCTCACTTCTCCCTTTAGCAACACATCTGTGGTCTACTTCCCACGATCCCGCAACCCACTACCCGCCTCCTCCTTTGTGAATGACAAACCTAGAAGCTTCATTAGCTTCCTCACGCAACCCTTTGATTCTTCCTTCATCTCCTCCTACTTCAACATTTCATTTTTGGAGACAAGATCTTTCACCTCGTCTAGGACGCCAAACTTCTTTCCAGATCTTCCGCCTTGTCTAGCCCTTTGATTCTTCCTTCATCTCGCCCAGTTGTAGTGACTAACAAGGATCGGTAGGATATTATTTTTTTACAATCATATGATTTTGAACGGGATTCTATCACGATCCTACTCCTTTGTTAATCCTACAACGATTTGAATAGGTTTTTTAGATCTAGATCGTAGGATTGTGCGATCCTACCATTTGGATTGCATTTTTAACAATGTTGATATCTATTGCTAAAAAAAATCACTGAATTTTACTGTGGCCATGCTATTGACTTTTTTCTTTTTCTTTTTTTTTTTTTATTATAAATAAGAGTGTAATCAAACCAAGTGTTTAACAAGTAGTCCGAGTTCAAGCTTAATTCAAGCGTTATCAAACTCAGCCTCAAGTCCAAAAAATTACTCATTATTTTATTGAGTTGAGCTTCAAGATTAGAATATTTAAGCTTGAGTTGGACTAAGCTTATTGAGCCTTTAAAAATTATACTAATATAGGGTTAATTACAATTGTAGAATTAAAAGTTATAGTTAGCCTTAATGCTATGAAAGCTATTAAATGCAGCAATCTTCTATAGAGCTGAGTTTGAGCCCATATACTAAGGGCTCGTCAAGCTTGAATTTCAGCTCAAGCCCACTCAAATCCTTATTGAGCCGAGCTCAAGCCCAAAGTTTTTGGATTAAGTTTGATTTGTTTATGCCACTACTTTTGAACATATAATAAGAGCATGATCGAAAGATTGATGAATTGAACCCTAAATTAAAGGTTGTTTATGTAAGATTAACATGATGGTGTTCATGAGTAAAGAGTGTGCATGGCAAGACCAACTTTCATGTAGGTTAGAAATCGCCTATGACATTGCTTATAATTTTGATCATACCCTAACCAAATCAATTAGAACTCCCTAGTTCGCACCACAAAGCTTTGACACCACACTCAACTACTGCTAGCCACATCACTCCTATTTAGATCTCTTCTACTCTGAGGCCACTCGACATACAAAAGCAACTAGCGAGCTTGGGATAAGTTTGATTGCTTGGGCTCTAACCTGGCTGAGTCCGATCTTATTTGGGTTGAAGCTTGTTGGTTATCCAAGCTAAATATCTCGCATATTGACTTGACTCATCCAACTCAATTACTAACTTAATTGAGTTTAACTGTTAGAGCTAGATTTGGATGACTCAAACGTTTGCTCATTAGGAGCAATTAGAATCCAAGACCATTTATTTCATATGTTAGATGGACGGTTGCTGAAAGTGATATTGACCTGGTAATTCACGAACTTGACTTATTTCATCAGAGCCTCTAAAAAACTAGTCTTAATTCTGGCTATGGTGTTTGATATACTTTTAGATTCCCACGAGTCCTAACCCGATCTGAGATATTTCCTTGAAGCATTTGAGGGCAAGCTTAGTTTGTACTAAAGTTTTTCATCTATGACTGAATAGAAGATTATGATTAAAAGAAGGACCATATTCTGGTCATGGTGCAATTTTTTGATGCAGTTCAACCCCTCATATTGTTAATTAAAGATACCAGTAAAAGGGAAAGTATGACCATAAATAATGAGTACCTGAGGAGGTTTGTTTTGGCTATAAGTAGGTAAATGAGTTAATACCAAAACATTAATCTTATACAAACTGGTTGTAAGTTGTAGCAACCATAAGTCTTTAAATATTTGGTTGGTTGTTAAATTATTTGATCAATAATTTTCCATCGATAACTAGATGTTAATTGATAGGCCTTGAACTGGCCTCTAGTAATGTAGTAAGCACCACCCATTGAAATGTAGGTATCATGCCCAGACTAGATTACTCAAGGTTTAATTGAATGCTCATTCCAATGGTATGAGTCATGGAGCAAAGACCTAATTTTTAATGATTACTTTTTTTTTCCCTTGCTTGTAGGTACTACTCTTTTCCCCAATCCCCACTTCTTTTTAATTATTATAAAACCTAGTGAACTTTCCCTTAGGGGTAAATATGAATTGGGTAAATTCAAAAATCAGCCTAAACTGTACTTGCTAGGTTGGGGTGAATTAAAATCATTCATAGATTGCAGGTTGTTTCTATAATTAGAAAAAACTATCAGTTTTAGAGTTGGTTTTGGTCAACTCAAGTTAGAACCGAACCTGTAAGTATATGCATAAATATTTTATAAGATTTATGATATCACCAATTTGCCTATATATTTACGGATTGAAAATTATATCCTGAGGGTATTTATGTCTTTTGTAGGAAAACCTAATACTAACTTTTCTCATCTTCAACCTATACTCACAATCAGATTTTATGAACTGGCTAAAGTTAATAGGGGCGGAGCTAAGGCCGAATGTGGTAGAGGCAACGGTGGAGGTGCTAGAGTTGGACAAGGATGAGGCTCATCCTCAAATGATGGATTGGGAGGGGGATAAAGAAAAAAGTGGGAGCCATTTCATTAAATAGTTGATGGAGAGCGATAAGTCACCCAAAAGTAGTGTGACGAGCTGCTGTCTTAGAGAATGATGAGGATGACCATGTAGGGGATATTGAAATGGGTTGCGCACCTAACAATTAGCAGAATTGGTAGAATACTACCAGATCCAAGAATGAGCGGGGGCATGTGGCAAACCAACGTGCTGTCGAGATGGCGAGGGTGAGAGGTTGCAGTGATTGGTTTATAGGGTTTTAAAATCTTAAATTGCTAAAGTAATGTGTCTTCGATTAAAACTTTGTCAGGAACCAAACAAACTCAAAATGATAACCCAAAAACACTAAGATTTTGGTTTTGTTCAATTCTCAATTTTCAAGTTGAATTGATTTTTTTTCAAATCATAATTATTTTGTTTGATCTAACTAAAAACTTGGCCTAACCTAACACATGATTGTTTGTATAAATCTAAACAAAAATTAGAGAACAACCATCTTCTAGCTTGCCAAGCTTTTTTAGATCTAAAGGGACCACTTAGAATTTGTCGTCACATATTGTGCACAAACAACAACCAGCTGCCCCCGATCTTCCTCCTATCCACCCCAACCTTCCATTGGCACCCGCGCTTTTCTTGCGTCATTCCACCACCTTCTCCAACAATACCAAGAGTAGCTCCAAATGTTTCGGTCTTACCAAGACCAAAAGATTGAGTGGGCTAATGATTTTAAGAACCATCAATTCCCTTTGGCCCGAATAAGAAAATCATAAAGATTGGCGAGGACATCCAAATGATCTTTGCCAAAGCAGCCATCCTCTCTGCTAAGGTCTGTGACCTTTTCATCATCAAGCTCACCATTCAGTCCCAGTTCCACATGGAGGAGAACAGGTGATGGACTTTTTAAAAGAATGACATTGTAGCTGCGATTACCAAGACCAATATTTTTTATTTCTTGGTCGATATTGTGCCCAGGGATGAGATTAAGGAGGAGACTGGCTTGGGAGGGATGGTGGGGGCCACTTCTAGTGGAGTCCTATATTATTATCCTCAAATGGGTCAGCTAGCAGGCACTGTCGCTGCTCCTGGAGTTATATGTTGGGGCAACTGGCAGTGGACTCAGCTAATAAAGTTTACATGAAGCAGCTGTTGTGGCAGCTTTCGTGGCAAGCGCACAATGGTGTGGAGGATGGGTCGTATATGTGGAATGATTTTCGTGTTCATTTTGCTTGATTATGATTCATGCTTTGGGGTTTTGCTAGATTCTTCAAGTGTTTCGAGCTAAATGTGCAATGTTGTAATTTTTTCATTTAACTTTGCATGAGACTTGGGATATTATTTGTGCTTTTTTTTTTCTTCTTTGGTTATATGTTGGTATGTATTGTACACATTTTGGAGACTGTTTTTAGGCTTTTGATTCTTAGAAAATAATGTTTCGGTAGTTATCTTTTGAAATTTGGCTTGTTCAAAATGCAAACAATGTTAAAGTTAGGGGAAGCTTGGAAGCCACTGTATGACTTTGTTACTTATGACATTTTCCTTATTTCTATAAAGAATCATAGTTTACTTTTATTGTTTATGTTATACAAGAACTACTATGGCTACTTGGTGTTATCTAATTTATGTTGTTGTTGCTGATGATGATGATGTTTTTCCTTTTTTTGACTTCTTTACTAAAAAGCTATTGTTGGGCTATTGGTGACTGGTGTTTAGAGCATGAGGTTTTTCCTCGGTTGGTTGTTTATGCTTAGGGCCTTAGGTTAAAGTCCAATATGAATGACATGTTGGGTTGTGGTGACATCAATTTTGCTTTTTGGTGAGAAATGGATTTGAAGAGGATGTGACAAGATCAATTTGGTATTATCTTTGTATGGGAAATATAGATAAAAGGATGGGATTAGCTTACCAACATTAGATTAGATTGGGAGTTTTACCAACAAAATTAACTTCACCTTTTATGATTAGGGAATTTTCTTATTTATAGGAGAATAAAGTAGTACAGGCCATTGGTCAGAGACTAGTTGATTGATGAATGTAATGACAAGTTATTTTAACAAATAATACATTCTTTGAAGTCTTATCCCTGATGTGCTATCCTCTTAATTTTCAAGACTTGGATAAAACTTGCTTAGCAATTCCATTAGAAAACCAAAACATTTCACTTTTCTGAGTGGAGAACTTTTTTTTTTCCTTAACATTTTTTTAGTTTTTATTTTGGTTGGGGGATATCAATTTAGATACTTAAAATAGAATGCTTTCATCCTTCACATGCATTCTGGTCATTGACATCGTGTTAGTGGTCTTTCTATGCCTTTCTTGTGCTATACAATAATGAGTTTGTTTGTCACATACATTTTCCTCAATACCCAATTTCTTGAGCTTGTCAACAAGAAAAGTTGTCTAATGTTTGTCTAGTTCTATATATGTGATAGTGGTGGTCATATGTTTCTCTTTGTAGCAAACAAATGCTGCTTGTCTCCTTTCCCTACGTATGTTTTACTTGATGGGAATCACACATATCTTTATGCAATTAGAATTGTTGAAAGAATTTTACTTCTTGTAGCTAAATACTCTTAGGTGAACTTTTGTATAAATAAAGGATGAAAAACTTATCTTTCATATTTTGTTACACTAGGCAATAGTTTCATCCGCTAAGCTTTTACCTAGTTATTTAGTTTCCTGCCTTTAGGTTGTGCCCACCTTCTTGAAATTTAGCTATTAAAATGAAGACCTCACTCCCAAGGTCCTTGGATGTCTGTTTATCATTTATCTAATAGGGCACTTCATGTTTATGGCATGAAAGAGAAATGTTGGTAAGTGATTGCTAGTTTTAAGGTTTGGTTGGTTGCTATTTTGTTCCAGGCAAAACCAATTGATTTGTTGTTTTTCGTAGGTAAGCTAAGACATTCAAATATGTTAGGATGCTCATTTGTGGTTAAAAACACGAAGCTTGGCTGATGTGAATTTGGTATATTTTCCGGCTTGTGATTTAAGATTAAAATCTGGCTACAAAAGATATTAGTTTGGTCCTACTATAACCATGTCATTAAAAACGGGTAAATTGCACCCGTTACCCCCAACCTTTTAATTATGTTCCTGTTTTAACCCCAACCTTGAATTTGTTCATAGTGTCTCTCTAACGTGGTTAAAATGTTCCATTTTGGACCTTTTTGTGATGGAAGTCGTTAATTCAGACGGAAAAAACCTCATCAGCATATTATTGTAGGGGAAAATTATAACTTTAATCCTTGAAAACTTTCTCTTTAACAAATAATCCTTAAAACTTTGAAATACAATAAAACAACTCCCTTCCTTATCTTTTCCTCCCTCTCCGGCCATCTCTGTCTTCCGTTCGCTTCCTTCACCGGCCATCACTCGCCCATCTCCACCGTCAGTCACATATCCCCGTCGCCATTCACCCATCCTTGTTTCCTCTCCCGCACCCCCCGTTTGTGATTGCCTCCGATTCCGTCCTATCCTCCTTCTATGATTTTGCTTGATTCATCTTGATTCCTGCACGATTCACATGATTCACGATGAGGAGGCTTGATTTGTGCTAGGGACGGTTGCTAGCAACAGAGGTGGTAGCGAATCAAAGTACCATCAACCTTTTCGACAATGCGATTGTTCGATTAGGAAAATGGTGGTCTGGAGCCGAATTGGCATATCGACCTTTTGGATGTCGAACACAAGGCACTCGGCCAGCGTGTGCGAGAAGTCCTCCCTGACGATGATGTGGAGCACCGTGACATGCTAGGCATCGGGGGGCATCATGTATGTCAGGATGATCCAGCTGTAATGGCCAACGGAACACCGTCATCCTTGGAAGCGAAGGGAGGAGAGGGACCAGGTAAAGGATGGATTCAGAGGGAAGGACGAGGGGGGAGGAAAGGGAAGGCCGGAGATGGGAGAAGGAGGAGGAGGGGAAGGAGGGAGAGGTTGAAGATGGGAGGAGATGAGGGGGGGAGGAAAGGGAGGCAAGAGAAGGGCATGTCGGGAGGGTGACAGGGCTACCGGGGGTTGTTGGTAAGTTTTGTCAAACTTAAAAGTTTTAAGGCTTGTTTGGCAAAGAAAATTTTTACAGGGGTAAAGGCAAGCATTTTCCCTTATTGACGTGGCTTTTTCCGTCCGAGATAACAATTTTCGTCCAAAAGAGGGTCAAAATGAAACGTTTTATTGAGATTAGGGATACGCTACGAGTAAAGTGAAAGTTAGGGTTAGAAGTAAAACAACAATTAAAGGTTGGGGGTAACGCGTGCAATTTACCTCATTAAAAACCTTAACTCTGTTTGGTGCAGTCAAATGAGCGCTACTTAATTATATTTAATGTACAGTTATCGGGTTAATGATTCACAATGTATCGGTTGACAATCTTAGTCAGTAGTAGCTACTCATCCCCTTCCCGAACAATATCTAAAATGTTTTGTCAATGTTCGCCTACATCATAATCATAATGAAAGGTTTTATTATGTGTAACTGGTAGTATTATGCCTGCAGAATTATAGGTCAAATAGTTATCATACAATTTTGCTTTAATCTATATTTAATATATCATTTTGTAGAGACTAGAACCATTTCTATGCATGTTTTTGTAGCTATATTATTATTTTTGTGTAAATTGCTTTTCAGTACGTTCCTCCTTAGTAGCTTCTGGTCCTTTATGTTTATTTTTCACCAGCATTTTTAAACTTTTAATGTATTTACAAGGCAAATAAAGGTTAGGAAGTCTACTAAAGGAGGAAAGATATACAATACGCTGGCATATGTATGGTGCTAAAACTGGCTAACTTGGCCCAGACAAGTAATTGTAGGTGGCAATATGATGGCACATAAAATTTCTAAGTAATCAAGATGTAGCAAATTTGTCCTAACTCGACCCTTATTTATATAAAACCAAACAAAAGGTTTCCAAATTGTAGTTTAGGGATGAGTTAGTTGATATTTGGAGCATTTTTGCATTGTTCATTACTAGGTGACATCATTATTCTACTTTGCTTGTCATTCCCATGCTCCACTCTCACTTTTATAACGTTTTTATCTACTTAAGTTTTAAAATGTGATGTTTTCCTGCTCCACTATTGGACACTTTGTGCCACCTAGGTTGCTTAAAATTTACACTATGCAGAAGTTTCAAATCCATTTTGGCACCCTAGTAATTCCCCTTAGAGTTATTTAACTTGACTTATAGATTATCATCAAATGAATATTTTTAAATGTAAAACCCTGTTTAAACTACAAGGCTTTTGGTTTAAAGATTTTTAAAATCTTTGAAAAGTAAATTTGTAGGAAAGGAACATTCATAAAAGTGAGAATCCATAAAATATACTCCTAATTTTTCTATATTTAATTCACTTCTCACAAAAATGATGATTTTTTCTTATGTGTGGTGGATGTATTTTGCGCATTTCTTTAAACTCTTGGAATAGTAACTAAAATGTAACTTTTACACTTTAGGAGTATATTCATAAATTTTACAAAGTTTAGGGTAAGTGTATAATTTTGGGACTATTTTGTAAATTTTTTAAAAGTTGAGGGACTAAATGTGTAACTTTTGGGTACTATTTTGCAACATTTTAGAAATTTAGGGAACAAAGTTTAAATATTTGAAAATTCAGTGGGTAGATTGTAATTTTTTTAAACATAATTAATTTGCTGATTCTTACCAAATTAGGAGAACGAATTCTACAAAATTTTAAGGGATGAAAATTTTTTGGAGATAGAGAATAATGGATGATTGTTCTTTATTAAATATAGAACTGTAAAAATTTTAGTTTTCCAAATAATTTAGATTCTAACAACCTTTGAAGCAAATACTCCGTATATTGATGGTAAAATTATTTCATGATAGACTCTGAAATAATCAAAGCTCTTGTGGGGCTCATTCAGAGTTGTTTGTTATCATGACAAATAATCATAGCTGTCGACCTCATAAAATACAAACAACTAACTGCATACTCTGCAACAAAACGGTTGGCGTATTTCGAAGTCTGGGATAAATTTGAAAAGATCGCCGAAGGCTGGGATAAAGTGCATTTTGGCCACAAAATTGTGCAGACAATTCTCAACGCGTTGTTGAACAACCCAGTCAGGGTCTATTCGTCTTCCTCTCCGTCCGTTCCACCCTTAAAAAACCCTGACCCCCCCAAAACCGGAAAAAAATATCTCTCTAGTCACTTGCTCCTCCTGTGACATCAGAATCAGAAACCGATAATTTTGTAGCGGTAATGGATACCCTTGACTCGGTTGTTGATCCCCTCAGAGGCTTCGCCAAGGACAGCGCCCGCCTCGTCAAGCGCTGCCACAAGCCCGATCGCAAAGGTTTTCCATCTTCCTTCACCCACCCCCGTTTCAAATCAATTGTAACTTTGGTTTTCGAATTTGGGTTTTTAAGATTTCGTCCCGACGATTATGGGTTTCGATGTGCAGAGTTCAGCAAGGTGGCCCTTCGTACAGCTATTGGCTTCGTCGTGATGGGCTTCGTTGGCTTCTTCGTTAAGTTGATATTTATCCCCATCAACAACATTATCGTCGGCTCTGCATAGGTAATCATCGAATCGTGTCTTCGTTAATTCCTGTAAAAGTTTCCGCTTGCTGGAAATTGTACTCATGGACGATGCGTTTGTGTCGGTGATTGTGATTGTTTCTGCAAGAGTCGATATAAGTTAACGCACTCCCCTGGTTTTGTAGCTTCTTATCTGGTGGTTATCTGGTGGTTTTGTGAGTGCAAATTTGTTGTCAATGATTTGAGAAGGGTGTTCAGTTTGAGGGATTGAATCCAAGTGTAATTCTTGGTACGGGTTCATTCCGAGCCTGGGTCACTTTAGTTTCTTGGTTTTGAAGGTCCTTGTTGGCTATTTTTCTGTTTGATTTGCATTGCAACTGGTTGGCTGTTCTTTTGTGATTTTCAGATGGAAGCTTTGGGCCTTTCTTTTCCGCTTCCCCTCTTTAATGTTGCAATGTTAGTGTTGCTACAAATCCTTGAAATGCCCAGACTTGCAAATTGAAACCCTTTTTGGAGGTTTTATTCACTAAGCCGGATAGTAAATCGATCAAGAAATCAATGAATAATAAATAGGTAGTAAGTTATTTATATGAAGAGAAGTTTATATAAGAAACAATTTCAGTTCCTCATTTGCTGGCTTTGGTCAGTTGCTCCTAATTGGTACTTCCAGACAATCTGGTTCATAGCATGCACAATTCAAAAACGTTTGAGGGCATCTTTTGTTTGTGCTAGACCAGTATTCTGCCTTACTTATCCCAGCTGACTGTTCTTGAATTCAATGCCACCAGTTTCATGCTTAAGTTTGTTGTTTCGTAACTCTCAGATTCTCAAACATTTCCTTCGAATTAAATTCATACAGGTATTAGGAGATCATTGGTGCTCCAGTTGCTGCCAACTAGTGTTCTGGGATGCTGCGAATATGGACTGAAGCACAGCTTGTAGGGGTTTTTTTTTCCTATGTCCTAGGGTTCCTATTGTTGCCCTTTTTGCGGCTTTTGTTTTTTACTAGACATTGGTATCTCATTGCCTCTGGCCATCAGCAATCACTAATGATGACTAAATTTTGCCCCGAGCCTTTTTTCTCTTCTTTCCTTATCCTCCTATTGTTTTTGTTGACGAGTGTTAACAACCCTTATGTTCAACTGGATATAAGAACCTTTGTTTGGAAAATTGCTTGTACTTTCTAACAGAGCATTATGGGGTTTAAATGCTTTACTTTCTTCCCTGTTCATGGACAAAAAGAAGCATTCTGAAGTCTTCTAATCTTCTCACAAACTGGAAGATGAAATAAGGTGATGCGTCTAGCGATGCTCACCGAGGAGTAAAAGAAATAATAGATCTGGGTATTAATCACTAGCTAGTTGCAATCTACATCTATTGCTTCCTGTAACGGCATCGCTTAGTTCTAAGTTTCAATCTATTCTCGGAAGACTTTTTGCAGCCACTCATAAAAGTGTGGAGCGGTAATGCTCGCCCAGTACTCATTTGATTAGTTTTCAAAGGAGCCAAAAGCAAGTAATTAATCAATGTGAACTAATTATGAACAATTGAACTGCAGAATAAGGTATTCACATTAGCGTAGTCCCCTGTCACTGAAGTGCCTGAAACGAACCTGTTACGTCAAAGGGAGGCTTCCTGACCAGAAGGCAAGTTACAATTGAACGCTGAGCATGGGTGTTCTCCGGGGAGTGATGTGTAAAGCGCAAGATTCAATCGGTCCTTCCCCACATGTAAACCAGTAGCGTCAAGCAGAACGTGCCATGAATTCCTGTGAGCTTCTGAAATCCAGTGCAGGGAGTGATGTGTCCCGTCCACATATGCTGGATAAGAGAACAGTCCCTTTTGCTTTTGCTTACACTTCCTTCTGAAGTACTGGCTGAGCTGAGACCCCTTGATCAGCAAATCCAGCCATGAGTCTGCTGCCAAGATCACTTTTGCTTCCTTGTAGCTAGCAAATTCCTGTATGTAATCCATCTCTTCCTAGATGATGCTCATGTAGAAGTTGCCTCGGAAAAAGGGGTAGCACTCTCCCACTAACATCATTGCATCCTTGTAGGTACTCATTCTCAAGCAACCCACAGTGCTTCAAAACTTTTGTTCTGGGCTTGGATTTCAGGAATTGAGATGAAACTTCCCGGGAAGGATGACTTTTCTGTCAAGATATGGAGGAGTCTTGATGGTTCCAGTTAAGTCCTTTCCAAGTCAGGAAGGTTGCTTCCCAAGGAAGCTGCAGCAGAACACTCCCTTGAACTACTCCTAGGCGATCTGCGCTTGTCATACGGCTGAGAATCGGATGACTCTTCGTTGATGCGGAGACTAGAGAGATCAACTTTTTCCCCTATGGGCGCAGCATACTGTGGATACTTTGCCAAGACACACTGCTCAACATATCTCATCTCAGATGGGGTGATTGGGCCTGACCATCTGAGGTGAAGACCGCAAAGTGTTGATATGGCCTCAGCTAGAATATCTGCTGGAATTACTTTGTGCTGTTTCTGTTGACCCAGTTATGTATGGGGAATCAAAATGAGAGTTGAACATATTTGCAGGAAATGAAAGCTGCAGAAATGTTCAGAAAAATTGATGCTTTACCTCGGCAAGCATACTGCTTGGTCTGCTGTTTTCTGCCGGTGACTTGGGCCTAGATGCCCAAAACGATTCATCGTGCTCGCTTCCCATCTTTACCTATTACAATTCAATTGCCCGATGGCATCAAAATTCTTTTTCATTAATTACAGAATAACATCTTAAAATCATAACATATTACCTTGGATCTTTCCTGATCTTGAGAATTCCTGCCCCGTTAGTACTCCTCCCCTTCCACTCAACCTTGTTAAGCAGAAGACATGTAAAATTAACAAGCACCAGAACAGAAAATTGGACAAATCTAGAAGCAGATTAAAGTAATATTGATGTTATGATGGAGCTTCTTGAGGTGTTAACACAAATGAGAAGTGTCCAGCATGAGGGAAGATATGTCCAGAGTGATGGCAGCAATGTTAACAAACACAAACAGGTGAAGCAAGAAGAGGAGAGAGACCGTGTTTCTTTCGTTAGCAGAGCCTTCCTAGAACTTAGAACTTGTCCGAAGCAAGTGTCACGCACTCATTCGTCGAAGGTGAAGTTATGACCTCTGTAATGACAAGTTGCATAAAGCTGAATTGCCCTGTGATGCCCCAGAAGAATGGGGACAAGCCTGCGAATTTTAAACAAGGAATGGGGAGTGTAAAATTTGGAGAAGCCCCGGAACGGGAAAAGCCGACAAGGAACAGATATGATCACATACGCCGGACATGGATGTGAGAAGCAAAAATAATGATAGGTGAGTTGAGTGTAAAATTACTAAAGTTAATTTGATATTTAATTGATAAAACACCAAAATGTTTTTTTATGGAAAAACTGATAAGTGTTTAGTTCTTCCATGAAAAGTTTATAGATCAATCATTCGCTGTAATAAAAAACAAGGGAAAAAGAACCATCTAGGAGAGTTTATTTACATTAATTTTAATTATGCAGTATCATTATATAAAGTTATATAATTTACTCAAATTATCAATTTATTAAAACCTTGCACTTTAAGAAGTCTAATAAGTAATCCTAATATAATTTTAGAAAAAAGTAAATATTTTTTTAATAATTTTGGCAAATAGTACCCGTCATCCATGAACTAAGACACATGTTGTTGATTCATCCCGGAACTACAAAATATTATACTATTTTTCCTATTATTAACTGTAACCATCAAAATGGACGGAAAAAAAATCTGAAAAACTAGTTGTAATCCTAAAAACTTTCTATTTGCCTTAAAAATTTTAAAACTTTTAGTTGAAGGATGATGACTGCTATTTACCCATAAAAAAAATATACGTACAAATCTACAGCTAGTTTGGATGAGATTCAGGTGAGTCAAGGCACTCAAGCACTGAGGAAAAGGAAAAAAAAATGATGATAGGTAGTACTTTGTCGTCTGTTCACGAAGAGTTGGTATAAAATGTTGCACCTAATCAATCTCTTTTGAAGTATTGTTTTATTTCCTTTTTCTAGCTGTAGTTTGGCTCGGATGGTCTTCTTATTAATGAGTTGCAGAAATGCAAGTCTTTTCCATTTCTCAGATAAACCTGTCGGCATGTTACCCATCTTACATCCTTGACTCACAAGAAACATTTAGATCTTCAATGAGCTAGGGGGTTCCAATGGAGGTCTAAAAACAAGCACTAGAAGCTGGAAGGGGACCGCATAAAAAGATAAGATAAGCAGACAATGATGTTAATGATATTACCATATGTATAAATTAATTAAGTAAGAAAGCTAGCAGCAAAATTATTGCAGTTGCATGATGATCGATGCAGTAAGAGATTGATTTCATGGTCTTGGCAACAAGCAGGAGTAGCCGAAAATTCTGGGATGCACCCGGTGAGAAAACTCCCCCCCACGGTTTCTTTCCATTTTGATTTTAAATGGAAAATATTTAAGTTAGGACATTTCTCATGTAGTCCCCATTTGGAAACAACTCTCACAATTAGCATTAGAGTTTTGAACAATTTATTCAATGGTTGAGATGAAAACACTGAAGCTAAAAACTACTCTTAGATAGCTTTTTCAAAACTCTAACACCAATCACTAACGCTAATATCAAACAGGGCCTTAAATTACCAAGTATGCAATTGCTATGTCGACAAAAATCTCAAAATTTTCACTAATGTTTTGAGTTGGGCTCAAATTTACTATTAAAGTTTTTATTATTCGAATCTACTCCTAATATTTTAAAATGGTTTAAATGTGTCAATAAAGTTTCAATTAGGGGGTGAATGTGCCTCTACTCATTAAAAAACAAATGAAAAGTGTTAAAAGTAATAAATTTTAAATTTTTTGGGTGATAATGTAACTTTTGATAAATTTCAAGGGCCTTAGGTCATTAGTTGTGAGAAATCACTTTCTTTCTCTTTCTCAAGGATCACAACAAGTCACTATCGATCATCATCGAGAGATTTTCGGCCAACATCCACAGCAATCGATGAAAAAAATTTCATAAATTTTATAGGTTTTACATGGTTTGGTTCTTCTTTGTTCCTTCTTAGAACTTTTTAAAAGCCATTTTTTCAATTTCCTATCATATTTTTGTAGATCAAGGTTTAAAGCTTAAAAAAACCTAATTTTTTTTTTTTAAGTTTCTAGGGTGGAAATGACAAGTTTGAGGGAAAATGAAGGAGTTGTGGCTTGAAATGGTATGGATAGGCTTCTACCTGCTTGATACCATTTTTGGACTAGGCTTGTAAACGGTGGTGTAAGGTCAACGTGATTTTGGTGTTGTGGGAGGGCAGTAAAATTGCCGCCTACCGGTGGCTGCTAGATGATTAGTTGAGTATAAGAAAAAATTTAGTGGCCAATTTGAGTTCACTCCAAAACCTGAGTGGGAAATTTGATATTGTTTTCTTATAAGAAAAAATACATAAAGTTCCTGATTTTTTTTAAAGTTACATAATCACCCCAATATTTTAAAATTTATTATTTATCCTATTTTCAGTTGTTTTCTAATAGCCAGTAGCACACTTGAATCATTTTTAAATATTAATGGTTGATTCGACCAGAAAAACTTTAGTGGTATGTTTGAATCCAATCCAAAATATTAGTAGTAAATTTGAGATTTTTGCCTTATTATGTTTATTATCGCCACATTGACGGTGCATGGAAGTATTTACAACAATTTGGCATGAATCAGTGTCTGTTCTTGATTATCTAAACAAACAACTAGAGACATTTCTTGCAGCATAGATGTTTTGCAATGCCATTTCCAAATTATAATGGGAACTTAAAAAGGTTAGACCACAAATAGGACAGAATCAGTTCCATGCCTTTTAACCTTCGGCATCCTAGAATTGAAATTATGGCATACAACAACTTGGGCCTTGAGATGTTTTCGCATGTCATTCGCAGTCTTATGATGGGTATAATTGGATCTGGATTAGTAGTCCTTTGTCTTGATTATTGTTCTACTTATTTATTAAATCCATCTTTTTGTTTTTCTGATTTAGTTATACCATTTTGGTTGTGATCACGTTGAAGCTTAAGCCTGAATAGTGGATCTTGGCTGTGCCTTTAGTCTTCCAAATGCACTAGAGATGAGGAGAAAAAACTAGAGTGATTTATTTGTTCTTATTTTATAGTATTGATGATCTTCATGTGCGTTACATTATTTTTGAGCAGGACCTGTCACTAACTTTAGTACCAAATCTGATTTTTCAGTTAGATTTATCCATTTGATTTGGCTCGTTTTAGCTATATATGGTTTTCAGTGTTGACTATGAAAGGAAATGCTTATCTATGTTCATATTCTCCGTAAGCATACATTTCCTTGGTGGAAAACATAATGTACTGAGGAGTTTTTGTTAGGGAAATGTTCCCACACAGAAATTAGGGCCTCGAGATGTTATTTTTTGTTCGCCATCCAAGCCGCAACATGTTTGAATTTTGAAGGATACTCATTCTCTTATACACATCTGCATATTAATAAAATAGTGACTTGATGGCTCTTCTGTGCTGCAATTAAATGCATGCCTTTACTCATAAACGTATCTACATATTATGTCTGTTACAAAATGTTGCCAGGTTTCAAGCATTGCGAGCAAGTCAAGTCATCCAATAGCATTGGCAACTGCTAACTTGTTGGGCTGGAACTTGGAAGGGTTTCAAATTTCAATTTTCAACTAGTGCAAGGATTATTATGGAATTTTTAAATTTGCTAGATTGTGTTTATTTACATACTTTGTGGATGGACTTGCTTGATTGTCTCCAATTTATGGATTTGCTTGAGTGTAATTGGGTTTGAATATGTAGTTATTATGGCCTTGTTTGTTTTTTTTTTCTTCTCACTATCTATTTGCTCGAAACGAGCTCGAGCATGCTTAATTGTGCTAAAATCGAGCTCCATGCATCAAATTATTCAACTAAGTATCAAGTCTATCAAACTACTAAATCAAACTTGAACAACTTTTGAGTGGAATGCGAGCCTTGTTATATTGAGCTTGTCAACTTCAAGCTCAAGTGCATCTCTTCATGTCTTTGAGCTAAGCTCAAGTATGAGGAGTTTGGGCTCGGCTGGCTTGGTACCCCTATTACAGTTAGGGATCAGTACATCTGAAAAAAGTATCATACTAATTATACCTATTGTTATTTCGCCCATACAATTGTTAATTAATAAAATAATTGGGTAAAATCTATTTACAGTTCCTAATCTTTTTCTGATATCTTGAACGGGTCTCTAACTTACATCACTATTTCTGTTATCTACTCAATAGCAAACGAATATTCAACACTGTATGCCCCTAGATCATTGTCACCATCATCTGTTCTAAGGGTGAATGATCCAATCAGAAGGATCTTCCTCAGAATTGGAGCCAAGAATCTTTGTCCAGGTAATGGGAAACCAAACAACTGGTTTCGAAAATTGAGATCCTCTACCACAAACTTCTGATTTCTGGAGCGAGTTTCTGGTATTGTGGTTTCTAAGGAGGGTGGAATATCAAAAGGTTTTGAAGCATCGTTTGGTTGTCGAGAAAATTGAGGAAAAATTAGGAAGAATAATGGAAATATGGGGGCGATCTAGGAGTGAGAGGTGGTTGATTGTTGGCGAATCAGAGAATCCAGGGGAGGGAAAGACTGTTGGAGGGAGGAGGAGGTTTGGGCGGCTGATGAAATTGATTTTTTTTTTTTTTCTGGGAAGTTGAATGGATGAGAGAGAGAAATGTTAAATTTATTAGCTTGAGAATGCATTGAATATGAGGAAAAAAAATTTAGGAACCAAAGTTGGCATTTTACTTGAGATTTTGTTAACTTTAACGGTAAAATTGATAAAAATATAGAGGTTAGGGACTTTAAGGGAATAAAATAAAAATTATTGATCTGTTTAGGATAACACAAAAAAGGTTAGTGATGATAAATGAATTTTACCTTAAAATAATTACTACTTCATATGGCTGGTAAACGACTGAATTACCGTATAATAAATTTTATTTTAAATATTTGTTGATTATATTTGAAACGTCTTCCAAGTAATAAGTTTTCTCCGTTTACACAAAACTCTAAATCGAACATAAGGTCATTAATTAATTTTGCGCAAATTAAGGATAAAAAAAGAGTAAACAGCTCGAGTATAACTCGGTTTAAATCTTGTTCGTTACTCGTTTAAACTGTTATCAAATCAAGTTTAAACAAAACTTGAAGCTCGATATACAATTTAAAGAAAACTTGATTTGCTTATTACTCACCTCAACTTAAATCGATTTCAGCTTTTTCCTTTAATAAGTCAAGTTCATTCGATTAAAAGCTCACTTATAGCTCGTTCTTATTATTTTAACTTAAATACCTCTTATTCCCCTAAACTATTATCACTCGGACAGATAACCCTCTTAGCTATGACTTGTTACAACTCAGTCTCCCAATTACCAAAGATTGAACAAATGACCTCTTGACTCGATCACCTGATGTCACGTGAGTTATCTAGCCGTCAGAAATAACGGTAGTTCAAGTCTCTGCCACCTAGTCATTAGCCTTCACAAGCAAATGACCCTCTGAATTATCACTATTTGTACTGATGACCCCTTCAACCATCACTATGTAGACAGATGACCCCCTTAGCTCTATATAAAATATATTTATTTATTTCATTATATTTGATTTCAGCATTTTCTAAAAATAAATTTACATGAAATAACAAATTGAATCTTTTAATTAATTCATAGTATTATTTTTACTAGATATATAAATATGGAGTTATACTAATATTTGCATGCATTTTATTTAATTATTTCATTTGAAATTTCATTTTATTTAACTATCAATATATTTAAAATAATTAAATTAAATTAAATTTTATTTTGATTTTAATAATTACAACTAAGAGCCAATTCATTTTAACTTAGGTCAACTTCAACAAAAATGGTTTATTTTTATTTTTACATATTTTTTTCCTCAAACTAGTTTCATTTGAAATATAATATTATGTAGATATAATAATCTATTTGAAAGTAAATTTTCATAATTTTTTTAAATTTTTATGAATTTTTATTTTTTCAATGCCTAAAGCTAGAAAAATCTATAAAAATTTAGTAAGATTATAAAAATGGTATTTCCAATGAATTATTTCACCTATATAATATTTTATTTTAAATATAATTAGTTTTGGGTAAAAAAATATAAAAATAAAAATAAGCTAATCTTTAGATTATGGAAAGTTACAAGAACCCCATTGACATTTAGCATAACCTACAGTTACCCTCTCTATTTTCTAAAACCTAAACTTTGTCTTACAAAATAGTTACATCAGTTAAATTGACTATCATACAAGTTGGCCAAATGCCATGATTGCCTTATAAGATTTGCAAATTGTGTAAATCAACCACAATATTTATTTCGTGTTACCTCTAATTAATTTTCTCTAAATATATAATATATTTCTAATAAATTTTATATTTTTTATATATTTCCAAATTTATAAACCAATAGTTTATGTTTGTGATTAACATTAATATTTACTTGTTCAACATTTTATTCACTTTTCAGTTAGTTCAAATAGAGAAGTATAATCTTTTAAAGCAAATATATTTTAGCTAATCTCATTTTATTTTGAAAACTAATATTTTCCATATGAAATAAATCTACACATTCTCTAATTTTTAGCATTGCATAATATAAATAATACATTAATTAAGCACATAATTAATTACGTGTCACTATATCATTAATGATGTATATTTTTTAGCCAAATGGTAATTAATGCTTTGTAACCTTTCAGCCTACTGAATGAGAAAAACAATAAATTATTCTTATCTTTTACTAAAAAAAATTAAAAGTTAAAAATTCTTAAAACATATTAATTCAATAAATCTAAAATTTAGTTATGCATTCAATAAATGTATTACACATGTATTATGTTTTTAATTACTATTTAGCTATATATTGAATAAGTTTTAAGGCTTTTGTTCCCCATGGAATACTTTAAGCGGGTCTCTAGTTTGAGCCTGAGAATTTTGTATTAAAATCCAAATATGGTCCACTAACTTTAAGAGCCATACTAAAGTGGTGCCATAATTATTTTTTGGCCTCTTAAAGTCCCTCAACTCAATTAGCGTGCCCTATTTAGGTCTCGATTAGCAATTCTAGCATTATTTCTAACATAATTTACCTACATGTCACTTGCTGCCCTCATGGTGGGTCCCAATCTGCCATATGGATGACTTTGTTAGGTACATGCATGTATTTAATTTTGGAAAACTTTCTTATCCTTTGGAAAAATAAATATCCACTATAAATTTCCATGTATTTGGGTCACAATATTCATTTCATGTTACCTCCAATCCATTCTCTCTAAATATAAAATATATTTCTAATAATTTTTATATTTTTGAATAATTTCCATCTTTATAAATTTACTAATAATTTCTAGATTTATAATATATTTCCATATTTACAAACCAATAGTTTATGCTTGTGATTAATATTAATATTTACTTGTTTAACATTTTATTCATTTTTCAATTAGTTCAAATAGAGAACTATTATCTTTTAGGGCAAATATATTTTAGCTAATTTCATTTTTTTTAAACTGATTTTCACCATATGAAAATCATATGTGATTGTTCCATATTGTGATTGATTTGCACAATTTGCAAATCTTATTGGGCAATCATGGCATTCGCCCAACTTGCATGGCAGTGGCTTTGACTGATGTGACAATCCCAAGAGGTAAAGTGTCGGTTTTCTAAAAAGAGGGGGATAACTGTAGGTTAAGCCAAATGTAAGGAGAATTCTTGTAACTTTCCCAGTTTCCTTTCAAATTAAGTTGAAACGAATTGGCTCTAAAATTAACAGAAATGACAAAAAGGTTGGAAGTAACTTAACTAATAGTCGCTTTAAGCTTAGGATCTTGAGCTAGGAGCAACTGAATGTTTGGTCACTTGCCTTAATGATTGCCAGTTAAGTTGCTCCCAAATATTAGCATAACTCAATATTTATATATCTAATAAAAATAATACTATGAATTAATTAAAAAAATTAAATTTATTATTTTATGTAAATTTTATTTTTAGGAGATGTTGAAATTAAATATAATAAAATAAATAAATATATTTTTATATAGAGCTGAGGGGGTTATCTGTTTACATGATAATAGTTAAGGGGTCATCTATCCAATTGATGATAGTTCAGAGGGTCATATGCACATGAAGGCTACTGGCTAAGTGACAGAGACTTAAGTTGTCGTTAGTTCTGATAGTCAGATGACTCATGTGACTCGGTCACGTGACATCACATGACCTAGTCAGGGAGTCATATGTTCAATCTTTGGTAGTTGGGGAACTAACTTGTACTGATTTGTAGTTGAGAGGGTTATTTGTCCAAGCAATGATAGTTCAGGGGAGCGGGAGGTATTTTAGTCTATTATTTTTAATTTAGACATGAACAAAATATTAAATTTGAAAGGTTTTTTAAACCAAACATGATCATTTTATTACTTGGCTAGACTAGATATTTTCAGCCCTAGTACAAATCTCTGCCACTCGGATCAATTCTGTGTTGGTACTAGCCGAATACTGAAAAAGAAAATTCTGGTAACACATTGGATAGTGCTCTTTTTTGAAACTTAAAATCCATTGGCATGAACGACGTAGCCTCCATATTGATGTTGCCTCCGGGAAAACTCAGTGGTTTCGAGCTTCAGCAGACAACTATTTGTCGATTGTTCACGGGATCAACCTAATTTCTTTGTATATTAGTCTCCTAAAATTTTCTCCGTACGTTGATAAAATATATATAATTGATATAAAATTGGTAAAAATTTTTAAATATGAGAAATATATATTAAATTTTTTATTATTTAAATTGAAAATAATAATAACTAAGTAAATTGAAATTTTAAATAGCCGTCATATTTGAAGAAATGTGTAACAATGTACAATTTGAAAATAGGATTACGATGCAAAACGTATAGTAGATGTTAGTAGCTTTTCGGTTCTACCAAAACTCACAAAATGTCAATTCAAAAAGGCTTAAGTAACTCCCACTCCCCTAAATTATCACTACTCGGACAGATTACCCCCTTCAACTACAATTTGTTACAAGTCAGTCCCTCAACTACCAAAGATTGAACATATGACCCTTTGACTCAATTACGTGATGTCACGTGAGTCATTTGACCGTAAAAAATAACGGTAGCTTAAGTCTCTATCACTTAGTGGGAGCAACTTAACTGGTAATCGTTACGGCAAGTAATTAAACATTCAGTTGCTCCTATATCAGGATCCTGAGCTTAGAGCGGCTATTAGTTAAGTTGCTATCAACCTTTTTGTCATTTTTGTTAATTTTAGGGCCGATTTGTTTCAACTTAATCTGAAAATGATTTATTTTTATTTATATATATATTTTTACCCAAAAATAATTTTATTTAAAATTAAATATTATATAGGTGAAATAATCCATTGAAAATAAAATTTTTATAATCTTACTAATTTTTTTATAAATTTTTCTAGCTTTAGGCATTAAAAAAAATAAAAATTCATAAAAATTTACCAAAATTATAAAAATTTACTTTCAAATGGATTATTGTATCTACATAATATTAGATTTCAAATGAAATTGATTTGAGGCAAAAAAATATGTAAAAAAATAAAAATAAATCATTTTTGTTTAAGTTGACTTAAGTTAAAATGAATTGACTCTTACTTGTAATTATTAAAATAAAAATAAATTTAATTTAATTTAATTATTTTAAATATATTGATAGTTAAATAAAATGAAAATTTTAAATGAAATAATTAATTAAAATGTATGTAAATATTAGTATAACTCAATATTTATATATTTAGTAAAAATAATACTATGAATTAATAAAAAAATTAAATTTCTTATTTATTTTTAGAAAATATTGAAATAAAATATAATGGAATAAATAAATATATTTCATATAGAGCTGAAGGGGTCATTTATCTACATAGTGATAGATGAGGGAGGTCACTGGTCTAAGTAGTGATAGTTCAAAGGGTCATATGCTCATGAAGGCTAACGGTTAGGTGACGGAGACTTGAGCTGTCATTATTTTTTATGGCTGAATGACTCACGTGACATCGTGTGACCAAGTCAGGGGGTCATTTGTCTAATCTTGGGTAGTTGAGGGACTAAGTTGTAACAAGTCATAGTTGAGGGGGTCATCTATCCGAGTGATGATAGTTCAGGGGAGCAAGAGGTATTTAAGCCATTTAAAAATTCTCAAACTTCTTTACTCATTACACTTAATTCCCGCATGCAATTAAAACTTACAACCATGACCCAAAATATATAATTTAATATAACTTTCTATTTTATAAACCGACCAAACTTCATCAAATCTATCACAAACAGTTTTTTCAAAATTATTTGAGAATTCTATCATAAATTCAATTTAATTTCCCAACTTAAAGAAAGAAGCAAATTCAATTATTTTTAAAAAATTGGATTACTAATTTGAAATAGTAATTCAATATGTTATTAATTTTCAAACTTATTATTGGCTAAATAAATAAGCAAACAAAAATTGGATGAAAATTAAAGAAGAAAACAACATTGTCAGTAATGAAATTGAAGCAAACAGAGAAGGTGTGACTAAAACAAATATAAAAATAGATCAAGGGGCCAAATAGGAGTTATACCGAAACGTAGAGGGTTGATCCATTGAGATGGATCTAGGGATGAAGAAATGAACAAATAGCTCAAACTCAGCTCGAGTTCAGTTAAGTTTAAAGCTCGTTTGTGAATTATTTGAAAAGTTATTAAGCCAAGCCTATATAAAATTTAAAGCTCTATATACAAATCAAACAAAGCTCGATTTGCTTACTACTCAGCTCAACTTGGTCTAATTTTAAATTTTTTTTCTTAATTTAAGCAAACAGCTCAAACTTGACTCGATTTCGATCGAATAAAAGCTCGTTCATAACTTATTTATATTGTTTTCAATTCAAACATAAACAAAATATCAAACTCAATAAATTATTTAAGCCGAACATATTAACCTACTACTCGGCTCGGCTCGACTGGTTTTCAGTTCTAGATGGATCGAATTTGACTGGTTCTCAGTTGCAAGGACAGTGCAGCGACAGATGGAGCACATTAGCGGCCTGGGACATGAAGGAGACGATGGCGGTGGTCTCTAGGTGAACAGGTAGAGCACAGGGCGGCAGCAAATGGCGAATCAACAACGGTAATGCGGGGGCAGTTCACAAACGGCCAGTCCTTTCAATTTCCGTTGCTGGTAGCATGTGGGAGCGAAGGGCAGAGTGAGGCGAGTAGAGGGCGGCAGACCAAGACCGTTGGCGATATCTAGGCTGGAGGCTGGAAGTGTTAGGCAACAGAGACAGCATTCCAGGGGTGGGGGGTGCAGGTGGGGAAGTTTAGGGTTTCTAGGGTTGAGTGTAGTTAAACAAAGGACTAAAGTTATAGTTTCTCCTTTTCTCAGCTTTTCTCTGCGTGTTTCAGTGTTTCTCTCAATTGGTGACTCTTATTTATAGTAGGGGATCTACAAGCGTGATTAAAAAAAATTGGAGAGATTAAACCTCATCCAAATCAAATTTGAAGAGGCTTAAATCTCCTAGGATATACTCCGACAAAAATACTAGTTCAGGTCCAAAAAAACTCTTAGCTTGTTGATATGATCCCAAAATTTATGCAAAATTTCCGTTTAACCCGACACTTCATGGATTTATCAAATTAGCCTAAAAGTTTATAAAATCATTAGATTTTGTCCAGAATTTTATAAATTGTTAGATTTGTCTCAAACTCTTGGAAGTTGGTAATTTTACCCCAAAATTTTGCAGTTTCACCCAAACAATTTCAAGAAACTTAATGTTGCCTCCAAAACTTTCTAAAATTAATAATCAGACAAAATTGGGTGTCACCAATTTTTAATAATACAATAAGCAACACTTTATGGTTAAAAAGATCATCCAATATTTTGACACCTTCACACACACACACATATATATATATGAAAGAAGTCGAGGAATGGTCATGTACACCAAAGCAGAAAAAGAAACTACTAAAGAGAGAGAGAGAGAGAGAGAGAATGCCGAGCCAGGTCTCAAACACCCCGGTAGAGGCGCCGGCGAGTAAGGTGTGGAAAGTGTTCGGCAGCCTTGAGCTCGTGGACCTCATTAACGAGCTTCTGCCGGAAACTGTAGGGACGGTGAAAGTGTTGGATGGAGACGGAGGGGCCGGCACCGTTTTAAAAGTCACGCTTGGGCAAGGTATAGAAGTAATCATTTTATTACTTTTGAGAACCGTATGAGATTAATATAATATGCATTTTTTATTTTGAAAATTTGGAAAGAAAAAACAAGGGAAATTGTGATTAATGATGATACAATTGTTTTTTTTCCTGATAAAGCAAGATAGTGTAATTAATTAGGGATGCCTTACACTAAATCACACAGTTATAATAAAAATTCATTCTAAATAAGTAAATAATTAACTTATTGGCATAGGTATGTAAAATTGAAAAGCAAAACTATCATATGAATATCTGTATGAATGTATATATATCATTATTAATTGTGAGAGGCCACAAATTTTGAACATCATTTATTATGTGAGCAAATCTCTAGGCTTTTTATTTTTTTTATTTGTTTTTCTGTCTCTGGAGAACAGAATTTATTCATGAGGTCATGACAACAGTGACGATCAGCAGACCAAAATATTTGGATGGAAACATTTCCTCCTATTTTTATCATCCTATTCTAATTTGAAAAGTTTCAACTTAAAATTCACAGACATTTTAGAATCGGTTAGCTTAAAAAGAAAATTAAGTTTCTAATTCCACAAAAAAAAAAATTAATGGTACGTATAATACCCACAAAGTAAAGCATCACGGAACGTTCAGAAGAAACTAATTCCTCCATCTCATATACTCCCTGTTTAAAAAAAGGATGTAACATATTTTATTTCAAGCGCCATATCAAAACTCTAAAGTATTTTTTATATTTTATAAATTATATTATCATAATAAAATTTAAACTATTGTTTCGACTTCTTTTTTTTTTTTTCATCTTTTCTTATTTATGTTTAAAATTTTAAAAGTGAAAAAATGAAAGTAACACAATTTTTTTCACTTTCTTGATCTTTGTATCATGCAAACTCAAATATTTCATCTAAAATGGGATGAATGAAGTATATACTTAAGTAATTTTTTGAATTTTTGAAATAAATGAGCATGATTTGGTATATATATATTGTATGTATGTATGTATGTATGTATGTATACACCTTGAAAAATAATACTCCCTTCTTCACGTGTTTATTGTTGCATTTTATTTTTAGCTCAAAGTTTTAGACATTCCTTTTTTTTTTTTTGCAATTATTTTTAATTTTGAGCTTTGATTTCCTCTCGTTAATCTCTTCCAAAAGCCACCTGTTTTCGCCTTCACTTCTTTGATTCTGTCTCCCAGCCTTGAGCCTCCCAACCTCCCATCTATGCCTCAGCCTCCACTTTTGCCCCTTAGCCATCTCTATTTTCTGTCTCCACCTCCGCCTCCATCCTCGTTACCATCCCATCTTAGTGTCCTTTGGCCATAGATATATATGATGCAAATCGCGCCTCTTGTGGCAATAGTGGAGGAAGCGGCGGCATTGGATTCGGCAATATTTTAAGGGTTAATTATAATTTGCTCTTTATGATTTTGGTGAAATTACAATTTATCACCTCTTGTTTAAAAAATATTCACTTTACCTATACCTTTTTAATATAGTCAAATCATAAACTCTAAAATCTTGATTTAGACTGCAGAGTTGTCATTTTCAAGCAATTTCAATCTACATAGTGTTTTTCATAATTAATTGAAATTTAAAAAATATTATTTTAAAAACTGAAAGAAATACAGAAAGAAAAACCTGATAATTTAAAATATCTATTAATTGTAAAAAAAATATCATGTAGATTGAAATTACTGGAAGATAGCTACTATAATATCTAAATTAATATTTCAAAATTACTGTTGGACTGTATTAAAAAGGTAAGAGGCAAAGTGTATATTTTTCAAATAGGAGGGGTAAAGTGTAATTTTACCTAAACTTTAAAGGCAAATTGTAATTATCCCATATTTTAATTGATTAACTGTATGTGTATATGTGCACACAGACAAGATAATGTATGTGCACGTAAATACATGCATGTAATTGAGTAAACAACTAACTTTATATGGAGATAACCCAATTTTTCACAAAAAAAAAAATTAATGCATCATCAACAACTGTCATGATCGCTCAGCGTTTAAGAGGCTCCATTTGGTCCGATCCGGTTGTTTAATGCCTGGTGGACCAGTAGCTACAATATTTTCCTTTTATCCAACAAGTGAAATTCAAAATGGCGAATGTATTGAGTGTGAGTTATTATGGTTAAGTTTTGGGTGATCATGTGTGTATATATATGTATGGGCACAGGAGCTCCTGCACCGGGCAATTGGATTGAAGTCTTCACCAAGGTGGATGACGAGAAAAGGGTGAAAGAAACGAGACCTATAGAAGGAGAGCTTATGGCTATGGGATTCAACCACTACGTGATGCGTTGGGAGATACTTGAACATGATTTTGAGTCGTCAATTATCAGGGGTACAGTAGAGTATGAGCTAAAGGATGACCCCTCGGAGCTTGCCTCTCACCTCATCTCTGCCCATTTTATTGGATCAATTGGAACAATTGCGCAGACTGTCGGTGCATATATCGCAGCACATTAACCCTATTTAAAGACATCTCCGTGCCCGAAAAGACTGAAACAACAAACAAATGCGAAAAAGAAGAGCTTCATTATGGGAGGGAGCACCCAATAAATTAATGCAATTGCATCTAAAATGAAATAAAAATAATTAGACATGCCCTTCTGTCAATGTGCAACTTATTTTAAGACAAATGAGGTGATCAATAATAGAATTCTACTCTGTTGAATTAGCAGCCATTGCCGTCGTTTTCTCAATTACATGTATGTATTTATAAAGTGCACAAACACTAATGTTTTAACCTGTATAATGTACGAGCTCACCTATTATGTTATATAATAAAGATAAAATAACCATATAAATGAAAACGAAATAAAAATTCACAATTTAAGTTTAATTAGTATGGAATTCTTAAATCTATTGTGATTATTCAACTTTGAATTTCTATCATATTTTCTCACTTAGCCAAATATATGTGAGATAGAGTAGAAGGACATCCTTCTCTCTTAAGTAAAGTCTCAAATTTGAGTCTTGTGAATATAATGACAAACTATGGAAGAGTTTTTTCCCTAGAATAGGGTTTGATGCGACTCAATCCATATTAGTTAGGATATATTGTGGCTATCAGATAACAAAGGTATTACAACTAAATCGTCATAATTTCCCACTTTTTAACTATGGGAAATTTAAAAAAGCCCCCATCGAGATATAGCCTAACTTACACTTACACTTACTCTATTTAGCAACATACATGGCTTGGGATGGCTTCAAGAAATGTTTTTAAGCTTCGGATAGCTTTTGGGTGTGAGATAATGGTTTGATCCTTGATTTTACTTGATTCTCGAGTTCTTTGGAGCTTGGGTTTAGCTTATTGAAGCTTGATTGTTTCCATAACCAACATACATGTATCATACATCAATTTAGCAACAAAATAACTAATCCCTTACCTCAATTCCACATGAGTTAGCAAGATCAAGATATCCAGCTCTTCTAGGTCTTTCCTAAGGTTCCACATAAAAGGAATTAGATCAAGTGTTTGGAGCTTCAAGAAACGTTTTTAAGCTTGGGATGGCTTACCCCGCGAATAATAAGCTTTGCTTTAAACCATAGAATGGAAAATCCAGCTTTTATGGTTGCTCTCTCGATCAAGAACTATTACCCATAAATTCTAATATCTATGGAGTTAGCCCCTATCCCCAGCCGAACAACTTAATAACTTGACTTCAAAAACAGTTAAAAAAAATCAGAAATTTGTTTAGTTTATTTCAGTTTTTTACTTTTGTTTCAGCCCCACAAACATTTATTCATGTTAATGCTCAATTCAGAACTCGCCTCTTTCCATATTACAATTTTACTTTCCTTGCAAGTTGCAACAAACAACAATTACAACCATAAGCAGAAATAAACACTTTAAACCAAAGAAGCAAACCTACAATTTACATTCTTCCATTTCCTAAGAATCCCATCAAAACCTCAAAATAGAATCCCGACACACACCTATTGGGAGCTATTTGCAGTCTTGCTAATGCTCCTCCCGACTTCAGGCAACTTTTAGACTGAAAACCAGAGTAGCCACTCTAGCAATGACAACCAGCTCAGGCACATCAAGGCCTAGCAGGCATTGCAAGTGACCCTCTTTTTTGGTCTAGCAGTAATGAGTTCGGTTTTGACTCTAAGTTCACACGAAAGGATTGGATAGTTGGCAGGTTGGGCTGAACTTCTCCACCGTGCACCACCATTGTTCTCTCAAATCCAGATCCAAAAAATCAAACCTACAACTTATATTCCTCTATTTCCTATGAATCCCATCAAAACCTCAAAATAGGACCACGATACACACCTATTGGGAGCTCTTTACAGTCTTGCCAATGCTCTTCCCGACTTCAGGCAACTTTTAGACCGAAAACCAGAGTAGCCACTCTAGCAATAACAACTAGCTCAGGCACACCAAGACCAAGCAGGCATTGCAAGTGAGCCTCCTTTTGGGTCTGGCGGTAATGAGTCAGGTTCTAACCCTAGGTTCACACAAAAGGATTGTAATAGTTGGTTGGTTGGGCTCGCCTTATCCACCATGTGCCATCATTGTTTTCTCGAATCCAAATCCCAAACCTGAAACTAATCTCGAAGCTTCCCACCTCTATCTCTCTCAGACATGTCTCCCCTTATTATCCTTACCTAATATAGGCTTAAGAAATTGCCGCCTACAAGATAGTGGATTTCATTGAGTCCAGACTCCAGAGTGGTCCTTAGCTTTTGCACTTGTTCCTATGTCAAGCATGTCATTGACCACATGGAATCCTTGTCTTGAAGAAGACCCACAAATCAGGGCACACCAGATATATGCCGCTGGCATCCCGCTCTCTAATCTTGACCACCATCCTGTCATCGATTTGGTAATCGATGATGTCGATGAGGTCAATTCACATCTCAATTCGTCAAAGTTTCTGATTTTTTTTTTTTTTCACTTTTTGAAGTTAAGTAGTACCGCATTGGTCAGTTGCAAGGATGGGGGACTTAATTGTTAGATGTGAAAGTTTAGCGTATTAACACTTCTAGATAGAAAAGACCAATGTGAAAGTCAGGTTTTGCTCTTTACTTGGCTTAATGGAGATGGACGAAGCGTATTATTTGGGATATGTATAGGTTTCTGAAAATAATGAGAAGAGTGTGACTATGTAAATTAGTTTTTTTTGTTTTTTTTTACTTAGAAGTGTCCTTACAAGTATTTTAGGGTATAAGATATTACTTATTCAAGTTATGAGAAATCTGCCCACTTCTTTTAACTTGGAGAGCATCAAGCCCCAATTTGGAAGTTTTGATGCATAATGCGCTTGGTAGGATTTGATCTCTAGTTGTGGCAGTATCCTAACTCTCAGCCATTAAGTCAAAGTGTTATGGACGTGTAAATTAGATTAAACCTCAAACGAATTTTTATAAATTACCTTTTAAGTCTTATCTGCGCTCAGACTATTTTAGGGAAAATTGCAAAAACTTCATTATGGTTTAATCTAACCTACACTTTACTCTCTCCATTTTTAAAAACCTACACTTTGCCCCCCACTTCCCTTATAATGTCTTACAATAATTTTTTAAATCATAATTTAAACTATTTGATAACTATATTTCAATAATTTGAAGATTTTTTATAGTATTTTTTTTCACAATTAATCAACTTTTTTAAAAAACACTAATATGCATTTACAGAAAAAAATGACTATCACATAATTTAAATACAGTTTTAAATATTGTTATTAGATATCATAAAAGAAATGAGGGATAAAGTATATGATTTTAAAAATATAGGAGACAAACTGTAAATTAGAACAAACTATAGTGGATAATTGTAAATTTCGTGACTATCTTATAATGCTTTTTAAGTAAAACGGTCAAGAAAATTCCTAGGGCGCAGGATGAAGGATTGGAATTGGACCCTGGAAATGCAAGCCCAAGATGCAAAAGCCTACAATAAAAGGACAGAGCGGGACCCACGAGAAGGATAAACGATAAGCGTCAAACAAGCAAAAAGCAAATGGGAATTTGCCTTGCAGCAGAGAGAAAATGATGGGGCAACCAACCGTGAGCCTTCTTCAATCCCACTCATAGTTCTCATACCAAACGATCAAGCCCAGCAGCACAGCAGCCGAATGCAACGCAACGCAACGCAACGCAACCATGTCCTAATCAAACAAATCTCATTAATACATAGGCAGAGCAGACGATGGGAACACCAAACCTTAATTATTGTTTATCCCCCAGAAATCGCCCGCTTTATACCTTAAGATGCAACGTGGCAACGCATTAGTTGACAGATAGACGGACACAAATACAATTAAGGGCAGGGAAATGTTCAACTGATCTTGAGTTATAAGCAATAACCATTTCTTCTGCCTCACGCAAAGATGGCTACTTAGGAGACTTACGAGATTTAACAACCCATGATTGTCTGCCTCAGCCTGCCTTATGAGACTGATGTGATTGTAGTGCAATAGCACCGAAGCAGTGGGAAAGGCCAAAAGGAAAAAAAAAAGAGTTTAGGAAAGAATGCCACCTGAAGTGCATAATTCATGTTCTCTTCCAACTTCCGTCCATCTTTCTGCGGCTGCCTCTTTTTCTAACCCCAAAGCTGGTAAAGTGACTCCGAGAATGAAATCTCCGGGCAAGAAAATCATCCTCCTGCTTGTATTCATCCTCTCAAGCCTTTCCATCCTCAGGCTTCTAAGAATCCTCATGACCACTACATCTCCATCACTCTCATTCTTCAGTTTTCAACCGCCTCTTCAACGCACTGCAGCATTGAACATCCCAGTGGATTCACGATGTAAGTCCGAGACATCTTCTTCTAATGCCACTGCACTCACTACAAAGGAATTCCAGCTTCTCTCTAACATTGTTTCCCGTAAGGCACCCTGTAATGTCCTCATCTTTGGGCTCGAGTCACAGTACATCAACCTCTCATCCATCAATGCAGGAGGCATCACCATTTTCCTGGAGGATAACCCAGAAAAGATAAGGAAGTTCAAACAAAATTACAAAGAGGACAGGATTTACGAAATCAAGTACCAGACACCTGCCAATCAGGCTTACAAACTACTGAAGCATGCCAGAAAGAATCCTGACTGTGCACCAGGATCAAGAACAATTCAACATGACAAATGCAAACTGCGATTGAGGAACTTACCTTGGGAAGTATTAAAGCACAAGTGGGATGTAATTGTCGTGGATGGACCTTGCGGAGATGCACCAGAGGCTCCAGGCAGGATGGCAACCATCTACACTGCCAGCATATTAGCCAGAGCTGGGAAAAATGCAACAAACGTTCTAGTACATGATGCTGATCGAACTATAGAGAAGTCGTATTCTAGCGAATTTTTGTGTGAAGAGAATCTGGTCTCTTCCAAAGGAAAAATGTGGAATTTCAGGATCAAAGGCAAAAAAGGCTCGTGTTTGCCAAAGAAAGCTTCTATACTGTAAGCAGGTGATCAGCATATAAGTGGCTTCTGTTTCTTTGCCAACAAACTCATAGCGAGGATATTCTTGTTTGCTTGTTTTCAAGCCAATGGAGATTCAGCAATCATAGGCAAAGGTCCAGGATTTGGTCACTACCAATATTTTATGCAAATATCTATGTCAAACTATTTAATCTGCTCAAGCTAGAGAAAATTTTGTTGGAAAATCAGAGATACAGCTTGTATGGTATTATTATTATTATTTTCTTTTGGTACATGAGGGAGGTCAATAGACGGATGTGGATTTGAACCTTGGACCTCTGGATAATAATTGAGAGCCTTAACAGATGGGCTAAGTCTTTGGTTGCTGTATGGCATTATTTGATTGATGACAGCATTGAAAAGCAACAGATACATCCTTCTAACAAGACAACCAATGGAATCTCATAAAGCATTATATGAATTTGTCAATAAAACCCAAGTGCAAATGGTTTATACAGTAATGTTACATTGAAAACCAAAAAGGAAAACAAAAAGTAGGGATCAGCAGATGTGAGGCTGTCAACGTTGATTGAAGCAATGAGATACATGTCATGCTAAACATGCAAGATTTAAATCAGTTTAGTAGCTTTAAAGAAGAAACGGAGAAAGGCAGAAATCCCCCAAGCCCCCACAACACAGACTAAACTACTTTTTATTGTGAGGACCAAAACAAAAAGAAGGGACCAAAAGACCCAAAGGAACATGGACACCGTGTTTTCCATTGAAAGTAACTAAACGATCCCTCAGAAACATTAGCAACAAAATATGGAAGAATGTAATAGGAAGGGAAAGGAATAGGTTTACAACTTGACTTGTTGAAAACGAGCTTAATGACACTTATCCTCTTCTTCACAGGAGCAGTCAGCCAACAATACTTGTAATCTGTTCGCTGTGTAACATTTGGAAAAGAGGATGATGCATGTCAGAAATCCATGTGTTCCCAGAAACCATAATTAAGTAAAAGTGGCTTAGAAGTAATATTGCTTAGGACTAGCTATTAGTCCAGGGTGATACAACTCTGGATGAGCAAACTTCAAGTAGGCAAACATACAAAAATGTGCTCTTGGAAAATCTTCACTTGAACTTAATTTGCCGATTTTCGCTTCACTAAAAAAAATGCACTGAGATTTTTCAGCAGCCTGATAAGAAGGTTCCTAAAATAGCAGGACGAGCAGATGATAGGCCTCAGCTAAAAGAGACATATAGGCTTGCAATTATCAAGCGAAGTTCTTCAAAAGAAACAGGTAGGACCTGTTTGTCCAAACAGGAAACGTCTCTCCAGAAGAAAAAGAAAATGTTGAAACTGAAACCAAGATATGAGTTTGAGATATGTGTGAGTGTCCACCTTGGTTCGAGATTTACTATCAGACCAAACCATCATTATTTTGCATTTATGAATCTGAAATTCCTTCCCAGCCACTCTTCAGATACTGGATTCCCAAATGCAACAAATTCAGGAAGCCAGCCTGCACAGGAATCACTCAGACCAAGCATCTTTCAACCTTTTGTCCTGAACAGCCCTTCAAATGCTTTTAAGCAAAGAAGTGCTCCACAGCGAGCAATTCCTTCAGTCTCAAGCAACTTGGTTTTAACTAAGCAAACACGAAATACCTAAAAGAAACAATGACTGAAGAGAATACATCACCAGAATCCCCCCTCATAAATTTATCCTCTACCGACAACCCTAAACTCCCACATGATTCCATTATCGTCCACAACGCCCACTCCTCTCAACTCTCCACTACCTCGGAGTTATACCCGAACCACAGCATTCTCAATTCAATCGTCAACCCTAGGCATAATCTCCAATAAGTATGATTTTGATAGCAGACACAGTAGGTAAACCTTTAGTTTCGATCTGCGGATAGTAAATGCTTGGGGAGATGTTCAACATGGGATTGAAAGGAAAACTACTTCACTAAAAAATAGTGAGAAATAAAACAGTTTGAGGATTGAGATCAAGTTAACAATTAAGCCACCACGTACGGTGGATTCTGCAGACGCAACAATGGTGAAATTCAAGTACCTTGCCAGCTGAACCCTGAAGAAAAGCATGGAGAGTGAGGGCCTGAGCGGAGAAATTGGATTTGGAGTCCGTCCTCAGCTACTTCCACGTTCATCACTGTTTCGCTGCGGCTCCAAGTCTAGGATGGCAAAATCGGACCCGACTCGATGACCTGGCTTAACCCACCCGAGCCCAAGCCTGATCTGACCTGATTTGATTAAAAAAGTCAACGACCTGAACCCAACTATGCCCAATCCGACCTAAACCCAAACCGAATTAAAGGGAAACCCGAGAAAATTTGAACCCAAATGACCCAAACCCGAGACTGACCTGACCTGACCTGAACCCGAGATGACCCGATAATTAAACCCGATAATACCCGAGCTTAACCCTCACCCTAAACCTTAACTTTTCTCTTTCATTATTTTCCATATTAACTCAATCCTAAATATGGAGGTTTCCATGTTTAGTAACTTCCGTTTTTTGAGACTTTCATATTCAGTATGTCTTATATTTAGGAATGGTGACTTCTGTTATTAGTAACTTTCATTTTTTTGGTACTTTCATATTTAGTAAGTCTCATATTTGGAGATGAAACTTTCATATTTAGTAGTTTCATTTCTTTTTTTAATATATTCATGTTTAATAATTTTCATATTTTGAGAAAGGATTTCCATATTTAGTAACTTCTATTTTTTTTAGGACTTCTATATATTGTAAGTATCTTATTTGGGGAAGAAACATCCATATTTAGTGAATCTCATATTTGGATTTTTCCAATAGAAGTAATTTTTATATTTAGAAAGTTTAACGATCTTAATAGGTAATTATTAAAATTACAACATTCATCTTTATACTTTTAAGTATAGTGTAATAAAGTGTCTAAATTTTAAAAAATTTTATTTTAGTCACCCATAATAATTACAACATCGATCCTAAATTTTTTGAAATCTTTGCACTTTCACCAAAATTTTTTTAAATTTTACGATTTAGTTACTGATAATGAACTTGATTTGCATTTCATTGTAATTTCAAAGAAAATTCATTCAAACATAAACATAACAAAATTGTCATTGTGTATGTCTGAATGATAACTGAGTGAAGATCTGAATAATCTATACAATGATAGTTAAAGGGTATGGGTTTAGAAAAACAATCAAATATTACTAATAATGTTAAATTACTTAAATATGTACTAAATTATAATGAAGAAAATTTTTATGGATATTTTAATTAAATATACTAAAAAATGAGAATTTAATTTAAATTAAATCACACAAAAAATCAAATTATTTTATTTAAATTAAAAAAATTTGAATAAATTCAATCATTTGGACTTCACACTAATAACCCATGTGAACACAAAGGTTGACCCGAAAGTTGGCTTGAAGTTACCCGAGACTAAAATTGACCCAACCTGAAGTGAACCCGAACCCAAATAAACCCGGCCCAACCCAACCCGAACCAGAAATCAACTCAACCTGAAATCAACCCGAACCCAAATGACCTGACCTGAACCCGACCTGGACCCGAATTCATACTAACCCGACTAGACCCGAACCTGAATGACCTAATCCAAACCTGACCTGACCCACCCAATTGCCATCCTGATGAGGAACCCGCCTACCAATCAGGCTAGAGAAGATAGTGGACCAGCCCAAGTGTTGAGGAGAAGCAACGAACGGCCCAAGCCCCAATCAAGCTCAAGGATCATGTGAGCTATCCTTCGGAATATTCTAAGAATGAGCTGTACTATTCTACCGGAATACCATTTTACTGGACTCTATTTTAGGTGCATGAATGAATGAATGAGGCAGGCAGAATCTATCAACACATCTTTCTCTCTCCATTTTCCCTTCTTTCCCTTTCTTCTTCCCTTCTCTCGTCGACTTTCTCTTGCTCTTTTTTCCTTACTCTGTGAGTAATCTTATCAATTTGGTGCTTTCATTGAGGGGCGAAAATGGGGGAATGAATGGTTAGGCGGTACAAAGCTATGGAACACTACATTCCCAAATTGCAGAGCAGCTTCAGCAACATTCTTCGGCGTTACAGCAAATGGATACCATTTTATCATCAGTCCAGCAACATGCTTCTGCTATAGAGAGAAAATTCTCTCTAACCGAAGCATTCCAAAAAACTCTGAACTCGTAGCAGGGTATCCCTTCGGACATCGTCCTCAAGTTAGCTCGCATCGAGAAATAGCCAATGACGCCGCCCCTGCTTCCACCAAATCAACCTCCATTGCTGCCCAACCCAACCGCCACACCAATCACGGCCTCCTCCGAAACAAACCCAACACCACCAAGCGCCTCTCAAGCCAGCGAAGGAGAACCACCCCTCACCCCGTCTTCCCAAGTTCAAATTTTCGGAGTTCTCGGGAGATAACGGTCTTGGATGGCTATTTCAGATCGAGAAATTTTTTGCTTACCACCGTACCTCGGAGGATCAGAAGCAGGAAATCGCAGCTTTCTACATTGCTGGACCAGCGTTGCTGTGGTATCAATGGATGTGCTAGACCCACAACAATTTACGTGGGAGGTTTTTGCTAGGGACATGGAGCTTCGATTTGGTCCCTCCACCTACATTAATCACGAAGCCGCCCTCTTCAAACTGAAACAGACGTCCACATTGCAGCTTACATGGTCGAATTAGAGTTATTATCAACCCAAACGAGGGGGCTCGCCAACCAAAATCTGCTTAACTGCTTTATATCTGGCCTCAGTGAGGATATTTAGTGAGAGCTGTTGCTTTTGCAACCTACATTCTTGTCCCAAGCGATGGGCATGGCGAAAATAGTGGAAGACAATGTCCTAGCAACTCACTGTTGCTCACCCCAGAGCAATTTCATGTTCTTTTATTTAATTATTACCAAACACGAACATTAAACAAACTTCTTTTTTTTTTTTTTTATTTATTCATTTATAAGTGAGTGGTATTCATGTTTATTCATTAACAAACACTGATGTCAAGAGCCACGGATGGATATGTCTATGATACTATTAAATTAACTTATTTGCTAATAGTATAAATGGCACATTCATTTTAAGTGAACCAACATAAAATTATATTTATGTTTGTTCATAGAACTAAACAAATGAAGCTAAACAAACTCCAGTTGTATCATTTACAAACAGTTTTATGTGCATTTATGCCCTTACCTCCATCCACCAACCCATTAACTTCTATTTTTAAAAAATGACCAAACTTAACATAATAAAAGGGTTACCATTACAGGCATAAGTGAGCTGCGCTTTTATTGGGTAACTCAAACTTGAGCTCGAATTGAGCCTTTTCAAGCCGGGCATACCAAGCTTAAGCATACAATTGAGCTCGAAAAATTAACAGGTTGAGCGCGAGTCTGCTATTGCCCAACCCTATAATATATTGACCCTAAGGTGCCTCTAATATGGTGAAGTGAACTTGGGCTTGGGCCTTTGATTCCCTTATTCCTAAATCCTCTAAAAGCCCAAATACCTATTGTTATTTGCTACTACATTTGCAATAAAGCTCAATCATTTAATGAATCCCTCTCCCAATCTCTCTTGTAACATTCCCAAGTCCCAAATTTGAAATTTGAAATCTCGCCACGTAGATCATTTATTGAATTGATCCACCTCGATCAATGGTGACTTTTCCACGGCAACATGGTATATGATAGATTGCAACGACGACAAATGCCAAGGACGACACTGGCAATGATGATGCCACCAGTGTCCCAACCGAGCTTGAATCCAATCAGGTGATGATGACAAAGTGCCCCAAGCTTCTATCTGACGATGACACACGATAAGATTGATGCAGGTATGCATTTCTTCAACCGGTTAGCTCCAGTCTATTTTACATTTTTTTCTATTTTATTGCCATTTGATTTTTATTCATTTGATATGCTTCTTTTTGCTATTTATTTGTAGGGAGATCTTAAATCTTAAAGGAAAAAAAGGTACTTTGAATCTTTGAAGTTTGAGCATTCTTGAATCTTTGAAGTTTTATTATATTGCTTATAGTGAAGTAATTTTCTGATTTTATGCATTTTCCTTGACTTGCTTTAATATATAAGTGCTTTAATTACAAATAAACTTATGTGCAAAATTTTCTCCAATTAAGATGATTTTAGTTTTATCTTATATATTGATAGACTCATAAATTTTTTGCTCTAATATAAGAATGTCATGACTAATCTTTAAAAGTTCAAGTTCATAAAAGCAACAACTCATGTTTAATTCCATTTCATTCAACAATTTAATAGAGTAGTAGGATTGATGATTCAAGAGTTTATATGTATGTATAGTTTCTTAGTTAAAATTTATTTAGGAGATAAAAATTAGTAAGGGGTCAATTTGATCAAAACTTATTTAAAAAAACAATGTTGATCGTACCCAATAATGCTTATGAAAATGTTGAATGGGCACCGAAAATGTTGACCTAGTAGAAAATGTTGAATACATTGCCATCGAATTGTTTTTAGTGCTCTATTTTTAATTTAGCTTGTCACTCATATTCTGTAACTTTGATCAAACAAACAAAGATGTACAGTTCTTTGGAAATGACCTTAAAGAAGTACAATTCTTCTATTGCTATAAGATAATAATGCTTGTAAGAGATTAAAGGGGTAAAATCCATATGTAGTCCCCTAACTTTAAGGATCGTCCTAATGTGGTCCCTTAACTCAAAAAGTGGCTCTTAAAGTCCCCTAACTCAACTTAAGTGTCCTATTTTGGTCCCTACCATCAGTTCAGGCGTTATTTCAGACGGAAATTGCCTACGTGGCACCTAAACTGCCACATGGCATCCTATTTTATGGCAATAAGTGATGAGACTAAAAGAATAATAAACCTTAGGTTAGATTTGACACAATAAATAATTTCAGGGACTTAAAAAGTTGATAACCCTAATTTCATCTTCTTCCCCAACTCTCACCGTCTGCCGCCCACCGTCCACCGCTCCCCACCGTTTTCGCCCGCGATTTGCTCTCCTGCCGCAAACCCCGCCTTAATTTCTCCATCTCCCTCCAACTTCTTGTGTCGCAGCAAATTATTCATGTGGCTACTCCGATAGTCGATGGTTTACTGGAAGCGCCAAGATTTTCATTTTGCAGGTGTTATGGGCATTAGGAATCCCATAATTCGTAAAGCCCCAGTGGAGATGGAGCGGAGTGAGCATCGGGGAATTATAGAGAAACGAGCAGTTCTGGGTCATCGGCGGCGTCTCGGCACACCTCTTCGCTATCTTCCAGGGTCTCTTAAAAATGTTGGCCGGCATAGACACCAACTTCACTGTCACGGCAAAGGCGGCCGAGGACACAGAGTTCAGGGAGCTCTACATCGTGAAATGGACAACACTGTTGATTCCTCCGACGACGCTTCTGATCGTCAATCTGGTCGGAGTCGTCGCCGGATTCTCTGATGCCCTGAACAAAGGGTACGAGGCTTGGGGGCCGCTATTCGGGAAGGTGTTCTTCGCCTTCTTGGTGATTCTCCATCTCTACCCGTTCCTCAAAGGTCTGATGGGTCGATAGAACAGAACTCCGACCATCGTGGTGCTCTGGTCGGTGCTCCAGTGGAGATGGAGAAATTAAGGCGGGGTTTGCGGCAGGAGAGCAAATCGCAGGCGAAAACGGTGGGAGGCGGACGGTGGGCAGCGGACGGTGAGAGTTGGGGAAGAAGATGAAATTAGGGTTATCAACTTTTTAAGTCCTTGAAATTATTTGTTGTGTTAAATCTAACCTAAGGTTTATTATTCTTTCAGTCTCATCACTTATTTCCATAAAATAGGATGTCATGTGGCAGTTTAGGTGCCACATAGGCAATTTCCGTCTGAAATAACGCCTGAACTGACGGTAGGGATCAAAATAGGACACTTAAGTTGAGTTAGGGGACTTTAAGAGCCACTTTTTGAATTAAGGGACCACATTAGGACGATCCTTAAAGTTAGGGGACTACATATAAATTTTACCCGAGATTAAAGACTAGAAACATCACTTAAACAATATATAATATTGTTTTTGTGAAGTTATGGTTATAATCTTGTGTCATTTTTTAGCAATGTCAATATCAACCAAGGGTTTTCCATTCACGAAGGATTCAAATACACATCCTATGATGGATGTTCATGAAATTGATACATCCAACGTTACCGGTCAAGCTTGAATTACAATAATAGTAGATATTCTCATTGAAGCAGAGTTTGAGGAAAATCATGAATCAAGTTCAACATATGAGTATGAGGATAAAGAAGCAAAAAATGGGGTTACTAATAGTGGCGAGGCAACAGTCAGTAGGGCACTGAAAAAAAAAATGTTAGATAAGTGTAAGAGATTTTATGTTTAAAAGGAATTTAAACAATGCACAAATTCTAACGGATTGAATAAGGCAAAGTGCATGCATTGTGGGGCACTCATGTCCATGAGCAAGTCTTCAAACACTTCCCATCTTCATAGGCATCTTCGTAGGCATCTTTGAAAGTGCACACAAAGAAAACTTTACATAAAATGGCAAGGGCTTTCTGAATTTTTAGCCTAGTAGTATAAGTATTAGTGATAACATTCATGTTTTTGCACTAGTTGTGGTAAATGGAAAATATGATACTATGAATATGAGGGAAGTTGTTGCTCATTGGGTATTGATGCATGAGGAACCATTCATGGTTGTAGAGGAGAATAGATTAAATTTTATGATAAGGATTGCAATTCTATAGTAGGAGAAGATAAGTTGGGTGACATTGAAGCCAGATTGTATGAGGGTTTATGAGTATGAGAAGAAAAGATTAAAGGGGTTGCTTACCAAAATTCTAAAGATTAGCTTGACAACGGACTTATGGAAGTCAAAAACCAAAAGAATGGGTATATGGTGATTATTGTGCACTTCCTTGACTCATATTAGAAGATTAACAAATGGGTGCTGAATTTTGTCCATATTCCTCCTTACACTATGATGTTGACATTTCAGAGGCTTTATATAAGTGTTTGAAGAAGTAGGGCATTAAGAACAAGATTTACACCATATCAGCTAATAATTGTTCAGCTAATAATGGTGTCATTACTAATCTGAGAGAGATTTTTAGCGTAAACAAGAAGTTGCTTTGTGGTGAGAAGTTGTTATTCGATGTTGTGCGCATGTACTTAATCTTTTTGTTCAAGACAATTTGAATGAGATTAAGTATGTGATCAAGGATGTCAAGGAGAGTGTTCATTTTGTCAACCAAAGTAAAGCAATATTGCATATATTTTTTGAGATTGTACAATAGTTGAAGTTACCCCATAGGAAGCTTATGCTTAATTGTAAGACCCCAATAGAGCTCAGCGTATGAGATGTTTTCTTATGCTTCCAAGTTTAAATATGTTTTCTCAAAGTACCAACAATGGGAAATCAATTATATCTTATGCCTAAGTAAAGAGGATTGGTAGAAGGTTAAAAAAATATTAGAGATCTTTGAGGTATTTGTTAAAGCCACGAACGTAATATCAGGAAATAATTACCCAGCATCAAATTTGTTCCTTTCTGAAGTGTACAAGATGAAGCAGGTTTTAGATAATCAAGGTAACTGATTATGATGCCTTTGTAAGAGACATGGTTTCCAAGATGAAACTGAAGTTTGATAAGTATTTGTGGGACTATAACCTGTTAATGACAATTGCTGCCATTTTAGATCTAAAAGTGAAAATGAAGGCTCTTGAATACTATTTTCCAGGGATATACAGTGCATCAGAGGCATGAGAGAACATGCACAAGGTGAAAAGAGCTTTGTATGAGCTGTACGATGATTATGTTTCTCTATAAGAACAAAATGTCCAAAATAAGAAATGACTAGCTTCCTCTTCCCAGTCATTTTCTGCATCTCATTCAACGATCTCTTTAGGCTTGAGATATATGGAGATCCAATAATATGTGATAACAACTCAAACTGTTCAACCATGGAAAACAAATTTAGACATGTACTTAAAAGATGGTTACTTTTTCTATCATCTTGATCAAGGGAAAGTAATCAAAATATTGTATTCTATCAAGGATGGCTTCTGATATCTTAGCAATCCTAGTTACCATAGTTACATCTAAAGTAACATTTAGTGCTAGAAGTAGGGTGATTGACTCATATCGTGCATTATTTTCAGTTGAGACTGTGCAAGCTTTACTTTGTGGAGGAGATTGACTTAGAAATCTCTATGGTATAAAGAAAAAAATTTTGGTAAGTATTTGAATTATCTTTTGATGTTTAGAAAATTATTTTATTTAGAAAATTTTAGTTCCATATGCTTGAGTGATTTACTTACATGTCTTTCTCTTTTGTAAGGTGTGAAAAATCCAATTATGGTGAATCTACTTATTTCTTGATATGGATTTCTTGCAACTTATGGGGTAAGTTATGGTAATTTTATACCTTTTTTCTCATTTTTAGTTTTAGCTTCACTTGTGTATACCATTACATTTTTGGATTTGGAAATATAGATTTGAACTTCTTTTGCATGAATTTTTGTTTGCCTTTTTTTTATCTTGCTTGATATGTGGAAGTTTTGCTTGTTAGAATCATGAAAGATATGTATAAGGTTTGCTTGTTATATCTATGATTTTGTTCTAACTATGCCTGAAATTTTAATGGTTTTGTTATATTCAATTATGAAGCAACATCTTTTATATGTAACAGCAGTCTTGCGATGAAGATTACCATTGGAGCAATGACATCTTTCTTTCTTCTAAAACTTGATATGAATTTGGTTGTTATGTCGTTTCAAAATGATGGCTTTCAAACCCTTCTCATTATTATGCTTGTACTTTGCTGTAAAACTTAATGTTAGAATTTGTGCTTTATTATGCTTGTACTTTGTTGTGGAATTTGACGTTGGAGTTGGTGTTTCTTGATTGTAGATTTTTGTTCATTATTGTAGGCTACAAAGGTATGGAATGACATTTAAAACTTCACAAATAAGTTCTATACAAGGTCAAAATTTCAAGCTTATCAAGTCTAGTGGGCCGAGCTCGTGCACCAAAATCCAAGCTCGAACTTATCGAGCTTGAGTTCGGGTAATATCGTTAAGTTAAAGGACTGAGCTCAAGCCTTTAGAGCCCAGGCCCGGCCCGACTCATTTACACCCTAGTTACCATTAATTTTCCCCATTATCATAATAGTCATGACTTTTTGTAAAGTTGGACTTAAAGCCCAAAAAGTGTGAATGATGGGCCCAATACAAATGAGGATAAAAACTATAAATTTTGCTTATAGAAAATTCAAGTTCAAGAAATGGGGTTCGACTTAAAAGAAGTGAACAACAACTAACATCTATCCTTTTTTAGTATTGTACTGTGCGTTAACAATAATTTCACCTCAAATAAGGAAAAATATCCTTAATTGGGGCCGGCATAGATCACTATTAACATTAATGACCATTATAGTCCCTTGGATCCTTGTGTAAAATGCAAGGCAAAGCGGAGCACACATATGATGAATTGTGTTGTTTGCAGATGAAGGAAGTCATCATGGGACTGATTACTTGTTGACACCCAATTTTGTTCGGGCACTAACTTTTGGTTAGTTCTAGGTTAGGAAAATTAGTTTAGAAAGCATTTTTGTTTTTGGGGGCAATTTGGTCTTTTTGGTCATTTTATAGCTTAGGAAGTTGGTAGGATTATATGCGTTTAGATTATGCTATCATTTTGTGTTATGCATTCTTAGGAATTTCGAATGGTCATCTGAGGTAAAAATAAGAATTAATTTAGTTTAGATACTAATTTGGAGTCTTAAAGGTCTTGTAGGGTCAATTTAGGCAAAGGGGAAAAGTTTGGCTGGAAACTGAGGGACTTCAGAATATTCTAGGCAAAATTGGAAAGGTTGGGGAAATTTTGGCACAATCATAAAATTATGGAAAAATCTGGATATTTCTACAAAGCTTTAGGCTAATTTAACAAAACAAGTAAAAGTTGGGCTAAATTGCAATTTTACATAAAAATGGGGACTAGATCAGTAGCCTAAGATTTTTGTTGGACTAAAACTTATGTTTTGGCCAAATTATGTCCTAACCTCTGAGTTTAGGGAAAGTGCACTGTTAGTCCTAAAATTTATGAGAATTTTCTATTTAAGTCCTAAAAGGTTACATTTTTCTAATTAAGTCCTAAACCTAAGAAAATGTTTGCACTATTAGTCCTAACTAACATATAATGAACGGCGCCTCTAACATGGCACAAAACATCATCAACTCACCACACGCCTATGCCTATTTGTACCCAATTTGCCGTTCCAGAGTCAGGTAGATGGTCACAAGAAAAAGAAAGGAAAAAATAACGTAAAAACTACTGACGTTTGGCCTCGCCCAAATCAGCCACTAGTCTTTTCTTTTGGCCATATAAACTATAAACATTTTAAAAGTAGCTCAAATAAGCCATTCGGTGTTATGTGAGATGAACAGGTTGTCAGAATATTTGGATATTCCGTGAAGTTAGTATTATGTGGCAAAAGAAGTCCATGTCAACATATGTGTTGGACATTTGCTTCAAAATGGGTGCATAATTGGGGATTTCTGTAGAAGAACCCTAAACCGAGAGGGAGAGAATGACCGAAATTGATAGAGTGGTGTTGGAGATGAATTGATTGGGGTATAATGTCGTCTTCTACTTCATCAGTGTCATGGTTTGGGGAGGAAGTTCTGATTTACAAGTGTAACCATCGGGCTTTAAAGGGGACAACTCAACGCGAAGGAGACAACGTAGGCCGAAGATTCTTTTGGTGTCAATTTAATGGGGTAAGATTGACTGTTGTTTTGAATAAACTTTTGTTTTGATCCCCAATTGGCGTTCGTTCTTAATTTCATGTTGGTTTGATGTGTCTGAGTTTTTCATTGGATCGGCCTAATAGTGTGCATCATTGATGGTTGCTTTGTAACCTATGAACATTAAACAGGAAACCTCTGTTCGTCTTATTAGGACTGTTTGTTTACTTTTATTATGCAATGACAGTATCTGTGATTAGTTTGGTTTTGTAGAATTGGTAAGGGTTTATATACTATGTGTATTGAAATTATTGTCTGGTTGTTTGTTGACAGACGAGGAAGGATTGTAAGTTTTTCAGATGGATTAATGATGAGTTCTCCGAACTCGCAAAAAGGTGATTGCTGAGTACTACATGAAAAAAAAACAGTTAGAGGCGGAATTCGTGTGCTGAATGTTCAAGTTTCACAGTTGTGTTTAACAAAAGAACAAGTGATGGAGAGTAGCTGTAACAGATTGTTAGTGGACCAGCTGACAAATCTGGAGGAGAAAGTTGCAGAACTTAGAGTGAAACTTATGTTTCTATGTCGAATGAATGTGTTATGTATGTCTGTAGCATTTATGTATTGGTTCTTATTTGGGAGATGATGTTAAGTGGTGCAACTGTAATGTGAATGAGATGAATGACAGAAGTTAGTGTGGTGGTGTTGTACTCGGATTTTGGGCATCAGTTGATGTTTTTTTTCAATGTTATGAACAATTGTGAATGTTAATGATCTTTTGTTAGTGCAAATTTGTTGTTTCTGGTAGATACATTCAAAGGAAAATGAGTTCATAGTAAAAGGAAAAAGCAGGTGTTATATTTCACAAGAACACATCAAAAGCAAAGGAACACCATTTGCCCTTGTTTGAATGTTCAAATCTTCTTACAATATCATGTAAATTAGTTGCAACACTACACAATGGTTGTGCCAACCATTGGATACTGACATAATCCAATTTCATTAAAAAAAAAACACTTCCACAAAATGAAATATTTTGGACTAACATAACAGTCTATGTTGAAGACGGGTTTGGAGGCCTTGAGTAAACTTGTCTAACAACATTGTATTTCCTCCTGAATGTTGCACCTGCATGTAACCACCTAAACCCTGATTGTGCAATTTGAACTGGGCATGACTGTTGAACAATATTCACACTTTGTTGGCTATAAAATCCTGTAGACAACAAAAAGCACATCAAACCAGTTGAACTGCAAAATCAGAACAACAACATATATGCATGTAAAAGTGGCAGAACAGAGCAGATGTGGCATTTAGACTGTTAACACTTTCTCTCCCTGAGGTTGTACGTAACCAACAAGAGCATATTAAATTCAAACTCTTCCTCATAATCTGCTAGAATTTTATATGCACAATTTTGCATTAACTAACCAATGGCAGAAGTTTGTCCAACATTTCCATGCTAACCAACATTTCCTTGATCCAAAAGTATCCTGCTACGCCGACCAGGCTATTAAAACCAAAAACATTCAGATTTCAAATGAACACATAACAGTTAGATTTTCATTGATATTAACATTTAGATTAACATAAATTGAATACATTTAAAGTAAGAACTTCTCCCATTACATTTAACATGCTAAAACCAGTTTGAATGTCCACATAAACTCCCAATCCATCACTGGATTTCTGCATGAGGTTTTCATTGGGTTTTGTAATTTTTGTCGGCTTTCCTGTACGTCTTTTAGGGCCTACAGCATGTCTCTTGCCCTTGTTTTTCTCTTCAGCAACAACCTATATGAGTAGTATTATACATACATTATAACTACATTCATGAACTAACAAAGAATACAAAAAAATCGAACATAAATTTACACATGGTGATTCCCTAGTATGTAGGTTGCCTTGTTTGGACAAGTAGTCTTGTTATGCCCTGATTTCAGGCCATGACCATGGTATTTGTACCTTCCCATGTCTGAAGATTCCAAATTCTTTTTCTCAATCCTTCTCCACTATCTCTTATTGCATCTATCTTTTGTCAAAGTATAAAACACTAAACTCTATTTGCTTCCACTAATGGGACTGGGTATATCTAAGGTCACGCGGGCTAGGGCTATTGTTTTCCCGCCCATCTGACTTCAACATCCAACTCAGTTTTTTTTTGTACACGTATGCTAAAGTTAACACCAAGTGGCAGAATCGGGTCAACTCGTTACATTGATTGTTTATTAGGCCCAACAAAAAGACCAGTGGCTGATTTAGGCCCGAGGCCAAACGTTAATGGTTTTTACGTTATTTTTGCCAAAAAGAAAACAAGAAGAAAAGCAAAACTGGAACAGGGGAAAAACAAATGAGGAATGCTTACTGCTGGAGAAAACAATCTTAACCCAAGAAATTTCAGCATCTTTTTCAATCGATGATCAACGAGGTTGTTGTTGAAATACAAAACTTACAAGAATTTTGAGGCAATGAACGTTGTTTGAAGATTAAAGGCAGAGAACGCAGAGGAGGTTGGCAAATTGAAAGGTAAGGATGCAACATTATTGATGAAGATGAATAAAAAATAAAAAATTTATGGTATACGTTTTCTTGATGTTAATGTTGTTTGTGTTGCTAAAAAATGTTCTGTAGTTAGTGATGTACATGTAGAAATGTGAGAATGGATGGTGGTTCTAGATGTCTTTTGTAGTTGGATTTGAATGAGCAATGAGCTCTAGGTGTTCAGTAAAATGCCTGAACGAGTTTTGTATGTTCATGGTTACCTGTTGGAAGATATAATTAAACCATTAATTGAATGTGAACAAATTTCTTTATTTGAAAGCAATTGAGTAAATTGAACTAGTCCTAATTTACTTGATATGAGAAACATTAACAATATAGAAACAAAGCAACAAATATTTGGTTCAACATAGCCTAATGAGAGCTTAAGTGATTATGATGCATAGGTAGGCATACTTGTTTTTTATCGTTTAGTGTCTTAAGGAGGGGAAATATCAGTAATGAGTAAAATAACAGGAACATAAGTAAGTATGTTGTTAAAACTTATAATACATGAGGCAGGCTCATGTACTCCTAAAATCAATAACTTGCAGATATCAAGCATACTCAAATGGTGCATAGTTTATTAATGTCACTAAATAAATTTAAATTACCAACTAGCTGGATCAAGTAGTCAGAATAGCTGACCCCCCATTTCCCATGGATATACATCCTTACAATTAGTCATTTTCCAATGATATCCCACTCCATCTTGCATATAACTTGAGTAGTCTATAGGGCAACCAAGATCCAGAGGATAATAAGCAAGCTAATATCCCATGAAGACTTTATGCAAGTATGATTACAACAATAATTGAGTATAACTTCATAGAGATGATGTTTTGACCTTTTCAATATGCTGAAGCTCCTTCTAATACTCTTTTTTTTTTTGTGTACTTTAACTATTCTAATTGTGCCTTTCTATCAGCTGCATCAAATCAATCAAACTCAAAGATGTAAAACACATATAATTTATTTATCTTGATCACATTTTTAACTTGCAAGCTGGCAAACACATATCGAAAGAAAATTGTTAACTGTTTCACTATAAACTAAACCATTATGGCTTCTCATTACACTAATCCTGAAAATGCTCATAATTGAAGCTTTAGAAATCTGCTGCATAGACCTGTGGGTTTGTCTTCTCAATTTGATGGTTGTTTATTTTCCATACTAGCCTGTTATACTCTAAAACATATTCTCAAATAAATAGACAACATATACTGCATATAAACATGCAAGAGATTTGCAAGTAAGAACACTGGAAGGTTTTGTAGGAACTAACTCTAAACTAAAGGTTTGACTTAATGTTGACTTTCAACATGGTTTACTAGATGGCTCTGAAATTTAACAAGTGCTTATAAGATGTAAAATAAAGCATGTTTGAACTGAAAAGTAGGATAAATGGCTGCAGGAAGTTCGAATTCTGCAGAAACTAGTCTTGGTTGCCAAATGTTTGACCACAAGTTGACTTTATGATTGCAAAGGGCTTTAAGCTTGAAACTTTGCAGACACCTAGAACTTTATATTTTGAAGTTGAGCAATGTTTTAAATGAAGCTTTTGCTTGCTTGAATGTAGCTATTTCTTTGTTTTCAATTTTGGTCAGATTATGGCCTATTGGACCAATGTTAGAACACTAAAATTTGATCAATAACTTGTTAGTGTAGTTAAAATGAAGTTACATGTCACAACACTTAAATTTGATCACTTGAAACTGAAAAACCAGTGAAGCTTTTATCTAATATGAAAAAAAAAGCTTTCTTGATGTATACACTTGCTTTTTAATTTCTAAACACCTCACACACATCCCAAATACATCAAAGAATACTTCCACAAAGTTTTAGACCAAAATGATTTCTCTATTAAAAAGTCAATGGTAAGTTAAACTGTGCTAACATAAGGATTAATTTCCTACATAACTCTAACTTATGAAATTCAAGACAGAAGAGTTCAGCATTTGAGAAGATAAAACTTAAACTTGAAAAGTTAATATCCATAAATATATGCATCCTCCAATGCTTCCACAAACTTCAAACACTAAGTCATGACTTCTAAACTAACTGCATTCCTTCACTGATTCTGATTCTGACTTTCTTGCGTATGGAACTAATGGAAGGGCTCTAAATCTGCACAAGGGTTGGTTGCTAGTAGTTTATGCTTTCTCATTTACAACTTAGCTATTTGCACTTCTCTTAGATATTGAACTATCACAGTCTTCCGTGCTGAGCTTAGACCTTTGGCGACAAATAACTCCTCTTGTGAACCAGGCTACAAACCCAAAAAATAAGCTATTATTATTATTTTACATACAAGGTAATTATTGATGCTATAGAAACAAAAATACTAACATTCATTATGGTAATGCCAACATTGAAGTTTTGATGTCCAGAGCTTGTTGCATGAACATAATTGTTTATATCTTCCTGTTTTTCATAAAGAAATAAATTACAATTATTTTAAAGTTTGTAAGACTGTTAATTAATAATGTAAGAATTAACATATTACAGAAGTTGCATCAGCCATTCTTGGTGCAGAGGTTGAGCTATTTCTTAGTCTTCCTATATGTAGGTCAGCAACAGAAATTAGTTTTTACCATGTAATATGCACATAAACCTAGACGTAGAAATACAATACCACACACCTTGAATGCGAAATATTTCTTGTTATGTCCATAGTTTTTGAATAATCCACACTTGACCGTTCCACCATGCCTAGACATTTGATCACCCTTCACCATTTCCAATGCCTCCTTTCTTCTTTTTCTCCCTCGCCTCCCTATGACAGCCTTGTATTTTAGGTGTATAGGCTTTGGTTGATTACCTTTTTTCCAAAACATATTACTTGTCAAGGGGAACAACATATGTTCATATGCAGACAAGAACATTGTTTTACTGTAGCATGCATCTAAGTAATCCTCAAGTTGTTCTCCATGAAGTCCTTCCCTTTAGTTCATGGTATGATATCAAGTCTGTATCCACAGTCAACTGACTTCGCATCTCGCCAACATATTCATGACAATGCTTATCTTTGAACTGGCCATCATATATGAATATTAATGACGTAGATGTGTCTCATATTTTACAAAATAATTAAAATGATCAATTTTATGACAAATTCTTGTAATATATTGCAATGTCTTACAAACTAAGCAACAATGGCTGGAAACAATTCTCACAATCTATTTTTTCACAATACCCAGCCCAAACTCATCATTCATGCGTACATTCATATCATTAAAAACCGGCCACAAATAGATGGAAAAATTATGCCTTCAAATAACAATTTCAACATATATATTCAAGTTTAGTTTTAGTGTACGGCCCAAACCCTAACTTAAAATATGAGATAGATACCTTTTTGGTTTCTTCAACCTATATAATCCAAAAAAGCAACTCTACAAATCAACTACACCACTGAAAAACAACTTCCCTCTTGTTATTTGTCCTCTGGGACTGAATAAGCCTTATTCTAGTTGAATACTATTCCTTTTTTATTCGTCCTCTATTTTAGCTTCAACTCTTCAATTTTTTTTTTTTCCTTTCCTTGTGACTATCTCTCCCTTAGCAAATTGGGTACAAGTAGGCAAGGGCACGTGGTGGGTTGATGGCGTTTTGTGCCATGTCAGAGGTGCCGTCCATTATATGTTAATTAGGACTAACGGTGCAAACATTTTCTTAGGATTTGGACTTAATTAAAAAGATATAAAATTTCAGGACTTAAATAGAAAATATTGGCAAATTTTAGGGCTCATGGTGCACTTTCCCCAATGAGTTTTAAACTTCTAAGAACCTAATTAATCTTGCCTAAGATCCCTAATATAAATATTGGTCACCACTTGAAGGAAAAGGCTAAGAAATTCACATCCCTAAGCTCCTACCTAAACAGGAAAAACTGCTGCTTAGGTCCCTGGTCTCACCACTGTCCCTCCTTGAAACCCTAACCTTTCTCCCAAGTCGCCGCCATCCTTGGAACCGTCCCTGCTGCCGCTCGACGCTTCCAGCCTTCAGCAGCCAGTCCCGATGACGTCGAAAGTACCTATGCAGCCAGCCACGCCGCGCCACCTGTTCCCCGTTGCCGTCCAACGCCGAAGCAGCGAGGAAGAGACCGATCGCGATGCTTCCGCCTGCGTCCCGTCGTCTCCGACATCTCCGGCCATCGCTCCTACGTCCCATGAGGTCGCCACATCGCCGCCGGGTAAAGCCCAGGCAGCTTCTCCACCTTTCATCGCCGGCAAACGAAGAATTGAACGAGACCCGTTTTTCAACCCGCGAGCGGACCCGTTCCTGCGTCTGACCCAGCCAACTTTGCTTCTCTTTTGGTATAATTTTCACTTTAGTCCCCTTAACCTTCCTCTTCGTTCATACAAGTCACTAACTTTCTTCCATTTTTGCATATTAAGCACTGACAGCACATTCTTTGCACATTTGATTTTTGTTTATTTGTTCAGATTAGTCATCCATCAATTAAGCTAATAATATCATATACAATTACATTTTTAGGCTAGGAATTTAAATTTTGTACTAATTATTAATTTTTAGGTTTTAACTTTTAATTATTCATAACGCACTCCAAAAATCAATTTTAGAGTATTCATTTCACGTGGGTTTAATAAAATTCTAGGATGAATTTTGGATGATAATTAAAAACAAGTTTCAAAATTCATATCCGGCTGATCCAATAGGACCCATGGTTTGGATAATTTGCTTACAATCCTTAAAAAAATAATAATTAAATTTCAATATCCTTATCCCAATGATCTGACAGGATTTATGGTTTAAATTAATAATTAACTAAAATATTTAAAAGATAAATGAAGATAAAAAAATTTATTAAAATAGATTAAGTTTTTAGGTTTTACATCCAGGTGGTCCAATATGATTCACGGTTTGGAAATATCAAAATTTCATATAGTATATAAAATCAAGTAGTAAAGTTTCGAAGTCCATAGCTGGGTAATTCAATAAAATCTATGGTTTGGAAATTAATTAAATTATTTAAAGCAAGTAAAATAAAATTTAAATCAAACTAATATGGTAATTTTTTAGCACTATAATAAAGTTGTTTTAATGTAATCATACTCTTGAACCCTTCGAAATCTTGTAAACTTTTTAAAGGTATCTAATCAATTTAAGTGAAATCATGACGACTCCAAAAAAACACGTTGCTATATTACTGATCAGCACAAGCATGTGCCGCTAGCTGCTGCTGCAAAATCACGAAACAAAACACGCAAATAAAATCCAAATCGGTGGTTAGGGGGGGAAAACAAATAATTACTTAGCTTATATTGTCAATAGCGGATGAGATAAGCTCATAAGGTTAGTCTAGTGGTTATTAGAGGAGCCAAGTGTGATTAGGTAGAGAATCACGTCAAACTACAAATTTTGGATGAAGGAAGTGATGAATTCATATGGATTAGCATGTGGCAGTCGCTGCTACAACAGCAATCATAAGGCCGAATAGTGACCACATGGAATGCCCTCACCCCCATTATGTTTGTCCTTTTATTTCTTTACGAGGATAAACTTATTGTTAGTTTAAGTTGTAAGCGTGCAGCTTAATTTTATGTAAGTAATGAATAATTAAGTTCAAGTTTTGTGAATAAACCGGATACATGGGGCGAGAAATTTGTGTTTATACATAGTTTAGTTTGGATTAATCGATGTCCAATTGAAACTTCTAAAGACTATTATAAATCGCACAAGAGAAGAAAAACAAATGATATAAGTTTTTTAAGGTGGCACGTTTATGCACATAATACATCTTGGTCTGCTTTTGATGGGAGTATGTAGTGAAGGCAGGCTTTGGTGTTGTTGTGGGGGATCATCATGAATCACCAGCCACCGCGCGCTCCCACAAACATAGATGTATGCTTTAATTTTTGAAGTCGCATGTCGCTTTTGGTCTTCCTCAGTTGCGAGGTCAACAAGCCAAGTTCCTTGGCTAATCTCGCGTGGGGCTCTCTTCCTTTCATCATCCCCCACTCTTTTTCTTTTTTTTTTTTTCCATTAATAATTGCCTCTTGTAGTATTTATTCACGGACACAGATTAGGTTAAAGGTGGTCAATTGATGGAGAGTAGTTCATACATATACCTGCATGTTATGTGTGTGCCAAATAAATCTACCTTTGATAAAATATTAAAGTATATATTCGAAAGAAGTCGATGGAAGTCCTTCCACTTAGCACACCAAAGCCTTAATTTTTTGTTTTTGGTCTAAGATCTCGATAGCTACATTGAGCTTTCACATATTATATATTTCAGTTGGGTCGTACCTCAATTAGAAATGAATCTCTCCCAAAATCTATTTTTCTATTCATAAGACTTAAACTCAAGATCTTATTTAAAGATTTACCCAAAAGATGATGAGCTCCTTTGCAGTCAACCTCATAGTAGGCGTTTGGTACTAAAACTTTAATCTAGTAATTAAGATTGATGACTATTATGGGCTAATCTAAGCTTCATTAGTTCCCTCACTTTGCAGTTAACCCTGAACTTGGTTAAACGGGTCAGTCAACCCCTTTGACCCACACGTGTCATCATGTGATCATTGTCTTTAACGTCGTTTGCCCCATCTATGTCTTGCCATGTTTTTTGCAAAATGTTTCTTGGCACCAGTGAGATCGCCCAAAGCCTCGACGGAACATGGTGGATGCAAGTGAGTTTAGGGCACACATACACCCTTGTGTTCACTTCCTCGCTTGATCTCTGCCTCAGCATCCATGGCAGATTACATCCCTGCCTACTATGCTACATATTCTAGTTCCTCCGAATACCTTGGTTGGAAAATTCACTCATGAATGGGTTTGTTGCCAAAAAAAGTCTTAGGAGAAGGAGCAATCACCTCCGCATCTATATCTGCACCCATGAAATTTCCGTTATTTGTTCGATTGATGCTCCTCGTTCGTTTTGTCCTCTGCCATGATTGTGCAAACAAAGGGAGAATGACACTAGAGGACTAGTGGGAGGTGGGTTTGTCTTTGGTGAAAAGGTATTGATGTCAGTAGTGCTAATTGAAGTAGAGAAGCTGGTGGAAGACGGTGCCCTTTACTTGGGGATTTCTGGGCATAGCATTTAAGAAGGATTAGAATAGGGCAAAGAGGTCATGAGGAAGACGATGGGTGTTTTGTAAAGTTTATAAAACTAGGATAAATTAGGAAACAATTAGGAAGTTTAGGAGAGGTTATATAGTTTTTTTTTCTATTATTATCTATAGAATATAATTATGAATTTCTCCCCGTTATTTATATTTAGTTGTAGTTCAAAGTCTTAAGGATTTATTCGTGCCACCAAACCTGGGACAACAAATGTTTTTTATACTTATTGAAATCACATGACTGCACGTGATGGTCAAGAGGGCTAATTGACCTACTCAACCAAGTTTAGGGGCTGAGTTGCCCTGAGTTGAAGTCTAGGGGGTTAAGTGTCTAGGTCAACCAAGTTTGGGGGCTGAAGATGTATTTTGGCCAACTATCTCTATCAAGAATTCATTGACCAACTATGTGCTAGAGGAACTTCTCCATTAAAAGCTTCAGTACAAAAAGAACTAAAGAAAATCTAAAATTTGCGTAAAATGCCACTCTATGAAAAATTACTATAGTTGGTTAATGAGAGAATTTTACATAGCTCTCACCAAAGCAGTTTTCATTTTTCAACGCCTGTCGCGAAGGAGGTAATAATTTTATAGTGACAAAATGACATAACAATTAATTAACTGTGAAAAGGACTTCCACTTGATCTCTTTAAGTCATTAAAAAAACGAATTATAATTTTTAACAATTGACTGATACAAACATGTCTGCGGACTCTTGCTCGGCATGAAACCTCAAAATGTTTTCTATGTCCGACCGATTAGAGATGTAAGTGTTTGAAAGGGTTAATTACAATATGCTCCCTAAATTTTTGGTGAAATTACACTTTACCTCTTCTATTTAAAAAATATACACTTTACCCCATGCCTTTTTAATGCAATCCGACATCAACTTCTGATTTAGACTATACAGTTTTCATCATCAAGTAATTTCAATTTTTATAACATTTTTTATAATTAATTGACATTTAAAAAATATTATTTTAAAAAGTAAAAGAAATACAAAAAGAAAAAGTGATAATTTAAAATATTCTTTAACAATAAAAAAAATATTATACAGATTAAAATTACTGGAAAGTTATTACTGTAAAGTTTGAATTAGGATTTCAAAAGTTGCTGCTAGATTATATTAAAAAGACAGGGTGTAAAATGTATATTTCTAAAATAGGAGGAATAAAGTATAATTTCAGGTTTAGAGGGCAAATTATAATTATCCCTTTTAAAAAAATAAGCTTAATTTTATGACAGTCATTTAGCTTTTGAGAAACTAATCATGGTTTATTAACTTTTATTTTCCGTTTTCTAGCCGTTTGGAACATTAATTTTTGCAAAAACGACTACTTCTCCGTTTCTTAACTCCCAACAGCTTAAAATAAACCTATATATATAATATCAGTAAATTGCACTTGTGGCCCTTAACCTTTGATTATTATCTTATTTTGGACCCTAACTTCAAAACCTCACATAAGAAGTCCTCAACCTTAACTTTTTGTTTCATTTTAGACCTTTAAATGACGGAAAGCATTAAAATTGATGGAACTTGTCACATGGAGTGCCAGTGTGGGCAATTTGCCACAGTGGCACTATGAATCAGCAGTTATAGATGATATGGAAAAGAAAAAAATGCTAAAAAATGGATATGCAAAATGGGAAAAAATTGTCTAGGTTGCCTTCATTGCCTCTTCCTCTCCTTTGCCCATCACAAGCTGCCTCTCCCACCGTCCACACAACGTCTCTTCATTGCCTCTTCTTGGCAGCCCTTCTGCTATCCGCTCCCTTGCCGTTCGTTGTCGATTGCGCTTCCTTTACTCGCCATCCACCTTTTTACTGTTCGCCGTCTATAGTGCCTTATTTGCCTGCCGTCAAACTAGGCCTTCCATTGATCATGCATCCTTTGCTTGTCATCAAATCGGGCCCATTGGACCTGCCGGCCAAGGATAGAATCACGAAATCACAAAACCGATTAGAACAAACTTGTTGGACATAGCGACCTGGGACAGAATCGCGAAATCATCTATTATTATTTTACTTCGGCCCATTGCGAATTGTTGAGAAATCGCGGCTTCGATTTCGACATCAAACTGTACTCCTTACTGAATTGCCAGTCAACGGGAATCGAGTAGAGAGATTCCGCATTGGGCTTATGTACAAATTACTGATCTCCAATTTCGCCACCGTCCTCGATTATCCAATTGGCCACCACAAGAAACGCCTTCGTCTAATTCAGAGAAATGGTAGTTATCGATTTCCCCTACTTTGGATCAACTTCATAACAATGGTAGAGCATCGATTGCACTGGCCTAGGCAGTCAACGCCGACGCAACCGTCAAGATGATTGGTGCCGGTAGAGAAAAGGTCTAGCTGGGTTAGGGATTTTAATTTTTTCTTCATTTTCCACATCATTGTTAGAGTTCATTTTTATTGCGCCATGTGGTAAATCACCTCAAGCTGTCATGCCACACAACCCATTTCGTTAATTTTAACATTTTCTGTCATTCAAATGTCTAAAATGAAACAAAAACTTAAGGTTAAGGACTTCACATGTGAGGTTTTGAGGTTAAGGTCTAAAATAGAACAATAATAAAATGTTAGGGGCCATGAGTGCAATTTACCCTATATAATGTGTATTTGTGTTTTGGTTTTGAATGTGCATTCTCTTGACCACCCCCTCATTCTATTCTTATTTTTAGCATCTTTAAATAATATTAGGTAAAGGAATATGCTGTTGGAGCTTTACTTTACAAAAATGTGTGCCCATGTTTGGGCAACTTTAGTAAGCTAAACAAGATAGTTTAGTTGTTTTATCCTGAATGTGGTGTGACCGAGACCATTGCACTGTGTTACACAATATGTCCAAAAAAAAAATGGATAGAGCTATAACTCATCCTAACTAGTCTTGGTAATATAGGTGTTATTTCCTTGTTAACTATGTATGTGCTTCGGTATTTATCTGGTTATTGCTTATTTTATGTTATTTTCACTGATTCTATGATTATAATGGTTCATATTTGTTACCATGTTGGGCTTTGGTGATTTAAGCCCATTGATAAGGCCCTATCAAATAGGTAGCACTAGTGAGCTAGTGGCTTTGCTATGTCTGAATTGATCTCTCCTGAGCAGAATAACCTTTTTTCTACTACTCTTTAACGTCTCGTCTCTAGAAGTAAACAACAACAATGGAAAAGAGTAGGAACAACAATCGTCCTCTATTCATAAGCACAAAAGACTTGACACATTGGTTACACATGGTGTAACTCTGAGATTTTGAATCTGTAACTGTCTAATCAGTGTCATTTCTCTGTGATGGTCATGGTTTGTAACTCCCAAAAGCTAAACCACATAGTTTGCATTAATGCATGACTCCAACAATCAAAAACCACAACCAACAGTTCATCCCATGGGTTCACATTAATGCATGACTCCATCAATAGAAAACCACTCATTTATGATGCATATCAATGGATTTTGTAAGGGAAAATAATATGTTTCACCAGGTGTAGCTCCACATGCCTGCCCATGGGGGAGGAAAAGGGAAAGCACATGCTAAGCTTGAAGACATGACTTGGTCTTTACAAGTATGGGTCTTCGACCAGCTTCGAAAAATTCTAAACATCCCAAAACCTGTAAATACTCCCATTTCTCCTTATTTAAGGGGACTCTCCCTCTCTCTCTCCCTCTCCCTCTCTCTCCCTCTCTCACTCTCTTTGCTTTTCATTAGCTTTTTCAATTCTTTTAAAAATCTCAAAGTTCACATTCTAACTTAGGTATCAGAGTGTTTATATGCGTTCACTCCCTTATCAAGGCTTACATTAGGATTGTTCGGAGAAGACTTGGGTACCCTCTACTTGGAGCTCATACTCTTACAATGAAGCATTGCATTCATCCAAAACCTCGCAAGAAAGGAATTAACAAGTTGAGGGCGTCGCTTGAGTTGAGAAAGTTGAAAAAAATATCAAAAAAATAGAATAGAAAACTACATTAACAACTAGTTAGGTCGGTGATAGAAGATCTGTTTTCCTATTAAGAAATAAGAAAATTAAAATGTAACAAACAACAAACATCTGTTACGCATCTGGACCATTCATGACGATGGATTTCATGTGACACCTACTGTCACGGGCGGCCCAAATACATAACATATGTCTATCATCTATGACGCTGTCATGGTTCTAAGAAATAATAACTTGAGCTTTGAAAATTGAGATAGTAGTTCTTATTTGATAGCAAAAGTCAAATTCTCAATTTTCTAATATCATGCGTATAAAATGAATTATTTGTGTTTTCAATTAATTTTTTGAACTCGTTGTAAAAAAAATTAAAATGAATTAGTCATTTTATAAAAGTTAACGACCATATATATTAGGGTAAATTGTATGCATTAACTCCAATTTTTTAATTCTGTTTCAGTTTTAACCTCAAGCTCCATTTTGTTCATTGCCCCTCCCTAACATAGTTAAAACGTTTCATTTTGAACCTTTTTTAGATAGGATCCGTTATATAGGATAAAAAATGACATGTCAATATAAAATTGTAGGGGAAATGTTTGTTTTAACTCTTGTAAAAAATTTTATTGCAAAAAAAAAGCTTTAAAACTTTCAAATCTCCTTCTCCTCCCTCCCCGACAGCCCCATCTTCAGCCTCCCTCTCAAGCCTCCTTTCCACAATGAGGGTAATGAATCAGGCCTCCCTTTCACGAATCGGGTGGACTTGGACAAATTGGAGGCACTTGGATAAACTAAAGGTGGACGAATCAAGTGAAGTTAAACGAATCAAAGGCAAACTCCAACAAAATTGAAGACACCATCGTATCTCCATCCTGAATCGGAGCATCAGTTGCATCTCCAACCGAATCAATTCAGGAAATGGGCAGCCCCTCATCAAGCTCAAGCATATTGGTTTCAACGATGACGGTGCCATTATGGACGATGGCAAGGGTGAAGAAGGCCGATCAAGGTTGTGGGTAGTGGAGTCGCTGGGGCCGATGAAGAAATCGGACGACGGTGTGTGCGTACTTGATGGGAGATTGACGGTTGGTTGGATTAGATTGGGGAGGTCATTGCAATGTACGAGGGAGGTGGTTACGGCCTCAGATGGGTTGGATAATATGAAAGAAGTGGTTGAGGCGTATGAGGTGGCAGTGGAGTAGCCAAAAAGGTGGTGAACGAATGAGGCAAACCAGATAAGGCTAGTTCAACGGAAACAAAAGCAAGGAAGAAGCGTGAGGGAGTTTTTTTGCTAGATTTGAAAATTCTAAAGCTTTTTTTGGTAAAGAGAATTTTTACAAGGGTTAAAACAAACAATTTCCCCTACACTCTTATGCTGACGTGTTATCTGCCATCAAATATAACGGATTCCATCAAAAAAATGTTCAAAATGGAATGTTTTAGCCATGTTAGGGAAGTGTAACGAACAAAATAGAGGTTAAGGTTAGAGCTAAAACATAATTAAAAGGTTGGTGTTAACACATGCAATTTACCCATATATATATTACAATAACTAAGCTGGGGGCCAAAAATGGATAACAATTAATTTTCTCCTCTTCATGTCATTTTGCCAACTAATGGAATGGGCCCAAATTTAAAACGGCATCTAAAAAGAGATCGGTGACCGGATTGAGCAAAAACGTAAACGATATTGGTGAGTTGATCAATTTCGCATTAATTTAGCTTTTGCACAAAATATAAGACTTCTCAACGCCGCCATTTGTCATGTATCAGTCCATTTTTCTTGTGATTCAGTTCACATATCTTTAATAAGAAGCATGATGTGTTGATTGGTGTGCCGATTTCTTTGAGAAGTAAAATTGGTGGTATAGATTAGGGCAAGGGCAATTAATTTAGGGTAAAATTACAAGTATATTTTATTGCGAAGCAGATTTTAAGAATAGGAGGAGGTGGGGTGGGGGTGGCGCTTGGCAGCAACATACAACTCGCTGCCTACCAAATCCTTGCCTCATTTCCTTTTGGTGGTAAGGAAAAGGATTTGTGTTCCACCAACTCTTCCACATCCATCTTCGCCCCCCTTATCCAAACTTTGCTACTATTTATCCTTTTTCCTTTACTAGTGGAGGTTCTTTTGAACAAGTATATTTCATTTTTTCTTTTTGGCCCACGAAATTATTAAGTACTAATATATAAACGCTTTTAACAATTGCATCTCAACACTCCTTTTCCTCCCTCCTCAACTTGCACGCCCCAATTAAGTGCAACCCAACTTCTCAGTGAAAATTCCGTCCTTTATTGAAAAAAAATATATGCATTGTTTTCAGAAATGGAAGACTGTCCCTTCCTTATTTATAAAAGAAAAAGACGACTTATATAAGTAAACTGTACAGCTAAAAAACGTATATAAGATTGTTGATCAATTAGCTTCAAAATTTAAAAATCATATTCGAGTGTAACTTTTAGTATCAGAAGTAACAGATATCAATATTTTCATTTCCATAAAATCAATATTAATGAACCAACCCGTAAAATTTAAGACATATACTCATAAAAAGAATTTTTATCAATTTTCGAGTCAATTGAAGAACACTCACACATTCCTCCAAGGTGGAGAAGGTTATGTCAAGAGACAGGATTACCTTCACTTATGTAGCCGAACTAAGTTAGTTGGATCTTTGAAGGGATAACAAAAAAAAAAAAAGAATAATTACAATTTGCCCTTGAAATTTAGATTAAATTATACTTTGCCCTTCTTATTTCAGAAATATATACTTTGCTCATTGTCATTTTAATACAGTCCCACAGAAACTTTTAAAATTTTAATTTAGATTTTACATTAATTATCTTTAAGTAATTTTAATCTGTATGGTATTTTTTTATAATTAATTGATATTTAAAAATATTTATTTGTATTTACAGAAAAAAAATTAATAATTTAAAATGATTGTTAGCTGTAAAAAAAAAGACTTTACAGATTGAAATTACTAAAAGATTGCTACTATAATGTCTAAATAAAGATTTCAGAAGTTATTGTCCGATTATATTAAAAGGATAAGAGGGAAAGTGTAAATTTCTAAAACAAAATTGGACAAAGTCTAATTTTACCTAAATATCAGGACCGAATTGTAATTAACCCAAAAAATCTCTTTTTTGTTTCTTTGCTTCAAATAGATGAGAGAATACTTAATGCTGTCTAACATCTCCATGACGTATAGATAATTTAATGCCTAAGAATTAGAAATTATAATTCATTATGACTTTGATGGTTCATCTCCATTATAAATAGATGGACTCATTTAAATCTTTTATTGCGGCTCACTAAAATCAAGTGTTATATTTTCAATAGAGTTAAGATTGAACCGTCATTGAATCAGATAGGGAACTCCTCTTTTTACCCAATTTTTTACATTAATATATATGACATGGGTGATATATTTTTAAAATTTGACTTGCCATTACATTATTTCCTTAAATGCGAACCCCGGGTTATTAGAATACTAGAATTCGTGTATAGATACCCTTTTTACCACCAATTTTCACCGTTATGTATGTATCTTAAAAAAATCCCATAGTATTGAATCAGATAGGGAACTCCTCTTTTTACCTAATTTACATTACTATATATGACATGGGTGATATATTTTTAAAATTTGACTTGCTATTACATTATTTCCTTAAATGCGGCACCCACGTTATTAGAATACTAGAATTCGTGTATAGATATCCTTTTTACCACGATTCTTCACCATTACGTATGTACCTTAAAAGAATCTTACAGTCGGAACATGTCTTTAGGCTTATAATAGATCTTCTTTATAGGTTACAAGGTATACGTTTAATATATTCAACAGAAAACCTTTTCTAAGGTTCCTATATACTCTTCTTGAGTACATTTTAACTTAAGTACCAAATAGTTTTTCTTAAACACACAACTTTAAAATCTGCTAGCCTTATCTTTTACTGTGGGTTCAATAATCTGTAAAGTCTTATGCGGTTCACTCAACCTACTCAGATATCAAGGCGCTTTCTCTAACATATTTGATCGTACTCATTCTCCTTTTAATTTGAAAACATTTTATAACATAATTAGGAATATATGAAAAGAAATTTTGAAGGTCTAGGCAAAATTCATAAATTACATGCCTTGAGAGCGCTTACTTGGATTTCTTTGTGCTGCGGGATTTGAACGGCAATACCGATAATCCCCAGTTATATGATATCACGAGTTGAGAATTGCTTTTACTAATTAGGTCCGCTTACAGGTTTGATGCTTAAATGCACTCAATCCTTTCATTTGATGCTTCAATGCGCCATGCTCCGTCGTCAACCCACACCATCACAAATGGAGAGAGAGAGAGAGAGAGAGAGAGAGAGAGAGAGATTGATTTCCACCTATATACACATTATATTTTTTTATTTTTGCCCAGATATACACATTATATTCATATGGCCTAATCTACAAACATTACATATATATTGGTATTGCTACTAAATCTCTAATAACGCTATTCTAAAATTAGGTAAGGACAAATCTATCATTGTATAAGTCCTAACTATCTTTAGGTCAGTTATTTAAACTTAAAAAAGCTAATACTATATAGGCATAATAATCATTGAATAAATTTTTTTTAATAGTTTAATGAATTTTTTATTAATTTTTCTATTTTTGGGTTGAGTAACTAAAAAATTCATTAGATTGTGAAAAATGTTCAATGAGTTATTAGATTTATATAATATTAGTATTACTTTTGTAGAAATAAAAACTAAGCATTTTTAATTAATCTAATTAAGTTAAAATGAATCAAACCCTTAATAATTACTTGGGTCAATCACACTTTTCCCATAACTTTAGTTATATTTGCAAATTTACCCCTATATTGCAAAAGCTAGTCTTATCTCCTTATTCTCCTCTTATTTTACATTGTCTACTATCAACTTTGAAATATTGATTTAATTGTTAAATAATTATCTTTTAATAAATTGAAACTGTTTGACAATGATCTTAAAAATTGATAGACAATGTGAATTTTCTCTAATTTTTTATGTGATAAATGGATCTACATTCCAAGCAAATAAAAATAGTGTCAAATGCCAACTTCCAAAACAACAATAGAAGAACAACTGCTGGGAAAGATTCCCTCCATAAATAGAAGTTGCTAGTCTTCAAACCAATAGATCATAAATCATGATGCAAACTATTAGCGTCCATGTAGGTGTGCACCACCCACCAAGCTTCTATAGCTTACCAAGAACACTTTGAATATCCAAAATCCAATTGCTTGCTTCAAAGGTAGGCAATAGCCTTCCATGCAAGACATCAACTGCTGACCTGGCATAAAACTTCAAGATGATACAATCCAATCCTAAATCATGCCACATTAGCTTATTAAAGAACCATTACTCAAAAAGGATAGGATTAACCAAACCCCCTTTATGGACTGCCAGAGCTTCCACCATCATTCCATTACAATCCTACATTATTACCCTTGGTCCCAACTCTTTGTTTTCCATCACAACTATATATGTATTAACTCTTACCCATTTGACACGAGGCGGTGACCAAGAAAAAACTCTTCTAACCATGTCATCAGCCTCATGTAACACTATGAGCTTATTTTGAAAAAGTCTAGCATGCTAAGTCACTGCAAAGCTTCAACCAGTTAGCTTTTCATGGATAATATCATTGTAGATTAACCATAATACCCATAAAGTGATAATGATAATCTTTCATAGGGGTTTTGATTGCTTGGCAGTCAAAGTAACAGATCAGTTAATAATGGTTGGAGCCTCTAGATCATGAACATATGCTAACTTGAGTTCACTCCTAATTTGACGAGAGAACTGACACTCTTTAACTAAACGAATCCTTGAGTCTTCTTGCTCATGACAAAATAAAACAAGAACTACCTAATGTCACATGTCGTTGTATCATTTTTTTTTTACTAAAAGAAGGCCAACACATAATCTTCTTGCAAAACTTTAATCTTCTTCAGCACATGTTCAGTCTAAATATATTTTTAGACTCAACGATTGTTTGGCGGCATAAATAGAGGATCTCTTTCTTCTCCCAAAGCTATTTTATACCTTTTGAAAAAATAATAACCATCATGAGTAAAGTGCCAAACTAAACGATAAGGACCCCCCAGCCCCTCTAACAAGAATCCAGGATATAGCTTGCATATAGCTTGTATATCCTCTGGTTAGAAAATTTATCCAAGGCTAAATCCCAAATAATTTCTATTTCACCCATTAATTAGCTTACATAGTAGATGGCTCAAGAACCTAGGGTAGTGTCGATGACAGAAAGTGCCCAATCCTTGATATCTAGTTGTCCTTTCATATGTGCATTCCTAACCATCTCCAATTCTGCATTTAAGACCTTTCTCTAAAATTTTCTAGCATACCAAGACATTATATCTAAAAGAGCTATTATCTTATTTTTTGCCTTAGAAAAGGAACAGAAAAAAAAAGCATTTTCTTTTAAGGACTTAAGAACATAAACATAACTTAGCTAGACCTAGTCTCAACCCTCGCTTGGCCAATAAGGGTAAATTGAATGTAAAGAGGTCTTAGGCTTTAACTCATTTATACTCTTTTTGCATGCATAAGGTGATCCTACATATCGCATCAAATTCAAGATTTATGCTACCTAAACTGCCACAAAAAAATTATTTAAGATCCCTTGTATGGCTGAACAAGTACCCTTGAAATCTAAAAGAATAGCCAAGACATAAACTGGGATTGATTGAGCAACTGGCTTGATCAAGGTCTCACATGATGCCAACTATTCACCAACTTCAAAATCATATCCTTAAGATAACTAAATGCCTCTTTCTTCTTCCATTGAACAACCATTAATAGTCCTAAGTATTTTTCTATATTCTCTCCTTATTAACCCCAAAAACATTCACAAACAGCCTTTTATCCTTCATTCATTTGTTTCAGCTAAAGTACATAGCTGACTTGCTGAAATTTATCAGTTGACCAGAAGCACATTCATACTATGAGAGCATCAGAGATATCTGCTCTGCATTCTGAGGATTAGCCTTACAAAAAATAAAAAATATCATCTACAAAGAGAAGATAAGATATATATGACCCATTTTTGCCCATATTCAATCCTGAAATATTCTATCTTTCCATGTACGTCAAAGGAGATACAATAGCCTTTTCACATATAAGATAAAGAGATAAAATGATCATGGGTTGCCTTGGCTCAATCCATGTTGTAGAACAAACTCATCCAAAAGAAAATCATTTAAATGGATCTCAAATGTAACCTAACATACACAATCTAACACTACATGGATAAGTTTTTCCCAAAAGCTAAGCTTCTGCATAATCTGCTGAAAAAGACTAAACTTGATACAGTCATACACTTTAGACATGTTAAACTTTAAAATATAGAAACTCTATTCACCATGCCTCATATTACAAAAGGCCATGTAATAGGTCAAAGGCTACTAAACTATTATCAGTCCCCTCTTAAGAAAAGCACAATTTTTCTTCTGATATGATATTTGGAAGAGCGCGTCTAAGATAATTTACAATAGTATTAAAGATTAGCTTGTATATGATGTTGCATAAGCTAATAGGCCTCAAGTGTGACATTCTATATGGTCACCGCCTTAGGTGTTAGGACGATAGTTGTATGATTGACCTCCTGTGACGAACCAAGAGAATTCAAAATATCAAGAAAATAAGAAGCAATGTCAACTCATACTTGCTACCAGTAATATTGAGAAAATAATGTCAAAAGATTGTTTGATCTGAGGCCTTAAGTACGGCCATCTCCTTTAGACTCATCTTCAGTTATTCTATTGCATAAACATCATTTAGGTTCTAATTGACTTCTAGAGGAACAACCGTGGGAACCCAGTAAAGGACATCCTTAAAGCCCAAAGGATTTGAAGAAGAAAAGATCTTCTTAACACAGTGCAATATCCAACATCTTTCCACATGAATCCAACCAAACTCCCACCTGATTTTGTTGCCTTGTTATAGTATTTGTCCCTTTTTTTGTTGGGACACAGAAAAAAAGGGTATTTTATTAGCATTTTTCAACCAGTTAATATAAGACCACTTTACCGCAACATAATTTCCTCCACTCCTCCAATTCTCAGATATCCCATTTCATTTATTTCATCCGAGCAAAGCTCCCAGTGGTTAAAGCCTCCATCACAACCATCCATAACTCATCATCTAACTTCTTATAAGACTATCCTACTTTTTTGAAAACATATATATTCTAGATAGTGAATGATTGTTGGAACTTCTCTATTTTCTAGGCATTATATAGAAAGAAGACTAAAAAAGCCATAAATCACAATCCAACCTATCACAATCTTCATTCCAAGTCTACATTTTTTCAAACTTGAATTATAGAGAAGGTCGACAATGTTTTCATCTCTAAAATAGATGAAGGAATACTCCAACATGATCAGAGAAGCAAATGTTCTTATTCATGACTTGGGCATCTAAGAAGATTCATTGCCATGATTTAAGGCAATTGCTTGGATCATATAGAACCAAATTACCTTTCCTTACAGGTAAAATTCAGTCTTGTATACCTACGGTCCTCCAAGCTACAAACCATTAAAGCCTGCTTAAAATTTTCCATTAATTTAATATCCCTATCATCTCTATTTTTATTTTCTTCCTAAAATGATCAATTTTTTTCTCTATTTAAAGACAAAATAGTCTCTCTTTTTTTACTGGTATTGAAAAATATAGGGAATGGTTATAGGTTTCCATCTTAAGGAGTAAAAATATAAATAATAATGGACCTTTATATGAAGAATGTAACAAACCCAAACTATTTTACTCTATGAACTACTGACCTATTACCATAGGAAGTCCATCACATAAATATGGAACATATATACTTGAATTACGATGTCATGTAAATCGCCATCACGCACCTCTTAGTATAAAAATGTCATAAGTCCTAAAATTTTGGTACAATCCTGAATATTTTAAGATATTGGTAAAAGTCCTAAATTTCTTAATATTTGATATTGGAAAGTTCTATATATTGTTTCAATGACCAAATGGCAATAATTAACAAAAAAAATTAGAGAAATAAAATATTTTTTATAAAAGTGATGACAAGCTATTATGCAAATTAATTTTTCAATAGACATATCTGTATTTAATATTTTGAGAATAATTATTCAATAAAGGTTCAATATAAATATTTAAATTGGTTTCATCACATATAGATTAACAATGGCAACATTGAATATTTTTTTAAGAAAATATACAACTAGATCAAACAAACCACCTTAATCCATTAGTAATTCATATATTTTTTGTAGCTTCCATAGAATATGGTGTGTTATCAGAATGGTTAGCATGTTACAATTGAAAGTAAGAAGAGCTAGGTTGGAATCATGTGGATGTCTTTTTTTGTGCTTTTTCTATATGCTTTTATTCTTTCTTTTTTTTTCATTTTTCATAATTTTTACCATTTTTCTTAGCAATCTCCTTAACTAGTTTTTAAGGAACAATCATTTTCCACAATTGTTAATTTTCTTGTTCTGTTACTTTTTCTTTTGAATCTTTTCTATGATTTGTATCTCCTTGTTGATTTATTTATTTTTAATAAAAAAATAAAGTACAATGCATAAAATAATATATAAGAACTAAAAAAGAACAGAAGCGAAATAGAACGAGAAATGATAGTATAAGAACAAACATAAGAATGTTAATTGTGTTCTTTTAATTGCACTAAGTATATATTCTTTTGAGTCTGACTTAGATAATGGTTGGATGATGAATGAAGTGGATTTCTTAGAAGATGAAGTGAGAATGAAGATAAAGAGATGGATTATGTGGAAGAGATTGAGCTAGCAAACATTTCAACATAATTGGCCAATCATGTTTGTACAACTATTATTATTATTATTATTATTTGCAATAAGCATGAATTCTGATAATCTCTTTCAAATTCAAAATTAAAAGAGGGAATTATTAACAAAGTCAATTAAGAGGAAATTGCAAAGGATGCTTCTGTTCCAATGCGAGGTTGCATTAATTGCCCTTTAGATATTCCCAATAATGAGGCAAATCTTACACAACAAAATGTAACTTGTGGAATAGAAGTTTTGGCATCAAATAAGTATCACAAGTCTAGATTTAGCTCAATTTACAACCAAGCCAAAAAGGTTCAAAAGGCCATAGGTCCTAAATGGGGTTCCATGCATGTGTTATCAGAAACCCCCTCAAGAAAATTGGTTAAGAAAAAAAAATAACGGCCAAAGAGATTAGTTGCCTTTGGAGGCTAATTCAAAGCTGTCATCAGATGGTTTGATCTCAAATAGTATCATAAACTTCAGGAATAAGTTAATTAAGAATGAAAAAAACTATCGATTTAGCAAGTTTAGAAGAAGATAGCATGGAGGAAGCAGAGAAAACCTTGGCTTTAAGCCTCAAGCTTGGGATGCAAGTTTCATGCCCGACAGATGTTTTGGTTCAAAATTTAAGAGATGTTGATATCAAAGAAATAAAATGCTTATTCCATGATGGACTGGAGAGCCTTTTTTCTAAATGAAGATTCTCAGCCTAATATTAGAGGTGTGAAAATGAAACAGAAGAAACCTATTATAAAGGAGCTACCACGGAAGAACAAACCTATTATAAAGGAGCTACCACGGAAGAACAATGTGAACCTTTTACTTTTTTTAGAAACATAAATTATCAATGCTTCAATACCATTGATCAAATCATTATAGCATTCTAGTTGCTTCTGCTTTATGAAGAGGAATGGAATAGGTAAATCAAGTGGTCTCTTATGTATATAGAACCCAAATTCCTTGTTTATTGAAGACTCATTCAGTGGAGATGGCTTCTTAGGCATCATCGAAAGATAGAATGACTTAAATTCTTTGATTCTTATCATTTATCTTTATGCTCCTCAATGTCCAATTAAAAAAAAAAAGATTTATGTGAGAACCTTTGTCAGATTATAACTATGTTTGATGGTCCTTGGTGCTACATAAAGGAGTTGAATGTGGTAGTCTCTACTCAAGAAAAGAAAGGCTATATTAATAACTTAGCAGAGATTAATGCTTTTAAAAACTCTCTCAGATTCTCTTAAATGGATCTTCCTTTATGTGCCAAAAAATTTTCTTAGTACAACTCCAAAGGATCAAAGATGAGTAAAATAGATTGGGCATTTGTTTCCTAAAATTTTCCCAATCTTTGGTTGGGTCTCTCCTTAGTTAGTCATGAGTGCAATGTTTCAGATCATTGTGCCATCATTCTCAAACAGAATCTGGTGGACTTTGGTCTAACCCCTTTTAAATTCTTCAATATATGGTTCAATCATAAAGAGTTTCTTCCCTTGGTGTTAAAAAATGAGGGTGCATGAGTTTTAGAGGATTTAGTGGCTTTGTCTTGAAAGAGGAATTAAAGAAGCCTAAAGAGAAATTGAAGCATTGGAACCAATAAGTATTTGACAATGTTGATGCTAATTGACTTATCATAAACAAAAGCTAAATGCTTGGGATGCAGTTGCGACAACCAGAGAACTATCTAAATTTGAATTAGCTAAGAAGAATGTAGTCTCACAAAAATTCTGGGAGCAAGCAAAATGCAAAGAGGCTTTTCTAAAGCAAAAATCAAAGGGCAAATGCATTTAATAGAGAGACAAAAACATAAATTTTCCACATTGATTGATGTCAAAAAAATTTAGGAAGAATATGTTGAGTGGCATAAGCATCATGCGAAGGTGGATTGAAGAACCCACTCAAATAAAGGCTGAAGCCTTCAGATTTTTCAATGAAAAATTTAAAGAACATTTGGAGGTCCAACCTTCTTATGTTTCAAAAAATCTGAAGTGGCTTTCTTAGGCAGACTCTATTGATCTTGAACAACCTATTAGTGAAAAAGAGGTTAAGGATGCTATTTGGAGCTGTGGAAGCTCAAAATCCCCGAGATCTTATGGTTTTAGTTACGGGTTTTGGAAGGAATGTTGACACATTGTTAAGGATCACATTATGAATTTTTTTTACGATTTTCAAGCTTTTGGCATTTTGGGCAAATAATGCAATTCTTTATTCATTGCCTTGATTCTAAAAAAAAAAAGTAAACTCCATTACCTTTTCTTATTATTAATCTATAAGCCTAATTGGCTCAATGTACAAGATTCTTGCCAAGGTTCTTGCCAATAAGCTTAGAAGGAAAATCCATTTAGTGACAAGCAAGACATGATTTGTACTTGTTCATGGAACACAAATTCTGGATGCAGTTCTTGTTGCAAACAAATTGGTACATTTTGAGAAGAAATCATCAATAAAAGTTGCTCTATTGAAAGTTGACTTTGAAAAAGCTTTGATAATGTAAATTGGGATTTCCTCTTAGACACCATGAAGCAAATGAATTTTGGTAACTAATAGATCAGTTGGATAAAATGTTGTCTTTTTTCAGCTTCTTTGGCAATTTTAATTAAGGGCAATCCTACATTGGAATTTTGCATGGAGAAATGTCTTTGTCAAGGTGATCCTTTATCACCATTCTTGTTCTTAATTGTTGAGGAAATTTTACATTATATGTTGTTAGAAGCTTCAAAGCTGAGTTAAATAAAAGAGTATAGGTCGATGATGGAAACATTGAGATTTCCCACCTCCAATTTGCAAACGACACGATGTTGATTAGATAATAGGGAGAACATAATGTTCTCCAATTTAGGTGCATTCTACAGTGTTTTTAGGTTTCAGGCCTAAATATTAATATTATGAAGAGTACTTTAATGCGTTTTAATGTTTTTAATCTTGATGTCCAAAAATTGGCAGGAAAGATTGATTGCAAAGCTGATGGGTTACTTTTTTATTTATTTAGGATTGCAAGAGAAAATCCTCTTGGAAATCAACAATTGACAAAGTGAAGAACAGGCTAGCCAAATGTAAGTTTTAGACATTGTTTTCGGGAGCGTGAATCACACTCTTTAAATCTTGTCTATCAAGCTTACCCTTATACTTCATCCTTCTGTTCCACTGCCCTCTGAGAGTGTTGAAAGCACTGGAATCTATTCAAAAAAAGTTCCTTTAGGGGCTTTTAAGGAGGGTAGAAAAATTCATTAGGTCTGTTGGAACAAAATTGTGGTGGACAAAAAATTGGAAAGGATAAGTGTGGGTAGTTAGGAAGGAAAAAAATTTAGCTTTTGCTTTTTAACTGGTTGTGGAGGTTTAAAGTTGAAAAGGAGGCTTTGTGGAGGAGAGTCATTTTCTCATTCCATAGGGAAGATGCTGCTTTTGAGAGTTGTTCTTCTAACTCGGTTTGGGGAGGTATTTCTAATTTTATGGGCTCTTTGTTGCAAAAGGGTATTAATCTTAGGGAGCATACATCTTGGAAAGTGGGGACTAGTTTGGGAGTAAGGTTTTGGTTAGACAACTAGTTGGGAGGTAGGAATTTTAGTAAGCTCTTTCCTAGACTTTCTAGTCTTTCTTTGAATAAGATTTGTACAGTAGCTAAAATAGGGTGTTAGGATAATAATAGTTGGAGTTGGGGTGGCTTATAAAGGAGGCAAGCCCATGGTCGTGAATTAGGGGAGTGGACTACCCTTCATTCTCTTATATCTACTGTAACTTTGAGTAGGTTTGCTCTGGAAAAACTTGTTTTGAGCTTATCTCCAAATGAAGCCTTCTCAACAAATTCCTTGGTGAAGGAGTTTAATGCGCATGGTTTCTTAGGTAACTCTCAATCATTGGAGTTCAAGTGGAATGGTTGGTGCCCCTTGAAGGTGAATTTTTTTGCATGGAAATCTTGTCAACATCAGATCCCGACAAAGGTCAATTTAGCAATAAGAGGTTTGCCTATTGATACTCATTGTTCTCTTTATGTTGGATGCAAAAAATAAGTGGAACATCTGCTTGTCCATCATTGCTCTTACTCAACTTTGCCTATTAATTTTTCTTTGGTGGGAATGCAATTTCTCTTTGGATAGTAGGCTGGTTCAACTCTTAAACTAGTTTCCTTTTAGCAGCAAGAACTCATTATCTTATAAAGCTTGGGATACGACGCCTAAAACCACAATTTGGACTATTTGGACAGCATAGAACGATTTGATTTTCTCCAACAAAAAACCCAACCTTTTAGACTTAATCTTTAAGGTTAAATCCATTTTTTACTTCTAGATTTCCAAGTAATCAAGGAGAAACATTATGTCTTTTGAGCATTGGTATTTAAATCCTCACTTGCCAGTTAAGTAAAGTGTTGTCTCAAGGCTGGGTTCAGCCTCTGCTTATATGAAATTCTTTTCTAGCTCCTTGTTAAGCTTATTAATAATATTTTTTGCTATTGCTGATAAAAAAAATATATATATTCTATCAAACTACATAGATATTCTTTTACAGATGAAAGTATGTTGAAGAAACAATAAGTAATAATCAGTCTAGAATAAAAAAATAAATATTATTTGAAGATAAAACAATGAAAACATAAGAACAAACAAGGTGTCAAGGAGAATATATATAAACTAAAAAAAAACAACAATGCATAAACGAATATATAATAACTCAAAATGAACATAAATTAAAGAACATATATAAACTGAAAAAGAATAGGTTTAATAAAAACAAACAAACATCAATGCGTGAAATAACATATAAGAAATAAAAAAAAACTGAAACAAAAGAGCATGAGAACCATTAATGTAAGAGCAAACATAAGAACATTGAATATTTTTTTTCTACAGTAAATATATATATTCTTTTTAACTGTGTGACGTTCTTTTACAGATGAAAGTATATTGGACAAACAATATGTAATAATTAGTCTAGAACAAAAAAAACAAATACTATTCAATGACATAACAATGAAATATGAGAAAAAACCATATATCAAGAAGAAAATATAGGAATTAAAAGAAAAACAAACAAACAACAATGCATAAAAAAAATGGGAACAAGAAAAGAATAGAAATGAAAAAGCACAAAAAATCATCAATGTAAGAATCTAAAAAGAACAAATATCATAATACTCTCTCTGTCCCAAGTTCTTTGCTCTATTTTTGTTTTTTGACTTAAAATTGACCTACATTTATTTATATTATTATTTGAAAAAAAATTATATATATAAGTCTTGTAGTATCTAAATATAATTTTTTTGAAAAAATTAGCAAATAATACTATAAATAAATTTGAATCAAACTTAAGTTGGTGGTACTATATAATTTATGTCCACTTACTATTACAAACTTGTTAATAGCAGTTGGTTTGTGGACAACTAACCTTTTAAGTCTAGTTTGTTGGTTTAAAAGTTACTCATTTCAAAACTTTTTCCTATTGATTGCTTGATCGTGCAATTTAAAAATATCTGATGGCATGTTTTGTAAATTTGTGCTTTTTAGGCTTGTGGGTTGATCTGTAATTTCTATGATTTTGTGAAAACTGGCGTGATTACTTGATTTTGAAGAGTTTGGCCGAAATTATAGATTCTTGTATTCTAATACAGGTGGCGCATGATGTACACCTTATCTATTCAGACTTATTCTAAGAGTTTCAAGACTCTTATCTACACATTTGATTAGAGGTGGAAACAAGCCTAGCCAAGCCTGAACACCCTAGGCTCGAAGCTTGGCTCATTAAGGATTGGCTCTACTTGGACTCAAGCTCGAGCTCAATGAGCTCAAAAAATGAAACTCCAAGCTCAGCTCAAGATTTGGGCTCCTAGCTCGGTGGCTCAATAAGCTCGAAGTTTGATTTAAGGTTTGAGCTCAATTCAAACTCGATTCAAGGTTTAAGCTTGATTTAAGTAATAAAAATTAAAATTTTAGGCTTTAGATATATAAATTTAAAATTAATTTAATTTTTATATTAAAAAATATTAGGCTTGTTAAACTTGATAAGAGTTCGAGCTGAATAGCACCAGATTTAAAGCTTGGCTCGTTAAAAGTTTGAACTTATAATGAAGCTCAAAGCTCGGATTGAAGCTTGTTAGTCTCGGCTCGGTAACAAAAAAATTTAAGCTGAAATTTAAATTGTTCGATAAGAGATTTGGTTTGTTTCCACCCCACTTTTGATATTCAAAACTCACTAAATCTTAAACGGTATTAAATTTTAGGAATTGTATATCATCAGAATCCTTATATCTCTATTATACGGTTTTGGTTTTTTTCAAATTTTCCTCGGGTCAAAATACACCAACCTGACTACTGTTAGAATGAGGAATCAATGATCTGAGCCTTTAAATGTGACAGAACCTCACAAATTTTAAAGGATTCATCACTTTCAATGATCCAAATTGATCCATCATTTTGACGCTTCTTCGATTATGTAAGCTCAAGAGGTGATCATAAAGAGCGAAAGGTGCCCGCTTGTTTAAGAAGAAGGCAGCAATGCTCCCGTGATGAGGAGACGCATGCGGAGGGGGCCATCTCGTCACCCTCGTTGTCTAGCTAAATGTGGTCAAAACCTTTTTGTGTTTTCAACAATATTGGCCGTGTGTTTCACGAATTCTTTTTTGTGTGTTTCACGAATTTATCTTGCTGTATTTTTCGTGTACTGTTTTCATACCTATGAACAGAAAACAATGGCCGTGTGGGTGTGGCCTATCGAACATTTAGCCAACAAAAAGCCCCCATATTATAACCCATATCCACACTTCATGTGCGGCACTTAGCTCGAACTATATAGACATATATACATTCTTAATCGAAAAATTAATTTTTCATGCATGCAAATATTAGTATCTACTAATTAAGATGAACATATGAACTTTTTGCATGTGTAAATTGAAGTAAATTTGAAAGTAACTTGGACAGTTTAAGTAAGAGATCAAGAGTTAAATTTAAATTATCTGTATATTAAAAACAGTTTTTCAGGAGAAATACAGACTGATCCTATTTTAAGGAGATCAATTCTTACCTATACATGGCAATAATGTATGTTTGTGTGTGTGGAGTGGTTAAATTAAATAGTCTTATTTCATATTTATTTTCAAATTCATTTATCTCAAAATTTGATTAGTAGATTAATTAATATCAAAGTCTTGTTTGTGTGTTGTTGTCCAAGTGTCAAAACGTAAAGGGACATAACTCTTTCACCATCTAAAATTAGTTCGAGCCCCTTTCTCTGATTCCTCACACTTGTAATATCCGAGTCCATGTATTAAAAAAAATATTGTAATGTTGCACAATATGTACATACACACACATATCCAAAATTACGTACAAGCGTGAACCGTCTCACTCACACTTAAAGCACGGAATTAGGTGATGATATGCTCTGGCCTCGCTGAAGCGCACTCTTGAATTGGACTTTTGCAACAAAAACGTTCACCTGTTCTCTTTATTGCCACAAAGTTCCACTTTCGCTTGCTATATACCATACCCTAATGTTAGTGTCTTACGGACATGTATATAATTAACGCTCTCGAGTCATTTTTTGCTCTCAACATTTTATAATCTCAACAAATTCATCCTTTCCCTCTTGCTCCCACTCTCTCCGCTCCTTCTTGTCCAACTTGGTGTGATTTATGAGAATAAACTCGATATTTCTCATCTTTCCCTTTTACATTACTTCACTTCTCAGCTAGAGCTAGGTCACATGATACCAAGTTACTGGCTCATTTCTCAATGTTTTCGACCGGCTCGTTCATAGAAGTCTGCTTATCAAACGTAAGAGAGCGACCCCTGAGCCTGAGGGAGGATTGTGATCCTCGTGTGTAACACTAATACGCTGGTTGGGGACATTTATGGGTGTAGGGTACCATTGAATCTCCCTCGTTATGCGTGTAAATGCTCTCCCTCTTATTGCCTGGTCCCGAACAACTGTCGCGCCAGCGCCACCTCTCTTGTGGGCTTAGTTCCCTAGGCTAGGATTGCTGAACAAATAAGGTCTACATCATGCATTTTTTGTTGCAGGGAGATTTGATCACTTTGAGGCGCGAGAGTCTATAAGATACAAACTGGTACAAGTACCCAGCAGTAAAAGTCGAACCGATGGTTGATTTTAGGCACAAAATTAGCCACCCAAAATGTCGGGTAATACTAGAACCCCGGTTCTAGCTAGCATACAAGGTTCCAAAGAGACATTAATCGTCACAAGTCATAGTTTAAGCCTTTAAGGAACCACGTCTAGGTAAGTGGATTAGGCCATTTTCAATCGGCGAGAAAATTTTCTATTATTAATATGCGGATGTAACAAAGCTGGTGAAAAAAATGAGGACACGGTAGAGCAAGAAAACAAAAATCAAAAGGAAGAATGATTATACCTATGGTCATCAATCTTGTACCGTAGCGATACAATAGAACAAATCTTGCACTAGTTACTAGTTGTCTCGCCAGTTTCGGTACTAGACCAAAAAAAATATATCGTCAATTGGTTTAATTCTAATATTTTGAGTAAAGTGTATGTTTTTTATGTGTAATTAATTAACCATATGACACAAGTTTCTTGAAATTCTGAAGAATTTTTTACTTTTTATTCCCTCCCTGTCTTAAAAATTGTGATTTTACAGTTTAACAAGATTATAAGAGAAACACACAGTTAGTTTACATAAATGAAAAAATTAATTATATGATGCTAAAATATATATTAAACTGAGGCGATATTATAATGTGAAAAAAATAATATTCCCAATGTTTCACTTTCTTTGCTTCATCTTTGTTTGTAAGGAGCTTAAGAAATGGTAAAAGTATGTTTTTTTTTTCTAATTTTACCCCTAATCCTACTTTCTCTTTCCCCCTCCGCCATTCGCTCCTCACTTCCCCAGAAAACAGATAGTTATGGGGGCCTCTGTCCCTAGCTATGCCCCTCACTTTCCCGACGATCCTTGCCTGCCTGCCCCCAAACATCCGCAGCCTCCTAGCCTACCTACCCACTCCTTGTCTTCCTGCCTCCTTCCTTGTGCCTATCACCTCTATCTCTGAGCTCAAACTTGTTCTTCACCTCTCTCATTTGAATAAAGGATGCCCACAAACCAAAAAAATGAAAAAAACACAAAAATGCAAGAGATTTGTCTCCTTGATCCATCATCCTTCCTTTGATTCATTTCATCATGTCCATTGTGTCCATTCATCACCTCCGCCTCCTTTACTTCACCTCAATCCATCTCAATTTGTCACCTTGATCCATTGCATCACCTCAATCTATTGATCTCACCGATCTCCTTTCAATCCATCAATTCGTAACCTCTTCTGGCCGGTCTTCCTCCCACCCTAACACAAATTGTTGGCTTCTGTCCCTCTTTCTTTTTTCTATAAATTTCTAGTGGTGAGTCCTAGTTTGTTCGTCTTTTTCAAGTTTTGGAGATTTAATTGGAAATTGTTTGTTCAATTTTTTAGGCTATTAGTCTTTTTGAATTCGTGTAAGGAGATGAGGAAAAAGAAAATAAAATAAAAAGAAAAAGGGAAAAATAAATGGGGGTATAATTGTTATTTTACTTGCTAAAACTTACAAAAATGGGAAACGATGTAAAGAATTTGAGACAACTCAAAAAGAAAAGTGATACAAAAAATATAGGATGAAGGAAGTAGCATCTTTGCTATAATATTTAAAACTTTACTTTCAGCAAAATAACACAGATGAATTCTGATTGTGCCTAAAACCTCAGAATAATAGGTGAAATTCATTTGCAGTTCCCTAACTTTAACGCTTATCCTAAAATGATCACTCTTACCTCACATTATGTTATCATTAAGTCCTTAATCTCCTAATGCACGCCTATCTTAATCCCTTCCATCAGTTTTTCCTTTATCTTGAACAAAAGTTGATGATGTGGTGACTTGGATATCAATGTACTAGTTCAAAATGACATGTGTTATATTCTTTCATAACAAGAAATTACTATATTGGAAGAATAAAAAAACTTCAAGTTAAAATGGATATAATACATAATCTTAGAGATTTAAAACATATATAACATAAAGTTCATATTCTTCCTCAAATATTCTTTGCTTCTTTGAAGGGTCAGACATTTAGATTCTGGTTTTCACGGTGTTGGCGCTGTCTCGATGAGTTTTTGAACAGTAGTGCCTGTGCATCAATTTTTTTTCCAAAAAATTGATTTGTTTACATAATTTTACTCTTCTAGTTTTTCTTTTTAATTTTCTCTCAAGAAGTTTCTTCAAAATTACAATCAGTTTTTGTAGATTGGGTTTTGAACATTTGAATCCCAAAATGATTTTGTTTGATTTCTAGGTTCCTTGATGATATTTTGGGCTTTGATTCATTCTCCCAAATAAAGTATATGGCAATTCCAACTTAGGAAGATGATCCATTAATGCTAATTCTGATTCTTGTCTTGGTCATTTGCATCACTTTCACCACTGTTGTCGCCTTTACTTTTCTCTTTTTTTCCATTCATCAACATCACAACCATCTTCTGGCCTGTTTCCTGGACCTCTTTCACTTGTCCGTTCATCATTCCCCTCATGTTCCCCCTACTCAACTTTTCATATTTATAACTTTCTGGAGGTTCTTGGCATCATAACCACCTTCCCCTCATTCCTCATCGTTCATCCTTCTGATTATTTTTCTTTCAGTGAAACTAATTTCTTCATATTAATTCTCGCTTTAGGTTTAATGTTTCTTTTGTTTCTTTTAATTACATTTTCATCATTGAAGAGTACATAGGTAAAAAGCATAGAAAGATCTGGTCCATCTGGATGTTTTCCCCCTTGAATTGCATAGAGGATTTGGTGATGAAGAAGGTTAACTATATTTTAGATCCATAAAATCATGCGTTAGTTTCTGTTTTGGCTTGAAATTTTTTATTCTTTCAGTGTGTCCTTTGTTGTTATAAAAGATGATGTCACATGATATTTTGGATTACCATGTCGATATCCAAGTCACCACATCATCAACTTTCATCTAAGATAACAAAAAAACTGATGGAAAAGGCTATGATAACATGTGCATTAAAAGGTGACTTTACGATGACAAAATGTGAGATAAGTAGCCGCTTTAAAATAAATATTAGAATTAGAGAATTGCAAATGAAAATTACTCTTAGAATAGCCGTGTAGCTTTAAAAATTTCTGTTCATATATCTGCCCATCATCCGAACAAAATTTCTTTTAAAATAATGCATATCAAAACGCCGAAAAACTAAATCCTAACAATTTTCAAAATTTTGCTACTAAAGGGCAATTTAACAAGAAAAAATAAGAACTTTTTCTTTTAAAACAAAATGTAGCAGTACATGAGTGGTACCGACAACGTTCAACTGGCACAGAAAGATTTATTTTTAATTTCAACTGAAATTAAAGAGCATGAAAATTGAAAACTAGTGGAATGCAACAGTTCTTATCAGTTGTTACTAAGATTGTTTGCAAAATTTTAAATATTTATTTGTAATTTAAATTGAAAACTGAAAACTGAAAACTGAAAATGTAACAATTTTTATGCTTAAAAAATTTTAAATAAACTTTTATTAGTGAGAGAAGTTTCAAAATGAAAATCAATGACTTTTCCATTCTTATCAGTTGTTACTATGATCATTTGCAAAAAAAAACTCATTTTGATGTTAAAAATCATTACAAGAATAAATCTATAACAAGAAGTATACTATCTAATATATACCTCTACTTGTTAGATACTTAAAAGAAACAAATTCTAAAGTATTGGTAAGGATTTGAACTCCCAAGTTTTGTTTGGATTTCATTAAAGGTGAGATAGGAGCTAAATGGCATAAAACATCTAAAAAATGGGAGTGGGGAGCGAGAGCTAAAAGCATTGCTTTTAATATTTAAGTAAGTAAAAAAGTTATAAAAATGAGAGTAGAAGTGGCAATTTAGAGCAGGAGCCGGAGTGGAAACCAAAAATGAAAGGATTATACAAATTATGGCAGGAGACTAATTGCTTCCCCCATTTTAGATGGATGTAAATAAGTGCTAAGAAGAAAGTATGGGATTAATGATTTTCCCTTTCCATTCGTTTTCTTCTAAACAAACAAAAAATTTGACAAAAAATAGCAAATGAACCACAAATATTTTTGAGTTGGCCAATTCACCAGCTAATATTTTTTACCAAATAAACCATTAATGTTTTTGAGTTGGTTCAGCCACTCTTGTAAGTTATACTATTAATAAGTCATCTCAACGAAAAAAGTCAAGTTTAGTCCATATATTTTCTCCTTTAGCTTACTGTAGTAATGTGTTTTTTGGGAATCACCACAAATTTGTTTATATCTAGGTCAATTGAAAACCTTAAATGGTCTATAAAAGTTTAAGAGGTTCGCAAGTATAGTTATGCTAAAATAACTTTATTATAGCATAAAAAATTTGGCACCTTAATTTGATTTAAATTTTGTTTTGCTTGCTTTTTAATATTTTAATTGATTTCCAAACCATAGGTTCTAATTGAACCACTCAAATATGGACTTTTAAACCTTACTCTTTAATTTTGCTTATTTTATGTGATTTTTTTTTATTTTCAAATCACGAACCTTATCAGATCACCTGAATGTAAATATTAAATTTATTTATATTTATTTTCTTTATTACTTTTAAATATTTTAAATAATTATCTAAACCATGGATCCTACCGAAATTGCCGAATGTGGATTTTGAAACTTTTTTTTAATTATTATTCTAAATTCATCTAAGAGTTTTATCAAACTCGCATAAAATTGAATTTTTTAGAATGATTTTGAGATACACCATGTAAATTAAATGAATTTTTTAACTTATACTAGTTATATAAAAAAAATCATCTATCTAACCTAAACCTGCAATCTTGCCTAATCTTAATCATTAAACTAATTCATGGTTCTAACAAACGAAACAAGCAAAGAAAGAAAGAAAATAAACAAAAAAAAACAATGTTGTCAATGACTAACTTGTAAAATAGAGAAGGAGCACGGACTAGGATGAACAAAAGAAGAAAAACAAAGGCCTAGGTTCAAGTTTTACCAAATGAGGTAAGTTGGCTAGGTCAGATGAAAAAGAAATGAGTTAGGTTTGCGGGTCACAAATGGGTTTAACTGTGATTTGCCTTTCACAAGCGACATCGGGGCGAACTATGGCCTGGAATCAGATGAAGAAGCAACAACGATCTTGGATGGTGCGAGAATGGCGACCGCAGATGACAAACACAACACAGTGGCAACTCTAGAAATTATATCAAGTTGGGGCAAGTTTAATGCTTCATTTCTTAAAACAATTTTTAACATGTTTAACACAATTAGTTTTGAGGTTGACCTTTGTTTCAATTTATATCTAATTGACATATCAATAAACTAATTATATCTATATATACAAATTATGTACTTCTTTTTTTCATGGCATATATATTTCTTTTGCTTGGAAATGCATTAAATCATAATCAATAGACTCCTTTGTTCTTTTCTGGGAAATTATAAATTTTTACCAAATTTACCTTAAACTCTTGAGAGTTGGCATATTTACCCCAAAATTTTTAGTTTTGCCTGGACTTTCCAAAACGCTTGATTTCTACTCAAACTTTTCCCTTTTTTCTATATTAACTCTAAACGACATTTAGGACTCCAAATTAGTACATAAACTAAATTAACTTCTATTTTTACCCTAGATGATTGTTCTAAAGTCCTAAAAATTCATAACGTGAAATGACAGCATAATTTAAGTGCACCTAATCCTACTAACTTTCTAAGTTTTAAAATGACCAAGCTAACCCACATGTCTTAAAAAATGACCAAATTGTCCCTAAAAATAAAAATGCCTCATTTTCTAATTTTTCCTAACCTAGAATTAAGCAAAAAGTAGTACATAGACAAAATCAGGTGTCAACACTCGAAGTACCTCTATAGTTTATGGATCCTTCAACCACTTTCTCCACTTTATTCGCCTATTAGCGATATCCAACAACACACAACCTGTTGATTGCAATAAGATGGGATACAGTGGTGAAGGAAAAGCTCTGTTGGTCGTGGCAGTGATGAAAGCTATGGCAATGGTTGTGGTTAGTGTTGCTGCAATAGAACATCCATGAGTCCAAAGACGCCTCGACCATCTCCAATTAGACAATTGATGAACATCATTAAATCTCCTGCGCCTCCTACTTTAACCTGATCACATTCACATGCACTATTGATGCAATCTCAACCTTCAACCATGACTCCTTCTTTCCACTCATCACCATTGCCAATATAACTAATGGGCTCACATTTTGAGCCATCACTGCTACAATCACAACCTTCACCCATAAACTCCTCATTCAACACTAAAGCCAACACTTTAAACTCTCCACTACTATAATCATAGCATTTACCCATTACTCCTCCTTCTACACTTCACTATTGCCTATTTCCTAGAAGTGCCAATAAGGTTTTTAGCAAGCTTGATGTCGAGAAAGAAAAGGATTATGGCAATGTTGGAGGTAGTCTATGAGGAAGTTCACCCGGGCAAAGTTTATTGAAGCAATAGTGAGGTTGGGAGAGACGGTGGCCTATTTGGATTATTTTAAACCAAATGTATTTATTTTGTTAATTTTAAAAAAGATAATATATGAGTTTTGCAATATTTCAAAGCTTGATCATTTGAAATAAGGGTAAAATCCATCATAGGTCATTTAGTTTATTTTTTTGTTCTAAATTGGTACCAAAACTTAATGTTGTCCTATTAAAGTCTCACAGCTTATATTGTGTGTCCCAATTAGGTTCTTTCCATCAATTTTACTATTAAATTGGATGGAAAATGCTAATGTGGCATTAATTAATATTCAAATTAATTTAAAATAATAATTTTGGTCTTTAAAAATTTTTCAATCATAATTCTAAACCTTAAACTTCTAAAATCTACAATTTACACCTTAATTAAAATAAAAATTTTATTTTATTTTTTTGGTTGTAAACCATTGGCTATGTCAAACCCCATATGCCAGGGACCAGCCCCATTCTCTCCTTCTTTTTGCGTCAAAGTAGCAGCTGCGTCAAAGTCGGTGGCGGCTAGCCACCACGAAGGTGTCTTCAATTTCCCAGAATTTCTCTTCTGAGTTCCCATCCTGGCCATCCACTCGAATCTATGGTCATCTGCTCAAATCCGTTGCCCAATCACCGTCGGCAACAGACTCGTCCAATCCGATCAGCTCCAATCTCACCCTCATCATAAAATTAGTCGCACATTCTCATCCTCGTCATCTGATCGCTAGAACCACAAAATCGTAAAAACTGTGCATTCTTGTCCTCATCTACTGGGTGACTACTATTGCCATCAAATCAAGGCGAAGTTGGAAGCCATAACCGACAAGCCTTATTGCTGCCGTGCATGGTGGCAAAATCAAACCAATTTTCAAAATTGATAGAAGGGATATAGCAAATAGTAAGAATTGATTAAGGTTCAAGATTTGGTGAGGATAATGCGAGAATCTAGTTATGGCTTTTGAAATCAGAAAGTTTTGGTTTAAAATTAATGATTGGAAATTCCATGGATTTATTAGATAGAGTTAACATTCTGAATGTTTTTTATGTTCTTGATGTTCTTGTGTTTGAAAGGAGAAAATAAAAATTTTGGACTGCTTCTTTTAAAAAATTTTGGACTGCTTCTTGACATTCAGTAAGTTTAAAAGGATTAAAAGTATTGACTGGAAAAGTTTGAAAGGCCAAAATTATTATTTTACATTTATTTTAATGTTAATTAATGCCACATCAGCAAAATCCGTCCATTTTAACAATGAAATTGATAGAAAGTATTCAATTATGACACACAATATGAGATAAGGAACTTTCATAGGATAATTTTAAGGTAGAGTACTCATTTGGGACCAAAAAAAATAAGTTAAAGGACCCTCAATAGATTTTACCCTTTAAAATAATGTTAACAGTTTATTCAGTAAAAAAATATTAGTAGCTAATTCGAGCTGGTCTCAAAATATTAATGGTTTATTTGTTATTTTTACCTAAAAGATTTCTATCAATTGTCCTTATGTCCTTTGCCTCTGTCCAAAGCAAACAGTAAAGCTCTTCTCTGAATGGAATAATAGCTAAATAGGGTAAATCAACTTTGGACACTAAAGATCTTGGAAGATGTCGATTTAGTACATGAGTAGATGAAAGTTGGAAAACAGTGGATAGAAACAAGAAAGTGAAAAGAAAAGAAAAGTTATTGGAGTCCGACTCCCACGACCCCACACACTGATTTTGCACTACGTACTGTGTTTAGCCTCGGCTGATGAGCCACTTTGACCGGCCACGGGTAAAAAGCCGAAAATCTTCTTGTTGTACATCTGCTCTTGCCGTTTTTACCGGCACTTCTTTCGTTTTTTTTTCTTTATCGGCCGGTCCGTCAGCTATACGTATCTGATGTGAGAGTATGATACTCTCATTTCTCATCATTTCTTGCTTTTTTTTTTTTTTATAATCAAAAGCGATTTTATAAGACACAAAATTACGAATTAAAATATACTCCATCTATCCTGCCTTATTTGCACAATTAATATATGGTACAGAAATTAAAAAATGTTAAAATGATATACATTATTTAACTTTTACCCTTAACCCACCCTTTCTCTTAGCCTACTTGCCGCACTACCAAACCATTGGTTTTACATCGTTGCCTCCCTGGTTGTGATATCGCAGTGTTAATCAAAGTAGTAGAATGTCTTTCATCTGCGACCGCCACCTTTCCTCGTTGATTGCTTCCTTGATCTCATATTCCTTCGATTGCATTGTCGTGTTCGTTGGTCATATACGCCAGTCGTGTCTATTGTCGATCTCTTGGTTTGCATCGTCAATCATATCCATCGTCGGTCTCCTGGGTCACGTCATCAATTTGTCGGCCACCTCAGTCTCCACCTCCATTGATCATCTTGATATCCTCATCACCGGAGTCAATCTCGACCTCCATTGATTGCCCTGTCTCTTAGATAGCCTCGTTGCCCGAGTCTAGCGATGCTTTGACTTTTTTTTCCCCCTACCCATGCCTTCAATGGATCAATTGAGCCTTCTTGCCCACCATGTCCTCAATCCAAACAATTGCGACTTCGTCCCTGTCCCAATTGCGTCAATCTTTGGCCATCTATCACTACCGTTCTTGATATCCTCACATTCTCAATCGCCAGCCATCTCCTCAGTTTCTTGATTGTTGATGAAATGAGTGAGAATCGATTTGAAGTTTTTGTGACAATTGGAAAGAATGGCATATCTGTCATTTGGATTAGTAAAACTCACTGAAAAAGAAAATAGTGCAAAGAATTTGGAATAACCTAAAAATAAAAGTAGTGCAAAGAATATAAAACAAAAAGAATATTTAATATATATATATATATATATATATATAAACTTAAGCATTAAGTGATATTTTATAAAAAAAAATAAATGATTAAGGCCAAAGTTAAACTTTAGACCTCCACCAATTCTTTTACTTTTCTTTTCTTGCATTAAGTCAAATCACAGCATTGAATAGATTTTATTTTGTGATAGACTCTGATAATTGCGAACTGTGGAATCAGTATTACGGTTGTGAGATTGTGGATTTCTGGTTTTATTATATTTAAGTGTAGTCTGTGGATGTCACTGTGCCGATTTCTTGATATTTAAATGATTTATAGTGAAACAAAACCACTATTAGTATTTTTCACTTTTAGACGTTAGAACGAATCATATTAGATTTATTTTGTTTGCTGAAGTCCTCCCGAACTTTTTCCATTTTCGATCTTAGACACTATTTCGTTGGATAACCTTAGTATAAATAATAAAATTTGTTTATTGTATAGCAAAGAAAAATAAAAAAATTAATGGGAGAAAATTCCATGTCATAAATGTATTGGGAGTAATCTTCAACTAAGAAGCAATAAAAAAAAAAAAAAGAGCCCCGCTTTTCTTTTTTTTTTTTTCTTAAAAGATAAGTGAGATGAACGATTTTTTTACCATAAAACAAAAATCTTATCCATTTTATAATTTATAATTTTTTGATGTGAATTTTATTATGACTTATCAACACAAAACTATTCGGGTTATAAAAAAAAAAAAAGAGTGTAATTCGATTTTTTGAATGACTTTAAATGGAATATGAAAATAACAGTGACTCAATTGCAAACCTAACGCAAACCTCTAGGACTAATTATGCAGCTTCGCTCCTCGGGGAGCAGCTAAACAGAGAAGTGGAAAAGAAACAGAATACTGTATAACATTATAAATAAATAGCACACGGGGAAGCAGAGCGGGCAATTCACAAGGTAACTTTTATGCTGCCGCTTCTCCTCCTATGGCGAAAATGCATCAGAAGAAACGGCAGAGAACCCACCGACGATTCAACGGGAAAACGGATCTCTTCGACCAATTGCCTGACGATCTCGTCGTCTCCGTCCTCTCGAAGCTCGGCTCCTCCGCCACTTCCCCTTCCCATTTCATCAACGTCTTCCTCACTTGTAAGCGCCTAAACTCCTTAGCCCTCCACTCCCTCGTCTTGTCTAACGCCTCCCCAGGAGTCCTCGTCGGAAAACCCCAACGCTGGTCGGAATCCGCGCATCGGTTTCTTCGGCTGTGCATTAACGCCGGCAACGTCGAGGCCTGTTACATTCTGGGAATGGTCCGTACACTTATTCTTAATCGTTTGGTTTATTTCATCGGTTCTGTTGTTGATGGTTATCGATTTTGAATATTTGTTGCAGATTCGGTTTTACTGTTTGCGGAACAGAGGCGGCGGCGCGTCGTTGATGGCAAAGGCGGCAATAAAGTCCCACACGCCGGCTCTGTACGCGCTGGCTGTGATACAGTTCAACGGCAGCGGAGCCTCCAAGAACGAGAAGGATCTCAGAGCCGGCGTCGCTCTCTGCGCCCGAGCAGCCTTTCTGGGCCACATCGACGCGCTTCGCGAGCTTGGCCATTGCTTGCAAGACGGCTATGGCGTCGAGCAGAACATCATCGAAGGCCGCCGCCTGTTGCTCCAAGCAAACGCTCGCGAACTCGCGTTGTCTCTTCGAGATTTCACGGTTCGTCCGCTTCGAAATCAGGAGCGACAGGCTGCAACGTACAACTGCTCTGTTCCCGATTTAGGTCAGGATAAGGGTCAAAAGCTATTAAGTGAGGTTAGGAGCAAGACACCGAGCCTGGAGACACATCCAGTGAACCGGTTTTTGAAGGAATGGTTTGAATCGGGTATTGGTGAGTTGAGTCCGGAGTTCCGGTTATGCTCGCATGGTGGATGCGGGAGGCCAGAGACGAGGGCTCATGAGTTTAGGAGATGTTCAGTTTGCGGCAAAGTGAATTATTGCTCGCGAGGGTGCCAGGCGCTTGATTGGAAGTTACGACATAAGGCAGAATGTACGGCGGCGGAGCGTTGGGTGGATGACGTCGCCGGCGGGGTAATTGTGGGCGGTTGAGCAAGCGGATGATGCGGCAGTCGATTAGATCAAAAGCGAGATGGTAGTGGTCTTTCTTCCCCTGTTAATCTTTTTTTTTTTTTCTATTTCAATATTTGTTTTCTGAAAACTTTTCCTCTTGTATTGTACATGTATCTTTTACGTGGAAAAAAAAATACTTTGGAGATATATGTATGTTTGTATGTCCTTTTTTATTTTTTTTTCATGAATCCTTTATTTTTACTTTTATAAGCAACGGTTTCAAGAGGAAAAAATTATTTATAGGTCGGACTTACCTACAGTCTTTAATAAATTTTGTCTTGTATCCAGATATTTCACGTGTTATTTGATTGTAAACAAATCTTGATTACTTACATGGGAAATTTTTGTTGAAATGCATGTTCAACTATTCTCGATAGACCAAAGATGCATTAAAAGTTTATCAACCGGAGTGTGCTAATGGTCTTAAAAGTTTATCAATTTTATGGTATTCAATCATTTCCTACTTCGCAGAATTTTATATAAATGTTAGAGCAAAATTCAATTGGACCCATTATACTAATTGACTTCTATCTCTCTCTCTCTACCGATCTTTGTAGTGGTCCGCATTTCCTCCTTCATGATCTCTTTAATTTTGAAAACTAAGTTTGGAATCAAAGATTCTTTTTCGAAAAAGTTGATGATAAAAGTTAAGGAAATTTACAAAAAGCCCCTCCAGTAAGCCGTAACCTACACTTACCCCCATATATAATAAAAACCCTATATTTATCCCGCTCTTTATCTAACTTTGTCATAATGTCCATTTTAATGTGGGCTCCATAACATGGCAAAATTTATAACCCAAAATTGCCCCTGTTTGCCCCCTTCCAATGCATTCAAGTCCTTGCTCAAATTTTTTTTCTGATGGCAAGATGTTTCCAACCTAGTTTTTTGGTCTTCTTTAGCCTCCACCTCCAGGTTCTACATAAGGTCTCTGCTATGGAGACTATTATCGTACTCTTGTCGTCCCTACATTGGCCTCTACCAAAAAAACTAAGGCCGTTTATCAATTCTCATGTTTCATCTTTCATCCACCATGCATTTGCTTCTATTATTCCTCTACTGAGCCTTTGTTACAAGCGCACGGAAACTTAAATTCAACTAATGCCCATTCACAACTTTAGCATATTCAGTCTCGGAATATAGTTGATTTTGATGGTGTTGGTGTTTGTGATTGAAAACTATTTGATCAATTTAGATGGCAAGTTGATCTGGTGACTCTGGAGAACCAACAAGAGGAGTAGTCTAATTAAGGAAGTCATACCAATGCCTGAAGTATGTCTGTCAAGATCAACATCTAGACTCTAGGGGGTTCACATGGTTTGTAAGGGCTAGTGAATCCATAATAAAGGTTTGCGGGGGAAGAATGAGTGCTTTTTTCCATAGAGTGAATTTGCATGAAGGACGGAAGATTTTACAACATCTTGCTCTTGGTCATTGGCAATTTATGATAAGGGCAAGTAGCAAATCAGGCTATTTTCAATTATTGAATTTATCCACCTCCGCAATTGATAGGATTGGTTTGGTATTCTTTGATGATAGAGCCAAAGCTGAGCCAGATGAAATCCTACTAGCTGACGCATTTGAGCAATGGTTTTCACTCTCTCATGGAGTATGATGAACTCGTTGGTGTTGGAGGAGTGAGAAATGAGGTGAAAAAAAGAAGATGAGTCAAAAGAGGAAAAATAAGCAATAGATTTAGGTTGGAAGAGAGAAATGGTAAGTAATGGGGCAGTTTAAGGTTATAATTTTTACCATGTGATGGAGCCCACATTAAAACGGATATAGTGACAGAGTTAGTGAAAGAGGGGGTAGGTTTTGAATATACAGTGAGTAAGTATAAGTTAGGGCTTACCATAGGAGTTTCTTTTAATAAATTTCCCTAAAAGTTATGATCGATTTAATTGATAAAATATTTCTTTCATTTTTTTTAATTTTTAATTAAGTTATGACTCTATTTGAGATTAGCGTTAGTGGATAATAAAAGCAAATAGTAAGACTAGATAGTGATTGATATTAATGTCAGCTAATGCAAAACATAAATAAATGTTTGTAAATTAGTTGAAGTTGTTAAAGTGTAAAAGGACTTCATAAAGTTCAAACAAAATGCTGTCTATGAAAATAACATACAAGTATTGGTTTTGAAATATTTAATTCTATTGAAAATAACTTAAGATAGTGCTTTATAAAATTAATGGTCTGACATCAAAAGAAATCTATTTTGAGTTGCAATAAATGAATTTCTCAAAACAATTAATAATGCAATAAAGTAAGCAATATTAAGGATTAAGGCATGTACTAGCACTAATGTCGAAACCCGATTGTCTCCTCCAACATCTCCAACACTTCAAAAGAATCGAACATTTCTATTAACTAAGTTATCTGTTATTTGATCCATTTCAAGTCCATCAACACTTTTTGAAAGGTTTTCACAAACATCCTCTGTTTCAGTTTCATTCTTGAGTTTATCATTCTCCACCATCTAAGAATGTGAATCATTCCTCCTAGCACACCTTATAATATAATTGAGCAAAGTCATTGCTGCAATACAACCGACACTTACTTTCAGAATGGGAAGCTTAATGTTTGTTCTAAAATTTGTCATTTTTTCTTTAATGCACCAAATATTATTTCAACCACACTTTGTAATGAGGAGCGACTATGGTTGAATATTTCATGTTTACCCTATATTGGTCTTTCTTGTCCAAAATTTGACAAATGATATTTTTCTCATTTATAAGGTCCTAAATAACTAGGAAATTGAGGATATCTAGCATTTATAAGTGGTATTTTCCTATAAAAAATAATTAGTTATCACAAAATAAAACTTTTTTAGCCCCTTGAGAATAAAAATGACATATACTCATCTAATATTACCTAGTGAGAAATGAGAAAATTTCCATTTAGGTTTATGTATGGCTTAGTAAACTATATGTGCATCATGCATTGTTCTTTCCAAACTAGAAAGAAATAATGTAAAGCACAAATTAAAATCACATACAACCATTACATTCTTAGTTGAAAATGATTTTCTTTCATTAGTGTAGCTTAAATTACCTGCATTTAGAACTCTTGATTGAATATGAGTCTTATGAATTGCACCAATACAAATCTAATGTAAAAAAACAGAAACGAAAAAGAAAATAAAGAAAGAAAGAAAGAAAGGAAAAGGCAAACCAATACTAAACCATAAACAACAAACAAATAGAAAAGTTGTATAACTAACATAGAAAAAAATATTCAAAAAAACACACATCACATGTGATAAGGGTGTTAAATGTATGCAAAAAGTGTCAAGGTTTGGTTTAACTTGTAGTTAATAGTCCTAAAGTCTAGCATGTATTATAGTTAGAAGCAAAGTCAATTATTTTGATGCTGTATGAGGGATTTTTAGGGTAATAGATTAATTATAGAAAGTCTAGATTGTATTTTAGCCTGAACACTTTTAATGGTCAGAGGAGCCAGTTCAGGGTATCTTCAATATGGATGAATGCCGAAGTGTTAAATGTTATATGGATTTGCCAGCTTGTGTTGGTTGAAGCAAAAAAAAAGTACTCTTTGGCTCATAAAGAACTGAATTTGCAAATATACATATAAGTGGAGATAAACAAAATTGTCAAAAACTGGGGAGACACTTACCAAAGCTGTAGCCTAGTGTATCCTCACATATGCTAATAGTGTTTTTGCCATCTTGAAAGGGATATGTAAGGAGATTAAGGTTCTTCTTAATAAGTTCTTTTGGTGGCATAACAAGGAAGATGTTGTGATTATCTGAAAGAGTTAGGATGGGCTGAGTTCGAGTTAAAAAAATGGAGGGGGGTTTCGGGACCTCTCCATTTTTAATTTAGTAATGCTTATGAAGCAAGCATAAAGATTGATCTATAATACTTCGTATTTATGCATCTAGATTCTAAAAGCAAAATATTTTTCTTCATCATCTTTCCTTGAAGCTTATGATAAAGATAACTCATAGTATACTTAAAAAAACATCTTGACTGGTTGAGAGATCTTGTTGATGGGGATTAGAATAAATTGAAATTCGGGGATATAATTGGCAGATTGCTTCATGTCAGCCACGTTTCTAAAGATTCTCAATCCTTATGCTATTTGTGGCAATATGATTCACCAATCTTTTCACTTACAGGGACTTATCTATGCTCCAACAGCTTTTTTAATTGGGAGATGTTCGGTTAATTTCTAAAATTCCTTTGGTCCTAGGTAGGCACTAAGACCGTCTTGTATGACATTATAACAATGATGGTAGGTACTTGGTAAAGAGTGGCTACTAGGTATATTTTTGGTCCTAGCAAGCATGACCCGCAAGATTGACATTGCAGGAGTTGTCGTTTGCAAGGCTGTATGGAGATTGCACTTGAACAGTAAAAAAAATTCTTTTTGTGGATGGTAGTCCATAATGCTTTGCTTACTCTTGATAATCTTTTGTTTCAAAAAATGGGGGTGGTTCCGATGTGTGCAGTTTGCTCGGGCATAGGTAGATGACCCGTCATACTTTGTGAGATTGTGATTTTGTAGAGGTCATCTGGAAGGGCAAAGGTTGAGGTTTGTGATAGCTACTAGAACGGATGGTCCAAAGGCATGGATGTTCCATGCGTTAACAAGTACTAACCAGGATGAATGAGAGTGCTTTACAATGATGGCAATGGTCTTATGGGAACATTGTAATAATGTGGCTCATGGTCAGGCAGTGGCTCAAGTGGTGAGTGTATAATGGCAAGTCCATATGTAACTCAATGATCTAGCATTGAGTAAGGACCTTTTAGTTTGTGATGTTGCTAGTAAAGAGTAAATATGTAGATAAATTCAATAAAAACAATAAAAGTTACTAGGTGAAAATTGTGGCTACTGAACTATTGCATTGTTATGCTCAAGTGTGTAAGTATGCATGTTCATTTGAGAAACCATCTACGCAAACAAACTTAGACCTTTGGTCCAATTTTCAGTTTCATTTACCATTTCAAACTATAAAAAAAATTTCTAACTTTTTTTTTTTGTGATTGAAACTTGCTCACAACTAGTTTTCTTTACACACTTGAAGTTTAACTTAATTTTTTTTGCACAAAAAGAGCCTAACTCTGTAAAACTTAAGTAAAGGTATGGAAAGCTTGAAGTTGTTAAGTCTAAGAAGTTTGAAGGGGGGAAACAAAGAATTAACCTTGAAGTAAGACATACATCAACGGTCATGACAAATCTTAATAGGTACATCTTTGAAACTTGGACCCATGGACCAAATTACATAAAAAACATTATTATAATGCTCTATAAGACATGATGAAAATATGGGCTGATGGTTTCTCCTATTGAAAACGCTCACAAATATTCCGATTTAGTCTTCTATGTCCCATAACATTGGAAAACAAAGCAAGTGCCTTAATTGTTCTTAGTGAACTTTTTAACCCATATTTATTTTTCAATTCGCCAAGTAAGCTCATGTAAACAACTTCTGATATTCTCACAGCATCAAAAAACAACCTATCATGACCATTTAACAACTCTAGCAACTCCTTAATCCATCTGTCATTAGTTTGCATTGAATTCATACATGACACTTGTGTATTTTTTATAGTAAAGCTCAACATAATATAAACTTTTACCAAATATATGGTACATGTATAAATATTGAGTCCAATTTTTTTTGTCGCTCTTTTTCATCCTAGATTTCTTCATCAAGAAAATCATCATCATCATACATGTGAGATTCCTGAAATTGACATCCACATTGTATGAGTTCTCAAGTATAAAATAACACAAGAAGTAAAAGATGAGATTATTTACACATTCTGAATATCATTAGCTTGGTTAGCAAATACCATATACAAAATGACATCATTAACATTAATAAAAACCATGATGCTATTTGTGGTAAATAGCTAATTCCAAAAGGAACAAGGCTCATCAATAAAATTATTAAGCATAAAGAAACAAGCAAATGCTAAAAGACAAGATATAATGAAACATGATACTAAATTCATGAGTGTTATTAAACAAATTAGCTTCCTTTAGTTCACTTTGTAGATACCAAAGTCTAAGCTAGTCTTCATCCATCATCATAAAACTAACCCGCTTATCTTTGTTATAGAATAAATTCAAGACAAGGTGGTAGAGCAAGCTAGCTTTTGAAACATCTTTTTCAATGGTGTGCATAACTTTAATTGCATTTGTAAATGTAAGTCCTAACCTTTTTTACGATCAATTGTTTGGGGTATATTGGAACATATTAACATGTTAAATAGACTTGGGTTGGGTCATTTGAGCGGGTGCGCGAGTAATCTACTTGAAGAGCGTTGTGATACCATCCCTAATGTTTAACAAAATATTAAAATATGTTAGCAGCGAATTAGGTATCAAGCCCACAAGAAATTGCACAACAAAGAATTCTATCAAGTATCAAAGTATAGTGACCTCAATAGCAAACAAACAATAAAAACAAGAATATGAAGCTAAACTATCAAATTTATAGAAATGTATGGCAAAAATTAATATTCTCGATGTATTATTAGGTGTAAAGTAAATAATCAAATATTTTGTTACATTTTCTTAGTCTCAAAATCATTATCATATCTAATTTCTATGTTAGCAAATTTTATAGAATGTGTTGTTTTTGTTTATTATTTTCGTGACAAAAGAAATTTACAAAAAAAGTCATGGATTATGGTAACATAAATAAAATATTTAAAAAAATTAAAATGAAAATAATATTTCTTATGTAAAATATTAAAAGTAATAGAAATTACATGGCAAGGTAAATATTTCACTCAATTTGGGACCAAGGTAATTTTATTTTCCCAACTATAACATCCTCTATATATATGTATCTATAAAGCAGGAGCATCTACGAGGATATATTGAACTTTTCACATGATAGGTAAAATATGGCGCTAACACTTGGTAAAGTTTTAACTTTTATTAAGAAAATGGCAACTTTTTACAGAATAATTCTCGAAAATATCCTTAGCCACCCAATTAAATATGATACAAACACGTGTCACACTATAATTCAAAATTTTGTTTAAGATAATAGATTATATTGTATTAAAAAAAACTAATGGATTAGATTGTATTTTATTTGATTTTATTTAAACAAATTTTGTGAGTTATACATGGTCAATCATTTCTTTAGTTTTTCAATTTCCTAACAATTTACCCTCTTGTCTCCATTATCTTCCCTCCTTCTACTGTGTCTGAACCCCTGACTAGGCCTGATGAGCTCTTTTTGGCATGTTGTGGCATCCTCTCTTATTCCCAATAAACAAATACCAATATGGCTCTTATACGGAAATTTAACAGGAGAAAAGGGTTCTCTAATTACATAATCACATTAAGCTAATTTATATAATTCCTGATGTCAAGCATGTCAAAGTAAATTATCAACAAAAGGGTACTCACATTCAGTGAAGGAAAAGGTTTGGTATAGATGTTTTCAAGTGTTCAGTAATTTAATTTCCAATTGTCGCCACAGCTTGCATGATGTAGGCAACAAGTTTCACAAGACGGTTGGAAGGACCCTTAGAAGAAGGCTTTCACCATGAAAATAAGTCACTCATTTTCCATTACTTCTATGTTCATCTTTCTAAAAAAGCCTGTTAAGGATGTGCATTGATATTTTATTTGGCAATTATCACTGTTGTTGTCATTTTTTAATTCAATATTGGATAGATTCGTTTATTTTAGTTTTAATGGTTTGTTTTCTTTGAAATTAGCCCCTACAATTTTTTTTCTTTTTGATCATGGCTTTTATTGCTGTTTTTTGCTTGTAGGTGTAACCCTTAGCAAAAGGTTCAATCGAGCGTTAGAAACTCTTTCTAGTGGAGCTTTCACTTTAAGCCTTGCCAAGTTCTTGACTTTGTGTAAAAAGTTTGAAAAAGTTATTATTGTTGTTTGTTTTTTCATATCAAGTGAATATTTTTATGCCTAATGGCTATTTCAAACTAAATGATTCTAATGTCTTGGCTTTTAGGCTACACCTTAACCTTTGCCTTTTCAGGCCTTATTATAACCTTAATCTACAGAGCATCTTTGTAAATGGGTAACTTGTGTCTATTGATTAAGGTTGTGTCAATGGCATGTTTCATAAACTTAGTCTAAATCTTGCTGGTGGAACATCCATGTTCTTGAGTCCTCAAGATTATCTCATAAATTAGAACTCTATTGCAAGTTGTCAAAAGCTTGATGAGCCCATGAATGTGTATTATGGCTGTTGCTCGGTTTGTCCTATGCAAGATGAGAAAAAACATTTGGAAAATGATGAATTTTATTCATTTATCTCGATGCCCTAGATGATAAGATAAGTTTATTGACTGTTACTATCTCTTCTTAATTTTATTTACTAATTGCAGCCATTATACTTTATGTTGTTCACTTTTGGCTTTAAATTATGTTTGTTATAGGATATGTGAATGGATACTTGCAATGTATTGAATGAGAATGATACCTTCCAAAATCCTAATACACCAAGCATTTGACGACTTGGTTTACAAGTTAAAAGGAATCCCTTGTATCTTCTTTTGTACTATTAGCATCATTTTGCTCTTCGATATAAAAAAATGTAAGGTTTGGGTTAATTTAGTCTTATATTACAGCTAGATTGCACCATATGGGAGACTCTCTATGGCCCTTACAAATCGTATAAATATCCTTGGACGAGTATGTTAAAGTAAGTGATGCACTAAGAAACAACTGTCTGGTGTTAAGCATGTTGTTTTTGTTCAACAAAATGCTAATTTACCAAATATACGTAAAGGATAAATGTCGGCACAACTATTGTTAAAAAAAAATTCAATGCAATCAATTATTTCTAACACTTCTTTGTTGTGTTCCTAAAGAAAAGTACTATGTTATTTTCTTTGATTTTAAGCTTTTTAGATATACAAAGAAATTTAAGATACAAATTGGTTTATGTTTCTTGTCTATTTGCAGCTTGGGAGCCTTTTAGGGATCTTATTATTTCCTAAAATTAGTTACTTACTATTTGTGTCTTCTTTGTTGTTCGTGAAAATTTGGAACTTGAGCTTCTTAGGTTGTATCAATAGTTTTGGAGAACATGGTTTTCTATTATATATTATTCTATAGAATTTGCAATAAAGACTCAAGCTAGGCATTCAATTTTTTTGTTTATCATTCTCATTTTTTTCGGTCTTTGTATTTTGAATCCAATATATATTATTTTTTAGAGCTAAAATAAATTAGGATCCTGATGCAATAACAGGTATGTAAACTAGTTCAATAATATTACAGTGATTGTAATTAGTCATTGCTAAGATTTGATATAAAATTTTTAAACTGTCACATTTTATTGGATGAGTAAAAAATATTTTTTTTAAAGTACCATTTTATCTTGAAAATGAAATTGAGAGAAGTAAAATTACAATAATTGACAACCTTCACTTGGCTTTTAAGTTTATTTATTTTCTTTCTCAATGAAACGGGTGATGCAAGCTTGGTCAAGGATGATTTCCAACATCATCACTCCTTCTTGACCAACTATAACATAACTTCATGCCCTATACACTTATAAGTCATTTCACAAAATAGATTTTACAAGTGAAAGAATAGATTTTGATTGATCTAAAATTATGTACACAAGTCACACAAATATAAATTATTTAGTTTATTTTTTTTTAAAGTTAATAGTCAACAATTACTTGTGAAGTTTGCCCTATAAATTTGTAAATTTGTTATAGTGCTAGGGTGAGACACTTCTCTCTAGCCGTATACATAGAGAAGGTAAAATTTGACCTAACTCGAAGACTTGACCAAACTCACCCGAACTCAAGCTTGACCTGACCTGATTTGACCAGAAAAATCAACGACCAGAACCCGACTATACCCAACCCGATTTGAATCCAAACTTAACTAAAATGAAACACAAGAAAACCAAAATCTGAACCCGACCTGACTCAAACCTGAAATGACATGATGATTAAACCCGACAAGACCTAATTTTAATTTAAATTAATATAAAATATATGGTCAGCAAAGACTTTAGAAAAATTATGATTTAATGTATATGAATGAGTTTTTCTATTCTGCTGATCTGTTTTACGTTATAGAGTGAGCGAGTGAGAACTATCGGAAATGATTAGTGAAACGGTGATAGAGAAATAAAAATAATTAGGTTTTAAAAATTATAATACCCCCTCTGTTCCATATTCTTGGAAATATTTGACTTTTTTGAATAGTTTGACATGAGTTTATTCATATTACTTTTTATATCTCAAATTATTTGTACTATTCGTATTTTAACAATTAATATATAATTTTTTATTTTCAACATTTTAATATGTAAATAAACAATTTTATACATGAATAATAAATCAAGATCTATAATTTTTAAATATATATTTTTAATTTTTTTTAATAAATAATAATATAAATAAATTCATATCAAACTAGTTAGAAAAGTTAAATGGAGCAAAGAAAATGGGACAGAGGGAGATTATTTGTTAGAAAAAAAAAATTAAAAAGTATATATTTAGAAACTATAGGTCTTTATTTATTATTTAATATAATCATTTTTCATTTATATACTAAAATGTTGAAAATAAAAAATTATAGATTAATTGTTGAATAGTAAATATTACAAAGAACTTGACATAGAAGGAGTATTTTATTAAATAAACTATATATTAATATATTTTCATAAATTTTATATTATTTTTATGTCTAGTTAAATTAAATTTTAATCAAAATTAAACAAAAAAATTGAATCAATTTAGTGATTTCGGCTTATGCATCAGTGAACCGAGTAAACCCGACAATCAAGTTGAATTTGGTCTAAGACTCAATAACCCCGACTTGATTGGATCCGAACCTAAATAAACCCGGCCTGACCCAATCCGAATCCGAAATCTACTGAACTTGAAATCAACCTGAACGCAAATAACCCGACCTGGACCCAAATATATGCTAACCCGATTAAACCTGAACCTGAAATGACCTAATCCAAACCTAACCCAACCCACCTAATTGTCATTCCTAAGTATACAATTGTTTTTGGGAAAATTACCTAAACATGCTCTTATGAGGTTCGGGGTAACCTACAACTGTATTCCCAATTTTTGAAACCTACTCTTATCCCCTCCAACATTAACACTATTATTCACCGATACAAAAAAAAAAAAAAAGAGACAATGTCTAATTTTAACATCCTAGCCTTGCTCCTTAGAAATTTTAACCCCTAAGTTATGCATTTAACCTACTCCTTTCTCCAGTTTCCAATCCCACCTTCCTCTGTTCTCTCAATTCCTCATTCTTCTTTTTGATTGATGCCACCTCTACTAATTCCTGATGGTCGGCCAACCTCGACCCCTTGCTCCATCGTGGGTGCCATTTGTACTATCTTTTTGTTCATAATCAGAAACCTCAACCCCATCTCCCTACTTTGAGCCCCATCTCCCTACTTTGAGCTCCACCTTTAAATGGCCGATGATCTCTTACCTTCTTAATGAAGAGAACCTATTGATTTACAGTTTTTCTTCCTCCGGACAAGACTCTGGCTATCGTCGTTAGCTCCTCCGTTTATGACCCCATCACTCTCCTCCATTTGTGTAATATAGCCCAACACTTCCATTTCCAGTGTTTGAATTGGATCCCATTCATGGCATTCGCATTGTCTCCCACTATCGATGAGCGAATGGGCAAATTGACTCCTAATTCCTGACGAGTGAATTAGTGAAATCGACCCCAACACTACTACTCCCGATGAGCAAATCAGCCAACCCTCCACTACTAAGGAGTGAATCGGACGACGCAACAAAGAGAGGTGAGCGAAGGGCATCGACTGGTAAGGCTAAAAATGAGTCGAGCCAAGTCAAGTAGTAGGCTGTTCATGTTCGACTTGAATTAATTATCAAACTTGATATTTTGTTCGTATTTGGATTGAAAACAATATAAACAAGCTTTGAACAAGCTTTTATCTGAACCACATCGAGTTGAGCTCGAGCTGTTTACCTAAATTAAGGAAAAAATCTAAAATTAAATCGACTCGAGTGGAGTAGTAAGCAATTTGAGCTTTGTTTGAATTGTATATCGAGCTTTAAATCTTGTTCAGGCTTGGCTTAATAATTATTTGAATGAGTCATAAACGAGCTTTAAATCGAGTCGAACTCGAGCTGTTTGTTCATTTTTTCACCTTTATCGATTGGGGCCGCCAATGGAAGAGAGACGCGCAGCCAGAAAGAATTAGGATTGTTCAAGAATCGTGGCAGCTGGTAAAGCTTGATGTCGCAACTGCCGCCTTAATCTCATTTTCGATTTCACTTTGAATGCCCCAACCACAATCCCCATCGAATTGGCTTGAACTTTAGTGAGAAATCAGCTACCACAAAGAAGAAGCATTGGGTCACAAAAAGGAAACATCAGGTCAAGGGTTAGATGTAAGGAATGAGCAAGGATGGTAGATTCAAAAGTTTCAAGTGTAAAATTTTTAGAGGAAAGTTAGGAGGGCCAAGTCAGACATTTTACCTTTTTTGCATTAACCTTCATTAATGGAGTTAATTTGTGAGGGGGTAACTGTATGTTTCTGAAAAATAGGAGACAAAACTATAGGTTACCTCAAACCTTAGGGAGGCTTTGGTATTGTTTCCATTGCTTTTTTCCCCAAGAAAAAAGAAAAGGAAAGAAAGCGGAGCTGCTGTGGACCTAACCGCTCAGGGCTCAAATCGGTCCAATCCCAATACCCCCTTTAACCTTTTTTGTTGGGCTCCTTTAAGTGGGTGCTAATCCAAAGTAAACCAAGAAATCTGAGTCGACTTTGAATTTTTGCAATTTTTTCTGCTACTCCGCAGCAACGACTAGTTATCTAACCCTGTATATTTATCATCTCTTCATCTGGAACATAGAGCGAAGCCAAACAGAAGAAATTCGGTTCTCCTCCTTGCCCGGCGTTGTTCGAGTAAAGAACGGTGAGGCGATGATGCGGTTATCTTGATGGTGGGCGATTGTTTAGGGCTTCAGGGAGTTCTCAGCTCTGGTGAATCACCAAAACTTAATGGATCCGGTAAGTCCATGTTGTGTTCTTGAGATTCCATTGATCTTTGCTCTCTAATACCTTTTAATCTTCGCTGCTTTTATGCATTTTCTCGATTCTTGGGATTTGAGTTTGGCTTTGCCCTTTTTTTTGACCGAGAACGATCTGCTGCTTTTATGACTTCAAGTAAACATCGAACGAGATCTAATTTTCTGTTTCTTGTAACTCCGATTCAGGGGACTATGTTGCTCTAAGACTTGTGGTAAATTCTGAGCATGATCTAGAACTCTGTTTTTGGTAACTCTAGATCTACTTTGGTTCTATGTTGAGAGCTAATGGTCACAAATCCATGCGATTCCTAGTGGAACAAGGCTACTGCTTGTGTGCTAAAACAATTCCTAGTAGTAGTCCAACGGTAAACGCTGAACATGATCTACAACTCCGTTTCTGGTAACTCTAGATCTACTTCAGTTTCGTGTTGAGGTCTACTGGTCATAAATCTATGTGATTCCTAGTAGAACCAGGGCTACTGATTGTGTTTACAACACAATTTCTAGTAGTAAGGATGCTGGTTGCATGCTGAATGTAATTCCTAGTACCAATTCGGTAATCCCTTCTCAGTGCTGCTGTTGTGATTCCTACTAGTAGGGTCCCTGTCTTCCGGAGGCTTTAAAACAATTGGTTTCCTGCTGATCACACACTGCAGAGTAGCATTTCATGATATCTTCCTTTCTATTGAGGCTACCAGTTGTTTGTCAATGTGGTTCGGTTCCTAGAAGCATTGTTCTCATTTTAATGAGGCTTAATGCTAGTGGTTTTTTGCATGACACAATTCCTAATAGCAATTGAATGATGGCTATAAGACACTGTGGTCTTGATGGTGGAAAAATGTTGCTTCTGATGGAGTCCTCTATTCTCATGAATCATTTGAACTTAATGAATCCAATAACTTCAGCCGGCATTCTTGAGATTCATAGAGTTTTGCTCTAAGTTCTCTTTACAATCTTGGGTACTAAATTGTTTCCTTTCGATTTATGGGGTTTGAGTTTGGCTTTGCCTGTTTTGGACTGAGAACAAATGTGTGCATAAACAAAAACCCAGCAGCAATTGCGGCTAAAAGTCATACATTAATGTGATCTGTAGTTTGTTTTGCCCCTCTCGTCAAGGTAGCATATCAAACACATGATTGGCCCATTATTCTCTCTTGTTAGCCCAATGTTTTCAGGCTAAAGATAGTATGCAAATGAAATTTCTAGTAGGCGTAGCAGCAATTATCTGGTCAAGGCTACTGGCCTTTCACTGTTCATGTTAATCATGTTAAGGGTGATGCTTCATGCAATTTAGGGAAGAACAAGGGTTGATGTCTTGGTGGCTTATTTGGTTGCGTGCTATTTATGTAATTCCTTGTAGTGATTTGCAATTTGCAATTGAGGGACGAATATAAGTATGGTATTCCTAGCAGTAATATTTGAAGGGATCAAGTACTCGATGCATCTTTTTTCTGTTGATATGATACTATTGATATAAAACTATGATCTGGTCATTCTGTAGACTATATATATTATAGATGGTAGGTCCTATTGCAGGCTATATAATGGGTGTTGGCTACCAATCTTAAGTAGCCGGTCTTATTTCTTGCATTTCCGATGTGATTCATCATGTGGACTAGTGTTGTTGCAAACAAAATGAGGCTATCATCTTCTAGTCCGTGTGTCTGGCATGAAGTTACATAGTGCAACTAAGTATTTGTTCATGCTGTGACGCCACCGAATGAAAACGAGAAAGTAGTCTAAAAAGCTTACTTAACGTAACTAAGATTTGCTAGCATGCATGATGTAGGTTCTATTTGCATGTTGTTGACACCCAATTTTGTCTGGGTACTAACTTTTTGTTAAGTTTTAGGTTAGAAAAATTAGTTTAAGGGGCATTTTGACCTTTAGGGATTGTTTGATCATTTGTTAGGAGTTTGAATCATTTTTGTCATTTTAGGGTTTTGCATAGTTAGTTGGTCTAGTCACATTTAGGTAATTAGGTGTTATATTGTTATTTTGGTTTACAAATCTTTAGGAATTTAGAGTGGTTATCTAGGGTAGAAATAAGAGTTAATTTAGGTTAGGTCCTAAAGGTCTTGTAGGGTTAATTTAGGAAAAAGGGAAAAGTTTGAGTGAAAACTGAGGGATTTTAGAAGATTCTAGGGAAAATTTGAAAGTTTGGGGTTAATCTTTCAAAATTGAAAAATTTGAGGTAAATCTGTCAAAATTGAAAAGTTTGGGGGAAAACTGACAAGATCCTGAAATTCTTGGAAAATCTGGTATTTTGGCAAAGTTTGGGGCTAATTTGACTAATCAGACAAAATTTGGGCCAAATTGCAATTTCGTGAAAACCTGGAGACTAGATCAGTAAGCTGTGAGAGATAGGGGACTAAAACTGTTATTTAGACCAAATTAGGTTTAAACCTGTTCAAACTAAAATTGGGAAACAAATTTTAACTTGGAAAACCTAATTAATGGGATTTAAGGCCCCCACTAGTATAAATATGAATATGGTTCCAAATTTTGAAGAGGAAAAAAAACCGTAAGCTTTGTTCGAAAAAGAGAAAACTGTAGCTGGATCACTGCCTCTCCTCCCTTCTTACCAGAAACCCTAAACCTTTCCCAGCTATTGCCGTCACCCCTCCGACGCTCTTCTCTCGCCAATCTCTCACCGTCACCCATCCAAGCTGGCCCCCCGTACTCCATCCCATGCTGTAACCACCATCCTAGACGTCACCCCACCGCCAATGACGTAAATCGGAGGAAGGAGATGCCCGAGCACCACTCCCGTGGCATTTGAATCCATCTCCACCATTGCTCTCGACGTTGCAGCGCTTCGGCTCCCCCTCCGGGCCGTTGTTCGTGTAGCTGTCGCTGAAGCCCAAGCGTCACCGTCTTCATCTTGCTGTCCGATTGCGGGATCGAAGGAGGGAGAGCACCGAATCGAGAGGACCAGTTTCACAGCCCACGAACCTGAACTTCCTGACCCATAATCTTGGTAAAAACTCCTCCTTAACCCTTAATCTTCTTATATTCATTCATACAAGTCACTTACTTTTTTTTTTATCTTGCAGATCAGTCACTGATAACAGGATTTTTATTGATTTCTTCTTTTTCTTGTTTCATTTATTCTGTCTGTTGAGCTTTACATTAACTTTAAATATTAAATTTACATGACTTAAATGTCTTACTTTATTTTTATTTCATGTTGTCCGTTTTGTTTTGTTTTGTTTTGTTTTGTTTTTCTTCGTTTATTTGTTTAGCCATGCGAACATGTTTAATTAATTATTCAGTTATTTTTCCTTGTTTATTTATATGTTTATTTTCGTGCTTGATTATTTGTTCTCTTAATTATTTTCTTTGTCTTATTTATTTATTTATTCGTTTCTTTGCTTATTTGTTTTCTTTATATTACTTATTTGTTTTCTTTCTTCATTTATCTTCATTATTTTCTTTGTCTTGCCTTATGTGTTTGCTTTATTCATTTCCTTTATTTATTTGTTTTCTTTTTTATTTGTTCTCTTTATTTACTTATCGGTTTATTTATTTACTTTCTTACTTGATTATTTATTTCATTTATTTATTTATTTATTTTCTTATTCATTTGTTTATTTACTTACTTCTTTATTTACTTTCTTTTCTTTGTTTGTTTGTTTGATTTTGGCATCCATGAAATTTAGTCATTAAATCTACATAGGTATATCATTTGGAATGTTTAGGTTATTTTTCTCTTGATCTTATAACTGTGATTTTCCTTTTATTTAGATCTCATAATGCATCTTGAAAATAATAAATATTAATAGTATACAAAAATAATTAGTGAAATAATTACTCAGATATTTTTACTTTCATCATTACCTAGAGATTAGAAAGAAACTAAATTAAAATAGTTATAAAACACATAGTAGACCTTCAAATATCCATTTTTTGTGGTTTGATAAAAAATCCTGAGATGGATTATTCGTTTGAATTTGGCTGATCTGATAAGATTCATGGTTTGGACAATTATTTAAAAATCTTTCAAAACAATAAAGTAAAAAAAAAAAATTTAATATTCACATTCAGATGATTCGATAGGATTTATGGTTTGGACTTATACTCAATCAAAATATTGAAAAGATAAAAAAATAGAAATAGATTAAGTTTTTAGTTTCTATATTCAAGTGGTCTGATAGGATCTATAGTTTGGAAATATCAAAATTTTCATAAAATAAATAAAAATTGAGTAGTGAGGTTTAGGAATTCATATCCGGTTGGTCTGATAAGATTCACGGTTTAGAATTAAATCAATTAAAAATTAAATCAAATAAAATTCATAAAAATACTTTCCATCGAAGATTAGGTTAAGACGTAAGGATTTAGGAAAAGGTACAACTGAATTTCATGGTACCAATCCCCGGACGTTTTAATAAGGTTATTTTAACTTAACCGACTAATGATTTTAGAATTTCTTGCAGACCATAACAGTTATCCAATCGACATTAAGTGAAATTGATTGGTGGTGACTCCAAAAATCATGTTGCTATACATATGATTTCTAATAGTTATATTTATGAAAATACTTGCTTGATTGCCGGACTTAATAGTTACAAGCTATCCCGTTGTGAGATTTTGACATGAACTTTTTATCCATTACCTGTGCCCAGTCAAAATCGTGGTTGTATTGTTGGTGTCTTTTTCATTGTGTATGATGTTAAATTTGTTATCTTATTAGTTCCCAATGTTGTGCCCTCTCTGCTGTATTATGTATGTGATTCTTGTTCTCAGCATCCTAGGCGTAAACATAGGTTGCCAAGTAACCTGAAGTAGGCTCCCCAATTTATAATGCACTTTTCATTACTAAGTGTTTGAATTTGGGAAATGGTGGTAATTTTAGACCTTACTTTTGCAGGCACTAACACTATATGTCTAAGGACATTTATCTGAAGGCTTGGTTTGGGAATTCATGCATGTCTGTAGGAGTTTGACAAATTTGGAATTGGTGGACACAATAAACTAATTTATTACTATTTCATAGTAATTTTTTATTCCTTCATATTAACTTTAACTACCAGCTTTTTAGTTGACTTCATATCCAAATTAAAAGTGAAATAATTTCCTAAATATTTTCACATAGATATGCTATTACTACTATATTTTAAATATGCAAAATGCTGTCATTTTTTTTATTTTCCCCGTGAACGTTAAATCATCTTTTAGTCTGTAATATTTTAAATCTGTCTTTTTGGTCCCCAAGCATCTCCATATGATGGTTAGGTACACGGTTTCCATTTGGGCAATAAACATTGCCATTTTGTACTCTTTGGTGTCGTTTTTACCCCCTCTTTAGACATTATGTTATTAATTTTTTGATAATTTCATTCTATATGATATTTTGTTTATAGTTAATAGTCATTTTAAATAATATTTTTTTTGTAAATAAAAAATAATATTTTTTAAATATCAATTAATTGTAAAAAAGTATTGCATCCGTTCCAATATGTTTGCACAATTTGAGTTTGATATGCAAACCAAGACAGGCTATTGCTTTAATCTTCTTTCCAATTATGCCCTTCCTTTTATCGTCTCTCTCCTTTTATCCTTCCCATGCCTCCTCTACCAGTTGTACCCTTGTCCCTTAGTTCTTTTCTCCAAATGTAAAACCAAATACTTTCTCGGTTTTTTCTCTCCTTCCAACAATCCATGAAAACTCTAAAAATTAATAAGAACTTTTTGAAGAGCTCACCAAGCTCACCAAGTAAATAAGGAGGTAAATCAATCATATTGAAGAGTCTATCGATCAAGCATGTGAGTGAAAGAAAAATGAAATTGATGAAGATGGTGAGGAGCTATGCTTGGTGGAAGACAAACATGTGATTATTCCATCAATTGAGCATCCAGATGGAAATGATTAACATTTCGATGAAAGCTTGAAGAAAATTGAGGAACTTGAGAACAAAGGCGAACAAAGGTGAACTAATGGGCAGGGAGGTTGAATGAACATGAACAAAACATGGCAACAATTCGGCTGCAATTAAATCATCAATCAAAGCCTACCATGCTATGAATCAAACAATCTAAACCTCTTCCCACCATGCCATTAATCGATGAATTGAGATAGATGGAAAAGATTACCAGTGATTGAGATCGGTGGATCGTTGATCAAGATTGGTGAAATAGTTATTAATGATCAAGATCAATGGAAAATGGTTACCGATGATTGAGATTGGTGAAAGTTTATTTGCTTTTTACTTGGAAGAGGGTAGAATAGAACAGTCATTTGCTAAAACTTACGAAAAGAGGAAATAATGTAAACAATAAAAAGAAAAATGGTTTGAATGATATGAGATAGAGGAAATACCATACAAATTGAAATTACTTGAAGATGAATATTATACAGTATAAATTAAGATTTTAGAAGTTACTGTGAAACTGTATTAAAAAGCATGAGCAAACTGTATATTTTTAAAATAAAAGAAATAGTGTAATTTCACCTAAACTTCAAAGCGTTAAATTGTAATCATCTCATTTTCTCATCTATTTCTTCTTTGCTTGGTTTGCTTAAAACAGGAAAAATGTTGCTTAATGTGTCCTCTTCGAAGGTTTGCATGCCAAGTACATACAAATGTGTGCATGAACATTTGTTTGCCATGCAAGAATTGAGAGGCTGATCATCACTCCTCATTGACATTTGTTTATACCGGCTGTAATTTTCTATTGTCATTGGCCTTGATTGATGCTTAGTAACAGTATGTTTTTCTAGTATTCTTGGCTAGTAGGATCATTTGTAAATATTTGTTTTTCAATTTCATTTTAAAGATATCAAAATTTTGCATAGTTTTCATTTCAAAGTGAATTTATTTAGAAAACTTAAGTATGATTTGTTTTGTCTTTTGAAATTACAGCAGTGGGTTTTCGTATTGTTTTCACATAAAAACTTGAAAACATTCCTCACGCCATATCTCAATAGTCTTTTATGATTTATTTCTTCCATGCAAGAAAAATTAACATGCTTAGTCCATATATGTTTGTACCTTCACTGCATTTATTATTATTATTATTATTTTTGGTATCAAGTAATTATGTTGTTTGCTTATTCAGAATTAGATGTCTTCTTTTTGCTTTTTTATTTTCATTCACTTCTTGGATAGTACATTGACTGAGTTTATGTTTGTTAATTATCTTATAAGATATGCCTTTGTAGCTCCATATGTCTTAGGTATTTCTATTGTGATATCATACAATACCTACATTCTAGAGTGATTTTATTCTCCTTTGCTATAGATGTTAAAATTTAAGATTTTTTGTTATGCTAAAGAACCCTTAAAAGCTATTGTTGAGTTAATCTTCTTGCTGTTGGAACTTTCACTCAATCTGTATCTACTGTATCATAGGTTGCATTTTGCCTTTTCCCTATGCTTGCTTTATTTTTGCCCCATTCATTCTATATCATAAATAGATGGGCCTGCAAATGTTTCATTCTCTAAATTACTTGTTCTCTTATTTCCTTGTAGTATTTAAATAGGGAGGTAGCACTGCTTAAGTCACAAGAGCCATAGGAGTATTATCTAGCCAATTCATTTTAACTTAAATCAACTGACTAATTTTTACTTTTATATCTTTTTTGCCTGAAACTAATTTCATTTAAAAGTCTATATTATGTAGATGCAATAATCCATTTCAAAGTAAATTTTCATAATATTATTAAATTTTTATGAATTTTCATTTTTTAAGGCTTTAAAGTGAAAAAATTTATAAAGATTTAATAAGATTATACAAATTATATTTTCAATGGATTATTGCAGCTACATAATATTGGTTTTTAATTAAAATTACTTCCAAGTAAAAAAATGTAAGAATAAAAATAAATCATTTTGTAGTCAATTAATTTAAATTAAAATGAATTTAGTGCTACGTTTTTACTTAGAGCTTTTGGTGTTAAAGTAGATGTATTCTTTTATGTCTAAGGAATTTCCTGAGCCTAGTGTAGCAGTTGTTGGGTCACTAAAATTCTTTTGCATGTTTAAGTAGGATGAAAATTAAAATGTGGTAATGACAATTCATCAAATATAAGCTTGAAGGCATGAAACAAGCCAAAATTCTACATTACATTTTATACTACGGTTTTATATTCAAAATGGGTATGATTTTGTTTTCATTTACCATCCGCTTATTTCTATAACTAATTTTAGCTTTCCAATGGATTATATAAGAATTAACCTTTTTTGTTAAAAAAATCTCCTTCTATCATGTTTCTACATAATTTCTTAACTATTAATGTGAATATGATATTAATTAAGCATCTACTTATCTCCAATAGACATGATGTTTTATTGTCTTTATTACAACCAACAATTACAATTATCTATGGAGGAGTTCCTTTGGTTTGTTGCCATTATCCAACCTAATTATTCAATTACTCAAAAGAAGGTTAAAAATGGAATATGAAAATGTGCCTAACATTTGGTTAAATTACAATGAAATTCCCCTCAGTTGATGATTACCAAAAAGCATCTCCTCCCTCCTCATTCTTAGGCATTTGAACATCATCACCGAACTCATCAACAAAGGCATTCAAGTATCATCAGTATATTCTCCACTAACCTTGTTTCTTCGTCCAAATTTGGTAGCCTGCTTGTTAGTGGAACAAAGATTGTTTTGTGATTTTTTACACTACAGTATGCATTATCCACCTTCACAGACACGAACAAGTCCCCTTCAATCACTACCAATGGTATAGACAATGGGGGGCAAGCGAATGCCATAACAACCTTGAATTTTTTGGGAAAAAAAATTCTACTATACCATGTTTACAAAAGAAAAAAAATATTAAAATAAGATATTACTATAATATATTGAGATACATGTGCCATGAAATTGAGGTAAAATAGTTGAACTTTTGTAGGCTCAGCCAAGGAGAGATACAACAAAGCTCATGTGGACATGGAAATAAAATTAATTAAAAATTGTAAAATATGAATTATGATAAAAATTATAAAATGATGTTATAAACTTGTCTAGATTTTAAGGATTGTCATGGATTGCTAATTATGTCAAGTTTTAGCAACTATTGAAAAGCCAAGTTGTTATTTTTTTGCTAATAAATTAATCATCTCATATTGACTCTTCCCTGAGCATGCTTTTTTAGCTAAGAGATTTGAAAACTGACTTATATAATAGAATCAATGACAACTTTCTAGATGATAGTTTGATTTTGTGTATTGAAAAAGATATTGTAGAGACATTTATTTCAAATTTGATATTTGATGATTTTAGAGAATTAAGAGAGCATCATGTTAAATTATGAGCTTTAAAAACTTATTATTCTACCTTTTATAAAATTTATTTTTATTATATTTTTTAATATTATTGGATATGATCTATTAGTATAATAGTTTTATTTATTTAGACTTTAAATATATCCCACGCCCCCAACTCTAAAATCCTAACTACACCACTGATGGCGGTGGCGGACAAGTCAGAGGATTGGGATGCCTGAAGCCTTTGCATGGTTCCCTAATGTAGGATCCAGACAGTGGAGAATTGGATCCGACACTGGATGGCATGGCCCCTTGAGGCCCTGCCGAGGAAAGCTATGGGAATGTGTTCCACATTAATTGTAATTAGCCAATTGATTACATGCGCACTTATTAAAACCTTCATGCTTCTGGTTATTTAACCTATTATGCAGTTATGCATGAGTTATGTTTTGACTTAAACCATAAAACAAGTAACAAAACATAAAACATAAATCCTTAATCCGTAAAAATGTTGCCCATGCCTTTCACATAAACCAAGTTATAAAGTGGTCAAAGCATACAAAATAAGTGTAAATTTAACTACACATAATCAACCGTGTATAAGCATCCATACAAAAGTATATTATTGTCACACCCTAGAGTGACCCTAGAGTTCACTACTCATTCATGAACATTAGAGACAAACTAATGTATGAAAATTATATATTGAACTACACTATTGAGATCAACAGCTAAGCTTCTACCTTAGAGTAAATTTCTAGTGGCAAGTCCCAAAAGCCTCTCCTTGTGTTTCACCAGCTTCAGTTGGCCAAATAAACAAATATGGTTAGTACCATAACTTAACTAACAAGCAAGGCACAAACTATAACCATAAGGATTCAAATAAACATATTACCTACTCATGAACTTAGCTCAACAACTCTCAACGGTTGTTGGCTCAAAAAATACAAAATTTGCACAACAAACACTAAGGAAATAAAAATTAATTATTCTTAGTAAAAGATCTTTCAACCTGCAAGAAAAATCCTAAGAACACATATATATAGATAATATATGAAGCCTAATACACGTCTTTGCATCCTAAGGGCTAACGTATGCATATATATTTGAGTCCCTTAGAACCTCACATCTTCTTAATCCTCACACAGATGTCATCCTGTGCCTAGCAAGTTTTAGTCACTAACTCACTCCTGACAAGCCTTAGCTAACTGACATCTTAGTGAGTTAAGCTCACTAAATAACCTTCCCTTGATTATTTTACAGGTGAACATAATGGATGCACCTCGCTTGAGTTTTAAGGAACTCACTAGGTATACCAAGCTTTGACATAGTGCCTTAAGTCCTTATACTTGCCTAAGTTACTTACGTACTAAGCTTCCACCTCAAAACCTTACCAAGAATGCATTAGGTTCTTAGTTGCACCTTAAGTAACCTTGCCAAGGCTACAAGTGCATTAAACCTTCATTCAAAGCACATACCTATCCACCACTACTTAGTTTACCCTAGTGGAGTAGTCAATGTCATGGTTAGACTCATAATTTCTAGGTTCTATGGAACCCTCCTAGGTGCACTAGGCATGGTGGAACAAAAGTTATAGCTCTTTGTCTTAGCTTCATGTAGGTTCTTGAATCGCTTTAATCGGATACTTGGGTAAAAAGTTATGGAAAAAATACTACAACATGTTAATGCTATCGAGTCCTGGCATCACCTTCGACATTGCGACGCTACAAGTAATTTCACTCTGGTTCCAATTGGGGTTTGGGGCACTACATTGCCACACTATAGCCAAGCCTCGAGCTTTGCACTTTCTCCTATGTGCCTAAGGCATTTTAGGAGCTTCTAATGCGTCTTAATGGCCCTAAAAAAGCTTCCACTTGCCTCAAACCTGCATGTACACAATGCACTAAGATACAATACATCATTTAAACTAATCTTATGGTGCTCATAAGCACCACACAAAGCATCAAAACTTTACTAGTTGACCATGTGCACACCATCCGCCAACCTTTATCATTCACAAAACTACTTGAATTCTACAACAAGCAAGCTATGAACGATATGAAATGAACATGAATCATAAATATCTTATGTTAATTAACCTTGAACTAGCAACAATCACGCACCACAAGCCATAAACTACAAGTTCCAAGGGTTCACTAAGGTTTCCTAGGTTCCAAGGCATAATATAGGTATATGGCACAAATTTAGCACAAACCCAACAAAACCCAAATTTAATTAAGCTCAAGACATATGAAATTACCAAGAACAAGGAATTACCTCATGTATCAAGCCATGCCCAAGCATAAAAATGCCACATAAAGCTCAAAACATAGAAAACAAGTGCAAAACAAGCAATCCTTTATTTGAGCACTAAGAAAATCTTTCAATTTCATCAAGAAATCATGGTTTTTTGAAGATTTGAGGAGGAGGTAAAGAGAGGAAAAGAAACCTGCAAATTTGGGGCTAAAATGGGTTAAATAGTGGCAGCCCCGACCCCTCTAATGAGCTTAAATATACTAAAACCCCTCCCTCTCAAACTTTTTTAAAAATACCCATTCCCTAAATAATAACTAAGGTATTAAACCTTATACAAAAACTTAATTAACTTGGATTTTGGTTTTAAAAATGTCATTTTTGCTCCTGGGATTCGTCCTGACCCTCCAAGGTACAAAATAACCATTTTACCCTCTGGTGGACCTAGTGCTATAAACTTTTCAAATCCAACTAACCCTTGAATATCTTACTTGATCTTGATAATTCACCTTTAATTAAGGCATTTAAACTAAGGATTTATAAGTTTACCTAGCTCACTGAGCATTCCACTAGGTAAGCTATAACTAGGGCTGTTATCGAACCGAGCCGAGCCCGAACGCCTCGGGCTCGAGCTCAGCTCATTTAAGTTTGGTAGGTGTTCGGGTTCGGGCTCCAACTCGACGAACTCGAGGAAATGGTGCTCGAGTTCAGCTCGGTATGGTGTTCGAGCTCGATTTGAACGTTTGAAATGTTCGAAAAACTTGTTAAAGAGCAAATTGTATGAGCTCAGTTTGGGCTTGATTAGGTATGCTCGAACTTGAGCTCGTTTTTGAAAAAAAGGAAAAAAAAACAACAACAGAATTCATAACACTAGATGTCCGCAGAGGAGCGACTGACTGTGCCACAGAGGAGAAGTCCGGTGGAGGAACGACCGAGTCCGACTGTGAAAAACTCTGGCGAAGGGGCAACAGAGAAAAACTCGGGTGGAAGGGCGAATCGCGATGCTCGATAGAGGAGAACTCAGACGGAGCTGGAGGGGCGAATCGCGATGCGCGACAGAGGCGAACTCAGGCGAAGGGGTGAATCGCGACGCGGGACAGTGGAGAACTCAAGCAGAGGGGCAAGTTGAGATCTATTCGGTGGCTTGCTCGTTGCTACTTCTTGATCGGGAAAAAAACTCTGGCCGCCGATGGCCGATGCTGAGGAGAACGGGAACCTAAGGAGACCGATTTCACGATTTATTATTTGTTATTATTAGGTTTCTCATTTTACTGCCTTTAAATTATTAATAATATATTATTAATATTAATATTATTATTATTATTATTATTATTATTATTATATAGGTTCGATAGGTTCAAAAAATAATCGAATCAAACACTAACATATTCGAGCTCGATTAGATAAGAGATCGGAATAATAAATATGGCTCGAGCTCGTATTCAAAGTTCGTAGGGCTCAGTTCGTTGAGCCTAATTTTGAGCTCGAATTTGCATAGTTCGATAAATGCTCGGTTCGATAACAGCCCTAGCTATAACATTGGATAGTGGCCAACTTTGAATGATATGAAGTGGGCTGTTGGACTAGTAAGGCTATACGAATGGTGAGTTGTGAGCAGTGGATGTCTGAATGCCTGATAGTGAGGAGATAAGATGCTTTAGGACAATTACTAACTTAAGGGCATTTCATTGTAATTTACCAAAATCCTAAGCACATTTTCACATTCATTTTTAACCCTCCCTTAATCAATTGAATAATTGGGTTGGATTAATGACATTAAATCCAAACAAACTCCCCTTGTAGTTATTGCTACCACAGGATGAACCCACAACAATACGTACGTCTTTTGCACCTTGTTTCTTGTTTAATTTTAGGCTAGTTGTTTCAAAATTTGAAAGTTTTCCTAGCTGAAAGTTGACTTAGTTTATTTGAGTTTATGGAAAATGGTTTAACATAAGTCATCTTCTTATTCCACACCTTAGTTTCAAAAGTAAAAAATTGTTAGAAGTGATAGTTAGCAACTTTACAAAGAGTAAGAAACTTTTTAAAGAAAGCAAGGAATTCTTTAAACATGACCATATGAGCAGTAACTTGCTGGTCTGATGTTTTGTTGCCAAAACTTTGATTAATTTTTTTTTATGGCGGTTAAAGTCATAAAAGTTTCCTATTATATTTAAGGGCTTATGTTGTTATTGAGAAACATTTGCATTTTAGTTAGTAGGGTGTTAGAATTATCCCTCATTGTATTTGTTTCATCCATTTGTCAAAAGTGCTCTTACCTTATGTATGTATTACCCTGAAATTACCTTTATACCCTAATTAGAATTAAAACATTTCAAGCATTCCCTTTCATTTATAATCAGCTTCTACTTTGCTTGTCACTCTATCATCCCTTTTAACTCTCTGAATCCTAACTCACCATCGGTCGTTAACATCCCATGAGCTCACTGTCATCTCCATCTCCTCTGGCATCAGCTCTTCATTGGTCAACTTGACACAACTGCGGTCAAATAAATAAAGATGAAAAGAGTAAAATGAAACCAAATTAAAAGTAGATAAGCAAAAGGAATTACCAAGAAAGAATAAAGAAGAAGATGGTGCAATTAGTGTAGGAGAAGCCAATAACAAGGCCTTTACCAAAACAAAAACACTTGGTGACATCGTGAATCACCATGTGGCTAAGGAGTAGGAAGTCGAAATGATCCAATCTATACATCGTGGAAGCATTGGTGGTGTATATGCAATACTGATGATCGTTATACCAGTCAGGAACAATCTTAGAGCTCAACCACTATAAGATGATGCGATAACACATTTAGTGCTTGAAACATAATGGGAAAAAGTTTCAAAGTCAAGTAATCCTAGATCTAGTACATGTGTATATAAATTTTTTTGTGTTTTTGAAACCAAACAAAAACTATGAGATAATGCACCTTAAACCATACTATACATCATCATCATCATTATACTTAAGCTCAATTGATAAAAGCATGATTTATAAGATTACACCTAGTACTTGCTATGAATAACAAACCTACCTCAACTATTTTCTATATCAGATTCCTTTTTGGTTCCACATTTGACACATGATAAACAACTCCAAATGCTTTAGTTCCAGACACCTTGAGTTTCTAAACAACTTCATCAACATTTTTATACAAAAAAATAGATATTGAACTTACTAGGATTACTAAATTAAACCATACATAAAGAGTGTAGGTGGGGTGAGCAACCATGTGAGCAGCAGTTGAGAACTAATGTCATAAAAAGCCATATGTTTGTTTGGTAGTTTAAAAAGCTAATCTTACCATTCCTACTTTAAAATGGATCAATTTTGGGAATTTAAGAAAAAAGGAGGGGAATTCGGACAAAAGACATGGACGAAGGGGGCAAGCGAGAAATCTAACCTGGTTGTAACAGAAGACAGGCATTGCCTTCTAAACCAAGGGCCTTCAGCGACTGTGATAAGCCAAAAAGAATCCAAGAATAAACCCCAAAAGGTAGATTAGTTTCGGCAGGAGATGATGAAAAGGCTTAAGAGCATGGAAAATCCTTGAATTTTTTTTTAACTATTCTCCCTATGAACAAACACAAATCCCAAAAATTTGTATACCCTAACCTACCACACAAAATAATCAGTAAATCCAAAAATGCATATGATGTAGATGCTAGTATATGCTATTTTTAACTTTGAATGGTGAAATTTCTTCAGAAACCATGCTGTGGCTGTGTGATCTGGGTATAGGGTGGGTTTCGGTCAAGGTTTTAAATCATGTGTCAAATGATGTACCATTTTTAGTGATATGGTACAATAATGGTACCATATTATATATATATATATATATAGTAGCCATTGAAAGTATGTCCGTTTAGAGTGCATATGACATGTTTCTAGATTTTTTAAACATAAATGTATATTTGTAAAATAAAAAACAACTTCAAGAGGCGTAGAAAAAATAAAAATACAAAATTCTTTTAAATATAAAAAAAGAATTTGCTATACAAACATTCAATCAAACATACTACCTATATGTTTTATTTAAAACATAAAAAACTAAAAATGAAATTTAATAAAATATGCATTTTCTCTGGTTTCGAGATTGTACAGTACAGCTTAGGACGACCAAGTTGTTTGGTACCAGCATGCACAATCCAGTACAAAGAAAGAAACAAGATACACCCTTCTTGTGTTGTTTTCTAACTGGTACAGATGGTATGAGATTCAAAACAATGGTTCTGCCTCCACTCACTTGGTAAAGTATTCTAAGACCACAGTACAAATACATTTATTCCATAAGGGTTGTAGGAAAGCACTGATAAGGCTAAGACCCCACATTATGAAAGAACAAGGATAGGTCAAGAGGTTAATCTTTTTAGATAGAAACTATTGGGTCCTCACATTCAATTGACTAGAATGACACGTCCAGACGTGCTCCTTGGCATGTTTTCATGGAGTTGCCAATAGTAGCATTGCTAGAGGACCTTATGTGCCAAGTAATCAAATTATAAATGGGACCACAACATCCTTCATACTATTCTACAAGGATACATTGTCCTTCCTTTATAGGTAAACATCTTTGCAAACAGGAAGATTATACCCTTAGTGATACAAGTCGTCATCACTCATCAATCAAGATGAATCGGGTAAATCTCATCCATGTAGGTCACTTTGTATACTTGCCTGTATCCAAGCATCTGTGGAGAGGCTATCTTCAATCATTCTCCAAATTGACTCTGAACTCAAAAAAAAAATTGATAGAGACAACTTCCAAGGTCTTAATGAGTGCCTCTACCTTATCTTTAGGTAGGGTGTCTACCTATATGTTCAGGATCAATACTTACCAAATATTGAGTTGTAGGCCGACTCACGCCAGTTAAGTCAATTTAGTGATTGATGTATAGTGTGGCTATAAGGATAAAAGTGACAAGATTTGAGAGAATGTCATAATAATGATTATTAAGGAACATAAACGTGATTTTGAGTGATGCTCCAGTAATGATAGTTGGATATGCCAGCATGCATCGCCATTGACCAGTCCTACACCGCTGGTTTCACCGAAAAATAAAAAAAAAAATGATGGTTGGGTTTGGCTCCTCCTATGTTCATTTCTACACTTGACAGTATTTTTAGGTGATTGATTTTCACCTACAGAGCAAAAATATCCCTGATGCACCAGATAAATGTTTTTGTTTGTATTGTTGTCTGAAAGTATCTCTCAAGGAAAAGGTTATATCCACTAGTAACAAAGACTACTTATAAGTATAATATTATTGATAAGTGGTTATGTTTAGAAAAATAGTATACATCTGATTTGTTTAAAAATCTATTGAGACATTTGTGGTTTCACGTAAAGTAATAATATTTAAATTTTTTGCATCAAAATATATTATTTTAATTTCAAATTTATATAAAATAATATATTAGCATAACCTTAAAGTCGTAATATTTTGTCTATAATTTTTATCAGGTAAAAATAAGTAAATCAATATTTTGGGATGACAAAAAAATAGGACAAAGAGAACATTAGAAATAATTGATTATTTACTTTTCGTCTAACCGCACCTTTAAAAAATTAGTTTTCATCTAGCAAGCTAGTAATGCTCATCGAGCACCAACGAAAAAAAAAAACCACTTGATTATTAAAGCGAAGGGAAAATATTAATACAAATCTCTTCTTCTTTTTAATTCTACAAACTTATGTAGTAAAACAATAGTGAAACTAGATTTGTATATATGCTTTATCTAAATTTGATGTATCCATCTATGTTAATTTTTAACTTTTTTTTATAGAAAAAACATTAAAGAGCCAATTTGTTTTAACTTAAGTTAACTGATTTATTTTTACTTTTACATCTTATTTGCCTTAAACTAATTTCATTTGAAAGTCAATATTATGTAAATACAATAATCCATTTGAAAGTAAATTTTTATGATATTGTTAAATTTTTATGAATTTTTATTTTTTTAATGTCTTAAACTAGAAAAATTCATAAAAATTTAGTAAGGTTACAAAAATTGTATTTTCAATAGATTATTGTAACTACATGATATTGAATTTTAAATAAAATTAGTTTCGGATAAAAATGATGTAAGAATAAAAATAAGTCATTTTAAAGTCAATCGACTTAAGTTAAAATAAGCTATGTGAATATATCTCTCACCAACAGTCAAACTATTTTTTAATCATAACCTAAAATTTTTTAGTGAATGTTTGGTGATAATGCACGACTCTGGATCTTGGACAGCATTTTAGGTGGAATGAGTCTTGAACTATGAGTACAAGGAAGCATCAGTGTAGATATCTGTAAAAGATACTTCAATATTTAGCTAAGTATATCATTAAAGTATGCAAAAATAAAAAATCTGATCACATACCTCATAAATAAAAATAATAGTCTTTACATAGGCCTTTTAGGGTTATATCCTGTAGATTTAGGGTTGTTAGTGAGATGGTTGTCTCTTTATAGCATGTGAGACATTGAATCAAAAGATAAGTGTACCTACATGATATTTATATCTTAAGTAGCAAGTTGTGTGGGATCCATGAAAGCTTTGTGAGGTAAATGTGCTTCGTTGGGCTAAATTGGGTCTTTCGAGCCAACTTAGGTTGGCTATGTTTGATTATGTATTTGGCTTATTACTTTGATATGGTTATCTAGAGTAAAGGTGTAAATAAGTTGAACCTTTATCTAATAACTTGAGCTTAAGCACGATTTGAGGCTTATTAAGTTGAGTTTTATTGTGCTCAACTTCTAGCCTGAAAACATGTTTGATAACTTAAAAGGTCGAGCTCAAGCTTGTAAGTACTCAGCCCCTTTTATTAATGGTCCTTCAATAAATAACATATAAGAATATTTTAATTATCTAGTTAATTAAAAAATTATTGATTTAAATATGTAAATTAAACACGATAAGTTTTGTAAAGAACCACTCATTCGACCTTGACGGGCTTTCAAACTGAGTTTGAGCTTCAAAATTCAAGTTTAAGCAATTTAAGTTCGAACCCGTGTAGTACTAGAAACTTAAGAGGCCAAGGTTAAGGCTAGTGGGCTAGACATAGCCTGGCATTTTACACCCCTAAATTTTGGAGAGGTGAATTGAGTAGAGTGATGACACAAAGCAACGATGAATTTGAGGATGAGCTAGTGATAAATAAGCAATAATTGCAAGCTTATAAATACTTTTACAAAAAAATATCTTACTAATAAGATGTGGTGAAATATCTTACTATCTTATAGAAAAATAGTTAACTACAGGAAATGTTGGGAAGAAATCTTCAATCACTTATCACGCGTAGTGAAATAACAAACACAATCAAACAAGCACAAATGAATTTAACGTGGTTTGACTCTTAACTAGCCTATATCCACGAATGAGAAAAATTCACTCGAACAAAATATAGAGATTACAGTAGAAGTATGTCCTTTGTACTCACACTGGCTTATGGATCCCTTATACACCACTGATAATTTCAATATCTTACCCTCACACAATTACAAGATATGAGAATGGCAAAAAGCTTTTCATCCTAGCCCTCTCTGGCCTCTAGATCTCTTCTCCCTTCTAAGACTCTCACATCTTACCTCTTTACTACATTGGTTTTTCTCTGATTCTTAAAACCCTAATATAAGAAGCTTTTTTATAGGCCACACATAAAACTAAATCACATAAAAATAGGAAGATTAAATCCCAAATAAATAGAAAAATTAAAACCAAATCCTAAACAAACTAAAATTCTTAAGCTGTTTGAATTTGAGCCACCAAACCCAACAATCTCCACCTTGACTTAAATTCTTCACCATGAATATGAACATCATGAACACATGATCATTATCACAAACACGAACGACATGAACATCACCACAACACGAACTTAACAACAAGAACAAACGACTACAAACAACACGATCATGACTACAAATGACAAACACCACCAAGAACCGAACAACAACGAACCGAAATAACCACAACTTGAGTATCACAAATATCAACACACACAAACAAAATCTTCAATTTTCAAACTTGTATCGAGCAGTCGGTACCACGCTGTAACCACTGTAAAATATCCCAATGACGATTCTCTAAGGCTCCACTAAACAATCCAAATACTCTACCATGCTAAGCACGTACCACAAGCTCCACCATGTCAAGATAAAACCGTAAGCTCTGATACCACTTGTTAGGCAAAAATCCCCAATCACTCATCACACGTAGCGGAATAACAAACATGATCAAACAAGCACAAACGAATTTAATGTGGTTCAGCTTTTAACTAGCCTATATTTACAGATGAGATAAATCCATTAGAACAAAATATAGAGATTACAATAAAAATATGTCTTTAATGCTCATACTAGCTTATGAATCCCTTATACACCACTGATAACCTCAATATCTTGCTCTCACACAATTACAAGATATGATAATCGCAAAAGGCTTTTCATCCTAACATTCTCCAGCCTCTGGACCTCTCCTCCCTTCTGAGACCCTCACATCTAGCTTTTTACTATGTTGTTTTTTCTCTCATGCTTAAAATCATAACACAAGAAGTCTTTTTATAGGCCATACACAAACCGAAACCGCATCAAAATAAGAAAACTAAATCCCAAACAAATAGAAAAACTAAAACTAAATTCTAAATAAACTAAAATTCTTAAGCTGCTAGAGTTTGAGTCAACAAACCCAACAGTAAAATTATAATACCATCTTATTGTTACATACTTTGCAAAGATTATTATTTTTTTTTCATTTAAAAATATACAACATTTTCATATTTATTTAATTAATTAATTATATTATTATTTTAGCAATATTTCAATATTTATTTATTTTCAATTTTCTAATTTACAAGTAAAAAGTAAAGAATAAAAATAAAAATAAAATATAAAGTTTCTTCTCTTCCTCAGTTTTCGTACCAACCTCATGTGTATAAAAAAATATTGGAGGGATGGACGATAGACATATACTACAATTTTGCTTAAATTTAAGTTTCAACGACAATTTGACATAAATGAGGAGTATTATATTGACCAACATGGTCAGCTCCAGACAAAAGAACTACAAATGCCGCTTTCTTGCCCCCCAGTTGTTGCCCCTGATTTTCACTTTTGTTCCCTTCACCCTTCTCCCAATTGGTGCTCCTACCAAATTACCAACCCGCCCTCGCAACATGTTCTAATTTTCCACTTTCACCCCCCTTTACTTCTTTTTAATACGACGTGTTAGAGAACCGATTAACTGTTGAATGTTGATGCTCAGGTGAATTCCTCCTAGTTTCAAAATAAGCACTTATCCTATTTATTTGATTTTCTATAATTTTCTACTATTTAAAAGTGAGTACTTTAATTTTTTTTTCCATTATCAGTTAAATAATTTTAATTGAGAAATAAATAGATTTTAATATATATATATATATATATATATATATATATATATATATATATATATATATATATATATATATATATATGCAAAAAATGTAGCTAAGATTATATTTCATACATTTCAAGTATTATTTTTAATTAATGTACAAGTTTCAAATAATAGGTAAGTATTGTAACAAACAGACTTGTAATCATTTTCTAGGATAAATTAGTTTGGCTCAAATGCGTTATTTATAAATTATAAAAAAACCATTATTTCTACTCTTTACTTTTATTTAGATTGAGTTTCATTTGAAAACTACCACTTTATCTACCTAATAATCATTTGAATATTTTTATAAGTAGGTAATTCTTGTGAATTTCTTTCAAAATATTTCTAAAGTGTTTTTTTTTGAGTTTCTTAAAATTTAAATTGTGATTTGCACATAATTTATCAAATTATTGTTTAAAATTCAATTTTATAATAATATTTGTGGATTTAAACAATTACTTTAGGTGATTGTACCCATAGTACTATCATCAACAACCATATATTGATGTGCATGCATTTAAATCCCATGAACACTAAAAAAAGGGGTGTTGGTTTCACGTCGCACTCAAAGTTTTAACAAATACATAGGGCGAACGGAAATAGAGGGACAAATTGGGTCAGAGTCCATTAAGTCACCATCCATTTTGTGCCATCTTTCGATGCCTAAAATGTAAGTTTCCTAATTAATGGGCACAAAGAGTTGATAACTACAAGTGTTCACTTTGGTACACTTCACAAATTTTGGGCAAGAGACTGACCTTAGGGACCCGGCAAGGCAACCAACAGCTGGCGTTTGTTCAATATTTGATGCATTTGGGTCGACACTCGACAACACAGCACTCCTTCCTTTTTTTTTTTTTTTTTTTTCCTCTTGCTCTCATTTCATGTCCAACAAACTTGTACTGTATGTATTTCACGTGATCGGTTTCTCAAATAAATGTACTACACTGAATGTAATGGTGGATCCGAAATTATTATAAAGTAGGAGTTGAAATAGATAGTTTCTGAAAATGTAGTCATTATGATGCAATTGTACCAATTTTGACAAGAAACCATAAACACATTTACTCTTAAAAGTTAATGATTCAAACTGAAGTTTTACAATTTTTCAGGGAGAGCGTGAGCTATAATTGCCCAATTCTGTTCCACCTAGACATCAGGTTTTCTTCAATTTAAATAGGGCTCCAGTATAATAATTTTTACATTCCCCAAAAAACAATTTTTTTTTACATTCTAAGGTGAATGGATATGTTTTAAAGAGAATAAAAATAATCCATATTAAAATTGGTGATGAAGCACATCACTCCAAAAAAGCCTAGCTCAATTCTTTTACCAAATATGTTTTTAATTTTTATACACATATTGAATTCATTACGCTGGATGTAGAAAAACCCTAAAAAGGAAAAAACTCAAAGTATGTTTAGTGTTTTTCTTTTCTTTTGGTTTCAAATTAAAGCAAGCAGTTACAGGTTTAATTAGCGCCCAGTATAGCCCAGCAAGGTCAATTCGCAATAAACATCCACCGGGAAATTTAGGGACGAAACAGGAGAGGGGACAACGACCCATAGGGCATAATGGTCATTGAAGTTGAAGGGTATATTCGACTTTCACTATCAAGTCCCACCAAGCATCGGAACGTAAAGCTGGACGAACAATCCAAACAATAGTCCTGACCTTTACTAGTAATTTAAATTAAGTATCCAGATTCCGTATTATTATTATTATTATTATTATTATGGTTATGGAACAACAATTTCGTACTTAACTTTTTTGCTTCCAATATGAACAATGATCCACGAGAGAGAGAGGAGAAGCGAGAAACTCTGGCACCACATTACTCCTTGAAAACTGCCTTTAGGCAGCATTAAGCCCATTCCAATAAAAATGGAACTCTGGAAATAAATGGAATAAATATAAATACAGATACTCAAATGAAGAAATATGGAACTGGAGGGGACCCGTAATATTATTCTATCTGATCAGACGGTAGAAGAGCCTCCTCTGTTTCAGGGATTGGGAAATCAGCACAAACTTTTGCTTTTTTTGCGCTTTTGCCCCTCACCCTTTTTAATTCCTCGCTTTTCTGCATATGGCTTTGAGTTTCTCGACGAAAGCTTTGTTGCTTTGCGCTTAATGGAGGGACCATAGACATAGTCCACAGCTTCTGTCTCACTCCCTTTTAATCTCTCTGTAATTCCTGCATTTAGAGCTCTTTAATCTCAAAGCATTCGGCCCAACCCGTTCTCGTTCTCCTTCTTCTTCGTAGTTTTAAGGTACGTTCGGGCTGTTGGGACTTGGAAGTTTTTGTTCATTAATTTTTGGCATCCTACAACTGCGTAAGATCTGGTGTTTCTCTGGTTGTTTCATTGCCGAGAAGTGAAAATGGAAGCAAAAATGTATTCCAGGTGGTGCTTTGTACTTGGATTTTGTTTGGTCTTGTAGCAATTAACAAACGTGTTTTTTGCTCCGGACGAGCTTTTTTTTCTTTGCGTTTCCTAATGGTGTTGTTGCTTAAGTTTGGCTTATAGCTCATGTTAAGCTTGTCTGGTAAAGCTAATTCACCTGCAATTTTATGGAATTTGAGCGTTAATGTAAGCCTATCTGCTGAATATGTATGAGTGGGGTTGTTTGCTTTTCGTTTTTGTTCATTTGATTTTATTTTGCTACCGCACAATATTTCATGGATTTGGAAATAGCTAGTATTTAGTTTCTGATGTTGTTTTTTGTGATAGTTTCGGTTTTGTTTTTTTTTTTTTGTGCCTGATTAACTAAACTTCCGCTTGTCTTTTCTGGTTTCTGCGTTTGTGGATGATTTTTCTCTAGACGAGTTAGTTTTGATCTAAACAGTGTAATCGGCTGTTCAACAAGTCAGAGATCTAATGCCTCCGCCTCTGCTGGCCGTGGAGGAAGAACAGGGCAATTTCTCCTCCACTTCCGTTGGTCATGTCTATTCGAATAGGCTGCTTCTGAAAGAGCGTAACTATCTGGGCTTAACAGATTGTTCTTTGGCCGATAGATCTTCAGTGTCAAGCTTGCCAGAGAATATCAAGGTTAATCTAAATTTGCAGGCTACAGAGCTCAGGCTTGGTCTTCCGGGGTCCCAATCCCCTGAGAGAGAACCTGAACCTTGTTTGCCGAGCTCAGCGAAACTTGATGCGAAGCGTTTATTTCCCCTGCTCCCTTTTGGCAATGGGATTTGCTCTTATCAGAGAAATGTTGTTTCAGGAAGCAAAAGGGGATTCTCTGACACCATGAATGAATTCCTGGAGGTAAAAGTACCACTTTACTAAGAATATTAGATGATAGGCCTGTTCTGATCTTAATCTGACAGGGAGAAGGGCAAGGGAAGCATCCCAATAATTCGGGGATAAATGTGATACTGTCAAGAAGGCCTACATGTGTTCAACCAGCCATAAAAGAAGATGTGCCTGCTATTGCACTACAAGAACAGCCTGCAACTGATGGTGCTAACCTCAATCATGCTGGTGTTTCTAAGAGTGTTGCACCTGTCCCAAAGTAAGTTTAACTTTTTTGTTTATATGCTACTTAGTTCATCACCATTGGGCCTTTAAATAAACTTGTTCGAGAGTTCAACTTGATGGCATCTTTCACAGGGCACAGGTTGTTGGTTGGCCTCCAATAAAATCAACCAGGACCAAAACATTGGCCACTTGTTCAAAGAACAATGAAGAAATAGATGGAAAACCAGGTCTAGGTCCTTTGTTTGTCAAGGTCAGCATGGACGGTGCTCCTTACCTAAGGAAGGTAGATCTTAGAATTTACTCAACTTACAGAGAGCTCTCTTCTGCCCTAGAGAAGATGTTCACCTGTTTTACTCTTGGTAAGTTACCTTTTAGATTTCCCCTTGTTCACATAATAGCAATCAACTGTGGGGATTGTATATGCATTGGTTTGTGCTTGTTTTATACTGTATCATAGATTTTTACTTAGTTTCTGTGGGTCCAATTTTTAACATTTTGCCAGGTCAATGTGGAAGTCAAGGAGGTCCATTGAAGGAAATATTGAGTGAAAGCAAATTAAAGGATCTTCTTCATGGATCAGAGTATGTGCTTACTTACGAGGATAAGGATGGAGACTGGATGCTTGTTGGTGATGTACCATGGGAGTAAGTTCCTTTCCTCTTTCAACTTGTTGGTTATGTTCCTGTTGTAAATGGTAAATTCTGTTCTAATTGTTGCCTTTTTAGTGTGTGTGTGTGTGTGTGTGTGTGTTTTGCATATATGGGTTTCATGAGATTATAACTATGATGATGACACTGAATGTTTATGAGCATGTGGAATCATCGCATCTACAGATGCACAGTCATAGCTTTTTTATCCTGAATTTTTGGGATTGAAATGGTTTGAAGTTTGTGGGTGTGTGTCGGCATGCATGTCATACTATGAATGAAAATTAGTTTTTTCTTGTGCCTCATGTCAAACATGCAGTTATTGAGGCAGAGAAACAATTTAATGTTTGAAAGCACTACAATGAACTGGTCCCTTCATCACAAAAAGATCCAATACCCCCCACCAACAGCAACATTTAAGGATGATGAGCCACATCATATTTAGTGTATGGTTTCCTTGCATTTTCTTATCCATTGAAGATATTCATTCTTGGTGGTTTGCATATCATATATAGAGACGGGAAAACATTTTACACGTCTTTGACTTTGCCATTTCATTTGAGTCACTTATTTTGAAAATGCTGTGGATTGTGCACGCACTATTTCTATGTCTCTCCCTGTAAACTTGTGCAATGATTCTGAATACCGAAAAAACAGAGAAAAAATTGACTTATGTGGAAACTGTGAATACTAAACCCGAGGTAGTCTAGGGATAAACTAACTTGTTTCCATGCTATTTGAATTTGTTGAGAATGACAACTCCTACTTACTGTTGGATTAGATTAATTTGTCCTGTGCTTATTCTGATTTGATTCTGTGGCACAGTTTTTTCATAGAGACATGCAAGAAGTTGAAGATCATGAAGAGTGCTGATGCCATTGGACTAGGTGAGCACTTTTTAGTTTCACTTGCTTTTGAATACAACTGAATGTTATTCTGATATGTTGGGTCAAGACCTCGGAGAGCTGGATCATTGGCACATGTAAGGCTGAAGCCATAACCTCTAACCACCAACCTCCACCATTGATTTCTTTTCACTCCGTTCGTGTGGAAATGAGTTAAGAGGGTTCAAGTTTACATTCTTCAGTCAACTGAGCCTACTCTATTCGTATTCTCACTTCTCTGCCACATTTTAGCAGCTTCCATGTCATTTCTCCATTCAACTTGTATGTTCATATGATAGAGATGTGAAGTAATGTGCTTCTTTTCCATGAGCTTAAGCTTCGGTAGTAATTACTTTAGTCACCTGTTTTTCATGCGTGACACTTGTGTGAGAAGAAATGCTCCTGCATCGATATTATTCATGCTTGTATGCATGAATTATGCATCTTATATGGATACATGCGATGTGAAGTATTCAATGTAATACTGTTTTCAGATAGACTGAAACCTTTGCTGATAGATCTTTACTGTTGCTTAAACAGCTCCTAGGGCTGTCGAAAAATCCAAGGCCAGGTTCTAGTGAAGGTGGGCTATCGCTGATGACTGATTTGCTTACCGGGTGGATATTTTGGATTTCGAAGGTTCACAAAGTACTAGAGTGTTTTGGCTTGATCTGATCTGATTGTTTCAAGAACTTTATTCATTTAGGTTTGCCATAACTTAATGTATGTTGCAAAACCTATGAAGTGTTAGTATTTGAGCAAATTAGTGGTGGGATCGTATATTCAATCCGACCCAGTCCTGTCTCGTGCATACTGCTTTGTTTGTGAAGTGTGTTTGGTCGTGGCACTACTTCTGTTGTGTGATTTATACGGTTGGACTGGGACCTCTGTCCAGTGCTGCTAGACAGGCTGACTCGAACTGTTGTAACTCAACTTGGTATTTTGGTAAACAATTTAACTAGGTTGCGAAAGATATGCCAAGCGGCGCCCCTTTCCATCTGCGAAAGCCCATGCCAGTACAACCAAACCAAGATTGGCCGCTGAAGGTTGTGGAATTTCCTACTAATATTTGGCTCCTAAACTAGGTTTGTCACTAAAGTTTTGTCTAGTACCAATATTTCCACCAATATTATAGTTTGAGGCTGGATATGTCACTGGTGTAACAACTTATAACCAAATATGGTACCAATTATTAAAAAACTAAAGGTGAAATAGAAAAGTTGTAGGTTTTGAAATCTTATGGTACTAATGTAACATTTAACAAATTTTAGGAATTTTATATAATTATAATTTTTTATGTGCCAACTACTGAATCCATCATTGAATGCGCCACTGGTCCATCTAAAAACAACATTCAAATTAATCGTCATATTTTGATAATTTTTTTATCACCCAAATTCTAGTCAAATGAAACCAATTTCTCCCGATGGGGAGTATCTAATACGATTCCTCACTTGATTCCTTGATTCCTTGCCATCACCACATAGCAAGCAACTTTTGTCATCTCCCGACTCCTCACCTACTGCCCTCAGTTCCCCCCTTGATGTCAACGTAGTGTACAATTTTTGCCCAGTTGAATTTGGGTTTGATTCGAAGTATGACAGTTGTTCACAAATACTAATGTTTAATGCTTCCTCCTCTGGTCTTTCCTCTATCATCTAGTGGAAAATTTATGTGGTGATAGATGCAGTGATTTGGATCTCGTTGCACAAAAAAATGAAAAAAAGTAAATTATATAAAGTTTTTAAAATTTGTTAAAATTTTTATTTAATGCCTTAAGATTTCAAAATTTATTATTTTAAATTTTAACGGTTGTGTGGTGACAGATACAGTGGTTTATATCATTACATAAGAAAATGAAAAAAAATGATGAATTATATAAAACTACTGAAATTTGTTAAAAGTTTTATTTAATACTTTAAGATTTTAAAACTTGTGAAGTCTTTTATTTTTAACGATTGGTGACTTAATCAATTTCAAATAGTAATATAATAGCATATTCAATTCCAAACTATATTGTTAGTGACAACATCAAAATTAGAGAAAACTTTAGTAGAACAGTGAAAATTTCTTATTAATCCGCCCACACAATTTCACATTTCCACGAGAACCACTAAAAAGTCGACATTTTTACAACCATTTTGAAAATCATGCTCTGTTTTTTTTCCCTCCCCCTCTTCCTCTCTCAAGAAAGAAGAAGGAGAAGAAGCAATCAGGTATACATCTCGGCTGCTCTGGCAGTCGTTTATCTCTTGCTCAGATGGTAGAGAGGTGAGGCAAGGGTAAAGGCTGAGAAATTCCTTGAATCGCAAAACTAGAGGACAAGAAAATATCGGGCGCCACGATCTCGACGCCGTTAACGGTGACTCTTTTGGCGCGGCCACGGAGATCCACCGGTTGACCCGCCACCAAAGTGGCAACCTTGGCAACTCTGTTTGTGTCACTGGCGGCCAAAGAAGTCAATTCCTCAAAACTGAACCTTCGACCCAGCAGATGCATCCTCACCATCTTTTTCAGCAACGGCCACGGAGCCTCCACGAAAGAAAACTCCGGCGGCGCAAGAATCGTGACGGAGCTCAGGTTCCCGGGATAATCTTCAAGAATGCCGTCAAGAACAGCGCGTAACCCTACTGCGAAAGAAACAAACCCCTTAGCGCTCAACACCCGGATCATCCGCCTCCATTCCACCTCCTTAAACGACTCTGGCCAGCATTCCTGAGACGGAGTTCCAAGGCGATAGGAATCTTGCCCAGAAAATGGTCCAAGAACACCGTGAATGGACCAGGGTCCTTGAAGAAAGACGTCGGGATGCGAGACCGGGACGTGATTGATCTCTACCAATCTCCGCCGACGGTCGATCTTCGTGACGGCGAGCTTCTTGCGTGCCAGGAGCGTGGGGAGGCAGGTGGACGGCGGCTGGTGGAGGAGGGCGTCCATGGAGAGGGTGAGGGGGGAGGTGTGGTACTGAAGGAGCTGCATCAAGAACCAAGGATGGAGGGAGGCGTTGGAGATGTCGGAATCTTGGAGGGCAAATATGGTGGCGTTGGGGGAGGAGGAAAGGAAGAGGTGAGGAGAGTTTTGGAGGAGGGCGGCGAAGGCGTGGAAACCGGAATTGCGCAAGGATGCGGCGGCGGCGGCGCGGAGAGGGAGAACATTAATGGGGGTGGAGGGCAAGGAGAGGGAGGTGAGGGCGGTGGAGATGGCGAGGAAAGCTAGGATGACGGAGCCCATAACGTAGGCCGGGGCCTGGCACCAGTCACAGGTTGAGGTGACTGCCATGCCAATTCTCACTTCAATATCTGCCCAGCTTTGATCTGCTCACTACGATATGCTAAAATGATTTTACTTTACTGGTATTTTGCGATGCCTTGCCTTCCTTGGCTGATACATTATTTTATACATATAGTATATAGGAGCAGAAAACATACACTCCACTAGTGAGTACGAAATTAGGTGGGCCTGGTCATTTGGACTTCTTAGTCCCAGAGATTGGATGCGGGCTCACCATATGGGCCATTAGGTGGGCTAGCCCCGTGACAAGCAGAGCAGAGGCAAGCGAAAACCAGTTGAGTGCCCATAAAAATATGAGAAACTAAAATTGCAAATAATGATAATAATAAATAAGATGAAAACAAGTTCTTAAAAAATATTGTATTCGAGTGTCTGATAAAATGACATAAAATTTGTTGACACATAAAAGTATAGACAAGTCCACAAAAATATATGGAAGATATAGTCACTTTATTTTGACAAATCAACAAAGTATTTGCACAAACATTATATTACTTGTATATTATTATCATCATTTGTAAAAGTAATAAATAATGATTTTTTTTCTCTCTCCTTTTGAAGTGGCTGGGCATTAAAATTATTTGATTGATTTCATTTAAAATAATTGATCGCATTAGTGACGCTGAGAAGTGGGTCCAGGGAGCCATGGACTGTGTGAAGTGGGTGTTGGCGCGAGCGAGTGACACTGACAATAATATCAATATCTATATCCAACATTGGGAATTGATAATGATTCGGGACCTAAATTAACCGTCCTTAATATTGTTTGGGGTTATTTTGGATCGCTGAGTTATTTAGCCCAGTTACATCCATAACTCAATTGGAATAAGGGATGCAATTCCTCTGTTCCAGACTTCCAGTTTCTCTGTCGCTATTCCAGTCCCCTATCCTATTTTTTATGTTATGTGTAACTATTTAATTGAAGCTTAATGTTGAAGTTAACAAGACAATGAATATCAACAAAGAAATCACTCTCATTATGCCAAACCCTGAAAAAAAGAAAAAAAGTAAAAACTTCTGACCACGCACGAAGACACCCATATTGCCGGCCAGAAGGATTACTTTGTCTCTTGATGCTATTGATAGGGGTGAGCATGGGTTGGGTAAACCCGAAACCGAAACTGAAACCGAACCATTTCCATTGGGTTAGGTTGGGTTGGGTAAAAAGTGAAAATGGTTATCAGGTTGGTTTCACATATAGGAGAACCGACGGTTTTTGGGTTGGTTCTGGTTCCATATGGAACCAACCCGAGGTGGAACCGAACCCGATATATATATATATAAATTATAGTATTACTAATACTCTATACACACACACACACACATATTTCTTTGAAGTATTATGATGGTTATTTTGTGTTTTTATATTAAACTCTTAAACTGATATTCCAAATTGAAACAGTATGGAAGTTGTGGGATCATTTACGAAATTTCCCCATATTCACTTAAATCACTTTGTTTCATAGACTCACCACTCCTAAGTTATTTTGCTTTCTAGACTACTCTTTACGACACAATTACGATATTTTTTTCATTTGAGTCATGCAAAATTAAAAATTTATGATATCGATATATTTTAGGTTTTGATACTGAAGAAGATGGTCTTAAAGGCTCAGTTTTCTATATTGAATGTCATACCAATATTAGAATTATTGGAAATGAAGTAAACTAGTTGAGATAAAAGATGCCCCACAAGCAATTCTTTTGAACCAATTTTGTAAGAATAACATTTTAAATTCTTTTGAATGTATCTAAGTACTTATATTTAAATATTAATTTAATTATATATTATGTTGAATATGTCATAAAACTGATTATGGATGTAGATTTATTGAATTTTGGTGTTGTTATAGGTATATGGTATAAACCGAAAAACCCGAGAATCAAAACTGAGAAACCTAGAACCATGGTTCTGGTTCTATTCAGTTCTCGGTTCTAGGTTGGGTAGAAAAATTTTGAAACTGAGGCTGTTTTGGGTTAGTTCGTTTCCACCATAAAACCGAACCAACCCGACCCGTGCTCACCTCTAGCTATTGATATCCAGACTCACATTTTAGTTTTAAAAAAGGTGCATTAATTAGGATTGTTTTTTTTCTCTATCTTTTCTTTGTCCCATGAAATTCAACAAAGAAATAAATTAATTGGCATTCTCATCAGGCTTTTTGCATCACTATTAGCATCTAACACACTTGTTTTGGAAGTTATGCTTTTCGTTTGATTGATTGGAGCAAGAAAGAGTTTATTAATAAAGAGGCCAGTAGTAGATACATAAAATATATTAGTTTTTAGAATTGAAACACGCATCAGAACCTCACAAAGTAGAACCTAAACAAAGCCAAAAATTGTAGTGTGGTTACTATCAAAGAAAAAAGTTTGATACAAATAAAGTGGCATTAGACAGAGGAAAACAGAACCAATTAAGATACGGGTGAGAGAGGAAAAGAAAAGATTGGATCAAAGAAGTTTGGTCGACGAGGGCCATGGAGGTCTCGGTCTTCTCTGTAGAGCAGAACTCGCCATCGATTTTTCTCTTCATTTTTTTCTAGCATATGATGGGAGTGCAATTTCTTTTTTCTTCTGTTTCTATCAACAGCAATGCTATGTTTGGGTTAAATGGGATACGTGGCGTAAATATAGATAAGGGATAGAGAATGGGACAGCAAAACGTGGAAGAGAGGAGTTGGGTTCTTGGAATGAGCAGGGTAGCGTGGTGGGTAGTAGAATCACCAAATTAACTACTCGGGGAGCAAATGGTATTGGATTCGGTGTTAATTTTGTTTGTTTATTTGTTTTTTTATTCCTTTCAGATGCTAATAAATTTATTTATTCATGTTTGGGGTTGGGGGTTGGGAATCCAACGTGGATTTGTCGTCCTTCAAGGAGGGTTGAAGTTAGTGGTCCAATGATCAAGGTGACCCGTTGCGGTGCAGTTATAAGTAAGTTTAGAGGAAGGAAGACAGCGAGAGGGGCAGGAAAATCTGATCCGATTGTGATTTATGGGGTGGGCGATAGCTCTGCACGGCGGCGCAGGTGTTCCAGTGTCTCTCCCCCCGGAAGGGCGCCTACCCCGCGAAGCCTCCCTCCGCCATTGCCTCGACGTTGGCGTCGCCGCCCTCAAATCCCGCTCCCACCCTTTAGACGTTGTTGAACTTGTCGTGAGTAGTTCCTACCTACTAGTACTAACCTTTCTGTACATAACTCTCTATCTTCAGTTTTCTCAACACTCCCTGTATGTATCTGTATGAAAGAATAATAGAGTACAGCTCCAGTTATTAGTGCCGGTTAGTATTTGTATTCCTAACCTAACACACATGCATATCATAGGTGCGGGAATTGGAAAACCAGCCTTGCTTCAATGCAGGGAAGGGCTCTGTCTTATCCTCGGCGGGCACAATCGAGATGGAAGCTTCTATCATGGACGGAAAAACAATGACATGTGGATGTGTTTCTGGCCTTCAAACTGTTGTTAACCCCGTCTCTCTTGCCCGCCTGGTCATGGACAAGACTCCTCATATCTATCTTGCTTTCGACGGCGCCGAGGCCTTTGCCAGGGAACACGTATGTACCAGCTTTCTTTATTGCCCCGTCCACGAGTTTCTACCACGCGAAAGTTCATCACTCAGACAATTGTACAACTCCGCTGCATCATCCAAACTAATCAAATTCTCACCGGTTGTTTGGTTTATGCCTGCTTAGGGTGTTGAGACGGTTGATCAGAGGTATTTTATAACACCAGAAAATATCAAAAGGCTTGAGCAGGCAAAGGAAGCTAACAGGGTCCAGGTGCTTTCTTGTGCTCCAAGAAATTTGGAAATGCGATTCTTCTAGTTGCCAGCACCTCTCTCATTTCTATTTTCCAACCAAAGGAACTGAACTGCTGTCGGAAATTTTGTTTGTTGTGTTGTGTGTCTGCAGATTGATTACACAGCCAACGTTGTTGGTGAGGGCCAAACTGGGACTGTGGGGTGTGTAGCTGTTGACAGTGATGGAAACTTGGCTGCTGCAACATCTACCGGTGGATTGGTTAACAAAATGGTGGGTCGTATTGGAGACACACCGATTATAGGAGCAGGAACATATGCCAATAGGCTCTGTGCTGTGTCTGCGACAGGCAAAGGGGAGGCAATAATGCGGGCTACTGTTGCCAGGGATGTGGCTGCGCTTATGGAGTTCAAAAGTCTCTCCCTCAAGGAAGCAGCGGCCTATGTCGTGGAACAGTGTGCCCCAAGAGGCACTGCTGGGTTGGTTGCTGTGTCTGCGACTGGAGAGGTAACGATGCCATTTAACACTCCTGGTATGTTTCGTGCTTGTGCTACTGAAGATGGATATTCAGAAGTTGCCATATGGAAGTGAGCAACTCATTTCGAGAGCTTCAGCTTGCTTCAATCTGTTTGGTCATATAAAGCTGAAAACGCCTCAAAAATGATGCTGTCAAAAAGATTCAAGTTTATGGGGATCAGTGTTTGAATCGTTTCCGAACTTTAACATATCCGGCTTTGCCAACTTGGGTTAATTGGGAATTCAGTCTTCTGTTCTGTCTTCGTGTTCCGCTCAATGTCCCACTTGTATAATAAACCTAGAAGATTAGACCAGAATCCTTTTACTTTCTGGGCAGTTGAATACACTTCTACCGATTCCTGGTAAATTCATAAGTTTTGTGTCAAAGTTTAATAAGAATTGACCATCTTAGAAGTAGTTCTGTGATTGACAAGAGCCTGCCTCAGAAAAGTTTCATCAATCATTGTACTCGAGAGAGCATTCATTTGTACAAGCATTACAAGTTCGACCAAATCATTGACCATTAATATAGTAAGATATAGGTCAAAAAAAGGTGTACAGATAATTGACGCCGCATATCATCACACAGACGTGTACATTCTGCTATCTCGAATACAGACACGGTGAACTCAGGTTGAAGAAGAAGGCTAAGCTTCTCAGACAAAAACACTGCTGTCAGCAATATCACTTTGGGTCGGTGAACACCAATCTCCGTGAATATGGCTCGCACACTGAACAGGGTACTGCTCGCAAGCAAATTTTCAACATACACAAGGCCCTAGATGGAACTCAGGATATCTTGTTTAAGGTGCTTTAACGAACAAGTCTCCAACCTTGATGCATAATCTCATCGTCTAAGAAGGGCCGTAAAGACCACAGAAGACAGTAGATCTCTAAGACACTGGATGTTGTCGTAATGTTTAGGGAAGACACAATCTTTTCCTACAGGATAGAAGGGTCAAAATTGGTGCCCATAGTAATATTGTTTGCAGCACAAATTGGCTGTTACATATCAAGAATAATACTAATGTTGATGTGTGGCGGTTGGTGGAAATTTCTTACCTGCATAACATAGTCCTGCTTCAGCATGCTGTAAATGATCCCCATCATGGCAACATAATCCGTCATGTCACGTTCTTGAGGACATAATGTTGTTCCATCCTACAAGGAATTCCACATAAAAAAAAAATTTTGAAAAATTGCTGCATCTGAAACGTAAAGGAATGTAGAGATTTGAACATTGAAAATAACAATGAACTAGTTCTCCAGCTGCTAATAGCAAAAAGTAGGGAACTAGAAACCAATACTCCAAACCACTTCTCCGGCTGCTAAAAATTTCAGCCAACTTGTTTTAACTTAAAAAAAAAAACCAACTTAATCCATAATTGTTTATTTTTATTTTTATATTTTTTTTTACCCTAAACTAATCTTATTTAAAATCCAATATTATGTAGGTTTAATAATCCATTAAAAATACAATTTTTATAATCTCGTAAAATTTTTTTAAGAACATTTCCTTTTAATGCCTAAAAATAAAAAATTTATAAAAATTTAATAACACCGTAGAAATTTACTTTCAAATGGATTATTACATTTATATAATTTCATCTTTCAAATAAAATTGATTTCAAGTAAAAAAAATAAAAATAAGTCATTTTAAATCAAGTTGACATAAATTAAAACGAATTGGCTATCTGAGAGTAATTTTTTGATATTCCTGCAACCAAAACTTTCAACTTGGGCAGTTGCATCAAGGAGATGATATCAACATCAAGGAGAAACTACGGATATAGTTGCTTTTTTGTATGATATATACATTCGCATTAAACATGCAATACATTCAGGGTGGAAGCTTGGAAAGTAATCCTAATTAATGTCACCTCCACAAAATTTAACAGCATGGAAACCAGCAAGTTTAAACATAGAATAAAGATAGAAAGTTACCTTTGCATAAATAATCTATAAGTCCACTGAGGCATATATGCACTTGTTGAAGTTCATATCCCAATATTTGAAAGGTTTTTGCAGGAAGAAGAACGTCGGAACAATCATGTCAGAAAGCATTAGAGCATAAACCATAAAAAAGAACAGAGACAGATAAAGTTTCACTATTGACTTCTCCGTCCCTTTCCCCACCCTGGAAACCATTGAAATTTTTTATCTTGATTACAATCCTCCAAGGAAATTAAACAACATAGATTGGGCATAGAACCATATCATGTGAACTTACTGTGGTACAGACAATTAGCAGAGGCAAAGACTTCCTCAATTCCTTCTTTAATAGAAAAAAAAGGAAAAATAAAATATTAAAAAAGGAAGCAAAGAGGACGGGTAAATTCCATCGGTCATCCCTAAACTATATAAAAGTTGCTAATTCATTCTTAAACTATTAAATGTTATTTAATCATCCCTAAACTATATCCAGTATTACTTAATTGTCCTACCATCTATCTTATTGTTAAAAATGGATGAAAAAGTGATATCATATTAATAACCACATCATTTTTCCATACCATATCAGTAGCTATATCATTTTTCTGTTAATTTTTAACGGTTGTAGTGGACAGTGAGACGATTAAGCAACACTAAATAGAGTTTAGGAATGATTAAGTAATATTTAATAGTTTAAAGACAAATTAGTAATATTCGATATGATTTATGAATGACCGGTGGAGTTTACCTCAAAGAGAAAAAATGTGAATGATTTTTTTTTTGTCTTTAGAGAAAGATCCTAATTTTTAGAATAATAATACCAATTTTGGGTTCAGACACAACAGCCAAGTGTCTGATTAAGACATGATTAGTGCACTAACAGTGGGCCATATTCTACGCACGATCTTCACATGTGATACAAACCAGCTCCAAGATATGATTGAAGCCTCTTTGTTTCATTGTTCTCGATGATATCCCCTAATAAAATTGACGTGTAGTCTATCGGAGGGCGTTGAAGAAATTCTACATGATAAATCCAAATAAAACAGGTTAAATGAGACAAAAAACACACCAGGCCCAAGTTCCTCAATTTTTGAGGTCCTGGAACAGCATAGCCGTCAATAAAAGAAACAAATGAAGCCAAATAGCAGTTAGTCAATATTGTCTTAGTGCTTACTAATGAGCCAAATAACGGTAGATGCAATTGTCAATCAGTCTAAATGTGGCTTGCCCAACTTTTCTCTTGAGGCAACACATTACCAGGGTAGAAAAGTTGACAAAAAAAAAATTGGAAAGCAGAAATTATACAAAACAAACAAGATAAAGCATTTCATCATTCACTGAACAATCCCTGCAACTAAACTTGCAATAAGTTTCTGTTTTCCTCTCTGTGGGAAAACACAGACACGCATGAAGAGCACAATAGTAATGTGACAGGAAGTTTCAAATTACCCCAGTAAAAACTCTTTAAAGATCTGGAAAATCTTCGCACAAGATTCAATTTCTAATTTTTCCTCTTCACTTTCCATTCTTTGCCGCTGTTGAAATGCTGAATCTGAAATGAGATGGTGAAAGAGATTATATTACAATATGGAGAAATTCAACATAAAAAATGAGATTCGTTTTTCTTTCAGGGCAACAGACACTGCATATATTCTAGAAAAAAGAAATGATTGAAAATATTACTACCCACTAATCTCTCACGCTACTCTAACAGAAAGCTTTTATTCCACACTCGAAAGGTCAATCATTTGCTGATGTTTACATTGACAATGTCACTTGCTAGTAATTTGAACGAAAAGATGAGGACTAATTTGATTTAAACATCATAATTGTGAGCTCGTATGCAGTTGAACAGATAAACATGTTTTTTTCCACTTAAGGCAATATATATCTATTTGGCAACTATTTCTTACCACCTCGACAGCCTGTAAGCACAAAATTCTCTGGCGACTGCTTATGAAGAAACAGGACTTTCACATAATAGTCACCAAAAGTGTAAAGTTTCATGGCTAATGACTAGGAGTCAATTGGCGTAACCAAATGGACAGTTAATTTAATACGTGGATTCATTGCATGAAGGTTGGACCTTTTTGAGCTTTAGAGATCGAAAAGGCCTAAATGAGCCTGTGGTCCTTTAAGTTTGGTGACTCGCATGAGTTAGTCCCTAAAGTGTGACTCATCGTGACTTAATCCTCCAAGTTTGATAAATGTTGTGACTTAGTCTCTAATTAGATGGCAAGATGAATGGCGTTACTTAGCCCACTTGGATAAGGTGGGAGGAATCTGGTTAGAATGTGGGTCACCAGAAACCATGAAACTTGAAAATTTTCTTTTGAGCCCGAATGCTCCCGAAGCTCTCCTAACTCCATCGTTCTCGAAAAACACCAGTGTTTGACTCGATTTTGTAGTATTCAAGCCGCACAATAATAGCCCCATGGTTTTGAGTCTCAATTTTGTATGGTTTGTTTCAATTATGATTTGAATCAAATCTGATTTTTGAAAGTTCCTTATGAACCCTAAATTTAATTTTTGAAATTGAATCTTGTGTGTGCGAAATTGATAAAGGGAAATGGTTCGTTAGTATTCATCAGTCCTTAGAAAGTAAAAGCCCTTTGTTTCCAATCTCCGATTGATGAAGTATGTGGGCTGGGGCGGTCGTGAGACTCGCCACAGTCGCGATTTTCAGAAAACGAGTTGCTGGCGGCGGTGTGAGGAAGGTTATGCTTGGAGACGAGTTGTTGGTGGTGGGGCGAGGAAGACTGCGATCCTTGGAAACGAGTTGCTGCAATGTCACGAAGATGGAGAGGGAAGGCAGGGCAAACACCCGAAGACTAGGGGCAGGGGAGGAGAAGAGGCCGGCATCGGATTCGATAAAGCAAAGGTTGATGGCGAAAGGTCAAGCCGGATTTCATACAGAAGATATCACCGGCGAGCCATATGGCCAGATTTGGCTGGAAAATTGCCGACAGATGGCCAAAGAGGGAAAGAAGCCTAACGGCGTCATGGTCACATGACAGCCTGCGCCATTTAAGGGACTAAGTTGCAAATACTCTCAAACTTTCAGGACTAAGTCACATATTTATCTAACTTGGGGGACTAAGTCACAATGAGCCAACCTTTAAGGACTAACTTGTGCGAGTCACCAAACTTAAGGGGCCACAGGCACATTTAGGCCAATTGAAAAGCACAAGACCACAAAAGAGTCGGCATCGTCCTGGTTATATTACCAAGTCAGCATGAAGCAGCAAAAAGGTGATTTAATCGCCTTTTGATTGTACAATTCAAGCACCTTTTGCTTGTGAATTGCAGAATTGTTGAACCGAAGAACAGAAGAAGCTAGAAGGCTTTTGAAGTTCAAATTTCACGTTTATGAACCCTGCCTTGGGGATGAAGAAGATTACTCGGCTTCAAGTCCAAAATTGGACTTTCGAATGGGCTTGAGCCCATCCATTGTAATGTGGGGAACGAGGAAATGAAATGTTACGAGGAAGACGCTTAAAAAAACAAAAAATCACACACACATCAGTGTGATAATTGAGTGGGTTAGATTAGGTTATTCAGCTTCAGATTTAATCAAATCAGTATGTTTTCTGGTCCAGGTCAAATTATATGGGTTCAGGTTAATTTCAAGTTTAGTGGATTTTCGGACTCGAGTATAGTCAAGCCGGATTTATTTGGGTTTTATTTAATATAGGTTAGGTTATTCAGGTTTTAGACTATATTTAAGTAGATCATCAGGTTTACTCAATTCACTGATACATAGGCCGAAATCATTGAATCAATTCAATTTTTTTGTTTGATTTTGATTAAAATTTAATTTAATTAGATATAAAAAATAATATAAAATTCTTGAAGATATATTAATATATAATTTCTTTAATAAAATACTAAAATTCATAAAATCCAATTATTCATATATCTATCTCTCACCATTTCATTAACCATTTTCCCTAACTCTTATTCACTCACCCCGTAATGCAAATCAGATCAATAAAATAAAAAAAATTTAATTACTCGTGTTAAATTATAATTTTTTTTAACAAAATTTCGGTCATGTGTTTTATATTAATTTAGGTTAAAATCATGTATTATCAGATTTAGTCTCCAAGTCATTTCAGGTTAATTTCAAGTTGGGCTCGGATTTAATTTTTTAAAATTTCACTTTAATCGGCTTTATGTTCACGTCATGTTCAAGTTATTGATTTTTTTTTTATTAAATTAAGTCAGGTCTGAGTGGAATTCGGGTCAGGCCTCCGATGGTGGGATATTGTAGGTGCATCGGACAACGGTATGGTTATGCTCCATTTTGTCGGCCCTTAAGCTCCTACCCCATCGCACCTACAATTTCTTCAACCACATTTGAGCGATCCCTTTGGATTATTTGTACTTTGTAGTTCCCATTGTTTTATTTTAGACCAAAAAAACATTAAAAAAACAAACAGTGCTCACTGTCCATCGCCCACCTGGTAGTTGTGGAATGAAATGATTACTTGGGACACGATATTGCGGAAAGCTCGTCTTTTTTTGTTGTGCACGTGATGCGTGTTGGATCCAAAGAGTTTTAAGAAACCAAGAAATTTTTTTTTGTGTGAAAAAAATGAACAAATTTTTTGTTTTGGTTGTGGACAAGTTTTTTAGAAGTGGATTCATTGCATGAAGGTTGGACCTTTTTGAGCTTGAGAAATCGAAAAACACAACTTCACAACCTAGTCAGTTGCTTTATCAATTCGTTGACTTTGGAGACGAGTACAGCATGTGGCGAAGTATCACGTGATCTAGACATGGGCAGTCCCGGGTTCTTTTTTAATATTAACTAGTCTACACAACCGGCGTTATTATAGGTAGGGGTGAGGATGGGTCAGGTTGGTTTGGTTTTATGGTAGAACCGAACCAACTTGAAATGGCTTCAGTTTCAAAATTTTTCTACCCAACACAGAATCCAGAACCGAGAACCGAGAACCGAACAGAACCAGAACCATAGTTCTGGATTTCTCGGTTCTGGTTCTCAGGTTTTTCGGTTTATACCATATACCTATAACAACATCAAAATTCAATAAATCTACATCCATAATCAGTTTTATGACATATTCAACATAATATACAATTAAATTAATATTTAAATATATGTACTTAGATATATTTAAAAGAGTTTAAAATGTTGTTCTTACAAAAATGGTTCAAAAGAGTTGCTTGTGGGGTATCTTTTATCTCAACTAGTTTACTTCATTCCAGTAATTCCAATATTGGTATGACATTTAATATGAAAAATTGAGCCTTTAAGACCATCTTCTTCAGTATCAAAACCTAAAATATGTTGATGTCATAAATTTTTAATTTTGCATGACTCAAATGAAAAAAATATCATAATTGTGTCGTAAAGAGTAGTCTGGAATGAAAGATCGAAAGCAAAATGACTTAGGAGTGGTGGGTCTATGAAGCAAAGTGATTTAAGTAAATATGGAGAAATTTCGTAAATGATCCCACAACTTCCATACTGTTTCAATTTGGAACATCAGTTTAAGAGTTTAATATAAAAACACAAAATAACCATCATAATACTTCAAAGAAATATGTGTGTGTGTGTGTGTGTGTGTGTGTGTGTGTGTGTATATATATTAGTAATACTATAATTTTTATTATATAATTATATATATATCTCGGGTTCGGTTCCACCTCGGGTTGGTTCCATATGGAACCAGAACCAACCCAAAAACCGTCGGTTTTTCTATATGTGGAACCAACCCGAGAACCATGATCAATTTTTACCCAACCCAACCCAACCCAATGGGGGTGGTTCGGTTTCGGTTTCGGGTTTACCCAACCCATGCTCACCCCTAATTACAGGATTATAAATTGTATTAAATTTTATAAAATAATAAATATGTAAATATTATAGAAATATTATTATAAAAATATACAATCAGCCAATAGTTTAAAAAGTATCAAATTATTATAACAAGGTATTGAGTACTGCCAACCAAATTTATTTATTTATTTATGTCAAACTTTTAAGTTTTAAATAACAACAATTCATATGGATATATTATCATCTTCAGTCTTAACTCTAAAATGAATTGTTCCTCTCCAAAAATTATACACGAAAAGTGTTAACATGAGATTAGAAAAGATAAAGCCAAAATTATATTTTAAGGAAAAAAATTTGACGTGATCATCTATTTGGATTCTGGATAAACTTATTATGTCTTCCTGTTTCTTACCATCATTAAACCTTGTTAAAACCTTCAAATTGTGACATCTTTTATATATAATGAATTTGTAAAAGAAAGATAGTAAAAACATAACATGCTTTTGAATATAAGGCCAAAGGTTAGAAAATGGAAACATGAGAAATATACACACACACACACATACATACATATTTTTTTCACATAGATTAATAGACAAAAAAAAATTTTAGATTGAGCACATGTATTTGTAAAAATATAGGCCTGCAAAAGAAAATTAAACATTGAATCACAATAAAACTATAAACGCAATTATGAAAGAAAAATCTGAAGGAATAATTGTGTTTAGTAACATTTGAAAAACAAAATTGTTAATATTCTCACAACTCACAAACTTTATATTTTTGAAAATTTTGTAGGATTTATTCTTCCAGTTTTAAGTTAAGTATATTAAGAATCCATAAAGTATATACATTTTGGAAATTTATAAGGTAGCCATTTTCAAAAAAAATTTCGTTTGATAACTAAAAACTTTTCAAAATTTTAATAAAGTCCAAAAAAAAAGCTTAGTCCATGAACTCTTAAAACTATACATAAGATAATCCCAAAAATTTTATAAATCATACAATATGCCACTAAATTTTGAAAAATGACATTTGAGTGATTGTATTGAAAGTTTAAAGAAAGTGACAAAAGTCCTCTATTAAACATAAAATTTTATTCTTATGAAAAAATATAGAAATTTACTTGCTTCATCCTTTATGAGATGTGAACAATTTTGTTTCTTTTTTACTTTATGTTTTAGGATGGTTGTTTAACTTGTAATGAATACTTTGTGTTATTTGTTATTTTTAATATCACTTACGGATTTTTTTTTGCTCAAAAAATAGTACGGTGGCAAACCTGTGGCAAGATTAGAACACTTAAGGATTTTCAAAATAAATAGGAGCCTATTGTTTAATAAATAGTACTAATTGATATGTAGATCAAATAAATATCTTCTAAGCATACTAACATGAAAAGTATGATGCACATGACCCAATTCTAGAGGTAAGTTTACCTTATAAGCCACATTGCAAAGTCCAGCCAATATTTTGAATGACCCAATGTATCTGGGAGCCAATTTGCCTTTCTTGCCAAACCTCATGACTCATTTCATTGAGGATACTTTGATCCACACATAGTCCTCCGCTTGAAATTCTAAATCTTTGCTCCTCCTTTGGTTGGCATAGGCTTCTTCTCGATTGTTGGCAGTTTTGATCCTTTATTGGATTCAAGAAAGATTCGTGCTTCATTGTATCAGTAAATTTTTTGTATGTTTGATATCTATATTGCACGTTTTCTTCAGTGGACTATAAAATAAATAAAAAATTACTTGTCAATCAATTTTTGAATAGAGTACATTCTTACTAACCTTAAAAGAAAGTACTCAACTGGAATAATTGAGACTATTTAAAATCTGTAGCTGCATATTTTAAAAAAGTGTCAGTGTTACTTGCTTGTGGTGGTATAATAAAGATGAAAGATGAATTTAGAAAAAGTGTCAGTGTTTACATACCTCATTCAAACTTTGCTCCAATATCATTGCTTCTATATTCCTATAAAAAAAATTGTAAAAGTTGTGTTACTATAATTTGATAATAGATGAAAGAAGAATCAAAGAATTGAAAGTTGAGAAAGAAAATTGTAAAAGTTCTAGGAATTAGTCTAGGTATATATATAAATCTAATATTTACCAATTTCATTCCTAGTTGGAGACTATATCAGATATGTTTTTGGTTTATATCATCTATAAAATTTTATCTCTATCCTTATTTTTATGAAATTGTCATCATTATCTTGAAAACTTATCCGTTTAGCATTCTACGAAGTTTTTGAAAAATTTATCGGTTTAGCATTCTAAGAAGCTTTTGAGAAAAGCTTTTATTGTGATATATACATATACCTTTAAAACTTGTGCGCTAATTCATAAACAACTTTAAGTTTTACAAAAAAAAAAAATTTTGATTTGTTTTTCAAAATACACAAGTTTATGAGAAAATCCACATTTACTATCAACACAAATTTCCTAAACCTTGATATATACAACCTAATACATATAATCGGCACTTTAAAAAAAATAAAAAATTGATTTGATTATTTCTTATCACACTAATTTAAAATTAAGCATTTAGCAAAATCAAAATTAATATGAATTTAGTCCTATATTTATCTATCTAAATTTAAATTTTGAATATAAGTCAACAATTATGGTTTTGACTACCACATGTCGCAGTCATATTGCATCAGAGGGTAAGGGGTATATTCGGTAAACCATGTGTAAAATTTTGTGGTTAACTTACTAAAAAAAAAAGAAAGTGTGTCACATGTCAGCTACACAATTGTTCTCATTGAGGAAAAGACAAAAGTACCCTTAGATGCATCCTGCTTTATATATATATATATATTAGTTATTGGAAAAATTACAAAAACTACCTCTATGGTTTGGTCTAACCTATATTTTACCCTCTTTATTTTAAAAAATGTACATTTTTCTCATGTTTCCTTTATAGTGTCTGACAACAACTTCTGAAACCATAATTTAAATGATCTAATAACCATATTTCAATAATTTTTAAAATTTTTGATATTTTTTCATAGCTAATCGACTTTTGAAAGATACTGCTATATATTTACAGAAAGCAAAATACATTTATAGAAAGAAAAAAAAATTGATAATTTAAAATATTTATTAATTATAAAAAAAATATTTGAGAGATTAAAATTATTAAAAGATGACTATCTTATAGTTTAAATACAATTTTAAAAGTTATTATTGGACAATATAAATAATATACCAAGAAAAGTATAGGTTTTTAAAAAATAAAGGGGACATACCGTAAGTTAGGGCATATTTTAGGAGAGTAATTGTAAGTTTCCCTTATTTATTTTCATTATGATGGTTTGAGTTCAGCAAGAGAGTACCATGCTTTGGCGGAAGCTTGGTGAAATCACTTCTACCAGCCCTCGAACCTAGATTCTTAAGCCTCATGTTACATGCTCTTGCAAGTTTGCCTATTGCAAGACTTGAAGTGTGTAAAAACTAGCTGCCATTATGTTCTTGGCATTATTTTTTTCTTTTGTCAGTTCCATTAAGTATCAAACAGTGTGTAGCTTAACCCTGGAACATAATCAAGGCAGAGGAAGTACTTTGAAGAAATCTTCATAACTAAACTTAATTGGCACATATGGACAGTTTTTATTATTATTCCTTCTGTGATTGTCCATTTGGCGTAGAGTCCAATTTCCTTTCCGTCTTTTTTTTGTCCCTACCTGTCTTGTGTGTGTTCATACATACATGGAAGGATTCGGAGTTTGGACAGGTGGATTCAGACGCCTTGGAAGAAGAATTTTAGAAATGAGGAGACTCCTCTCCCTAAGGCACTTTCATGTGTTCCTGCTTCTCCTGTTGCTATGTTTTGTCTTAGGCCCTGAAGCAGCAGAAGCCTATGCTAGGAAGGGCGATGGTGTACAGCCCTTGTCCCAGATTGACATCCTCAATGCAGTCCTTGCTCTTCATGAGAATGCTTCTATCAAAGCGTCGCCGCTTCTTCTTGGAACTAAGGTACTATTTTCATCTTTCTTGTTCATTTTTCCTGGCCAAGTATGTGTTTCCATAGATCTATAGATGCTCTACGAAGCGTCGTAATTGAATCTGATATGAGATGCAAACTAATCTGATGGTGATTTGATCTTACGTGCTATTGAAGTATTCAAGTTCCAGCCTCTTTTAAAGAAAACTCAGGGCAGCAACTTATTCATGGATATTGTTTGCAACACATACTTGATTGTTGCCCAGGGCAGCTGCTCTGGTTTAGTTGAACTGATTTTTTCATTTGCAGGGTGAAGATTCTGAGTGGATAACTGTGGAACTTCAAAGTCCAGCCCCTTCACAAGATGATTGGGTTGCAGTCTTTTCTCCTGCCAAGTTCAAGTAATCTTCAGCCTGTGCTTCATTATTTATTGCAGAAAGGCACAAATTTTTGTTTATGTCGCCGTCCAATGTGTTTTAACGTGTCAGTGGGGATCTGAGAACCTACTGTTTCTGCAGCTCATCGTCATGTCATCCTGATGGAGGGGCTGTGGATAAGAGAGTACAGACCCCATATATATGTTCGGCCCCTATAAAGGTACAGCTATCTTTCTCTTTGCTAAGGTGGACAATGAAATCCTTCGAATGCAGTTTCCCCAGTGTGAACCTTGGCAAATGTCTCCTCTTGCAGTACAGATATGCGAATGATTCCAACTCTGATTATGGCAGAACAGGGAAAGCATCTCTAAAGTTTCAACTGATCAACCAACGGGCAGATTTCTCCTTTGCATTATTTTCAGGCGGTTTGTCAGATGTATGTCTTTGCTATATTTTCTATGTGACATATCAAAATTTAATACTTCACTGAATGATGTCTCACTACTATCTTCTGTTGGCCTTTTTCCATGGTGCAGCCTAAATTAGTAGCTGTTTCAAATTCAGTAAGCTTTGCCAACCCAAAGGCGCCTCTTTATCCACGGCTTTCTCAAGGCAAGTCCTGGAATGAGGTAAGTTTATTTTCTTAATTGTCTCAGTACAGCGCCCATATGATCTTCATGTATATCCAACTCTGAACTCTACATGGTTCCGGAACCACTTTAGTGGAATTCTACGTCCAAATATGCCACTTTTGACCGTACTTCAGGATTTATTTTACATGTTTTTTCAAACAGTGCTCTTAGCGTCGGCAGCAAGGGTTTATTTGAACAGTTGTCAATGAGACTTCTATGCATATTCTTGGTTTTCGTTTCCCCCATTTTCACTGTCCTCTTGAACTTTGGTCTCTTCTTTTTCTTCTGAGCAAATGGCATGTTAATGTTGTTTCTTCTGTAAACCTGATCCTTTGATGCAAAAAAATCCAGATGACTGTTACCTGGACCAGTGGCTATGACATTTCTGAAGCTGCACCTTTTGTTGAATGGGGCATCAAGGGAGAATCTCAAATTCGGTCACCTGCTGGAACGTTAACATTTCACAGAAACAGCATGTGTGGTATGGGTCATTTGTTCTACTAGCAAAAATATCTTTGCTGAAAAGAGCATTAGCTATCTTAATTGAGTTTCAAACAACCATAAGGTGGCTGCTTGCTCATGTTGAAAAGCTAGGCCCATAAGGATTTGTGTATGAAGGGAAGAATAAGCAGGTTGATATGAAGGGCTAATAATCTATTTCTGTTCTATGATCAGATCTTTTGACAAATGCTTGCAGAGAACTAATAAGTAATGAAAATGCAGATGGTAGAACAATACAGCTTGCAGCGTTGCAGTTTCTTTTAAAATTTTAAGCTATAATGTTAATCAACGGAAATTCTATGGATATATGAAACCATGACATTATATCATTGTATGGCAATATGCAGCTGCACCTGCTCGCACGGCAGGTTGGCGTGATCCTGGCTTCACCCATACAAGTTTCTTGAAAGATCTGTGGCCAAACTCAATGTATTTTATCTTCAAGAATGAAGCCCATCTCATATAAATGATGTGGTGACCGCGGAATTTGCATTTCTTAGCATTTTATTATCTTTTTGCCTACAGGTACACTTATAAACTTGGTCACAAGTTACTAAGTGGATCATACATCTGGAGCAAGAATTATTCATTCAGGTCATCACCATTTCCAGGACAAGAATCATTACAGCGGGTTGTGGTATTTGGAGATATGGGGAAGGTAATAATATTGGTAAAAGTGAGGGTTAACATCTAAAGTTTATTTCAGAGAGCAATTTTTTTTTACCTACTTTCATTTCTGTAAAGGCTTCTGATACCAGCTTGCTTTTCCCTTGACGAAACTCTCTAGACAGTCTTTGGATTGATCATTAATTATCAACTATGGAAGATCTGTTTATTAAAAAAAATCTATTCTTTCAGCTGTAGATGCATTTGTATATGCGACATCAAATATTTCTGTCTGGATGTGGATAACAAAAGATTCGTATTTGTCTAAATGTTCCAGGCAGAGCGGGATGGATCAAATGAGTACAGCAATTATCAGCCAGGGTCACTTAACACTACTGATCAACTCATCAAGGAATTGCCGAATATCGATATAGTTTTTCACATAGGAGATCTTTCTTATGCAAATGGATACATCTCACAGTGGGATCAGTTTGCTTCCCAGGTGGAGCCTATTACATCGGCAGTTCCCTATATGATTGCAAGGTTGGAATTTTTGGCATGTGATTTCTGATTTCTTCATGGTGAAAACATGTATTTTTGGTGCTGACCATGAGCAACTCTCTAACAGTGGCAACCATGAACGTGATGTTCCTGGCTCCGGTTCCTTTTATGAAGGGAATGATTCAGGCGGTGAATGTGGTGTGCTTGCAGAGACCATGTACTATGTTCCTGCTGAGAACAGGGCAAAGTTTTGGTAGCTAAAGAGAAAGCATATTTCTTGAAATGAGTTTTGGTACCTCTTAAATTTTCAGCATGAAAGACTCTCAGAATTCCTGTCTGAAATAAATTTAATTGGCCTTCACACACAGGTATTCAACCGATTATGGCTTGTTCCATTTCTGTATAGCAGACAGTGAGCATGATTGGAGACCAGGTTCTGAACAGTACAAGTTCATCAAGAAGTGCCTTGCATCAGCAGACCGCCAGAAGCAACCTTGGCTGATCTTTGCTGCTCATCGTGTCCTCGGGTACTCCTCCAGCTACTGGCAAGACGGCTCATATGGGGAGCCCATGGGAAGGGACAGCTTGCAAAAGCTTTGGCAGAAGTACAAAGTCGACATAGCATTTTTTGGACACGTCCACAACTATGAGAGGACTTGTCCAATTTACCAGGTACAAAAGAATCTCGATCGGTAGCTTCCTGTGATGGTCATGTCATCTGCCCGTTTGTCTTTCAAGTCATCTTGTCATTCTAGATTACTAATCCTCCATAATGCAGAATCAGTGCGTGAACACAGAAACAAGTCACTACTCCAGCACTGTGAACGGGACGATCCACATTATAGCGGGAGGGGGAGGGAGCCATTTATCAGATTTCGGTCCTGTGACCCCTCCTTGGAGTCTTTTCAGAGACAGGGACTACGGTTTTGTGAAGATGATAGCGTTCAACCGCTCATCGCTTCTGGTTGAGTACAAAAGGAGCAGCGATGGCAAGGTCTATGATTCTTTCACCATCTCAAGAGACTATAGGGATGTGCTGGCCTGCGTGCATGATGGTTGTGAGCCTACCACTTTGGCTTCCTGAAGCCGTTTTTCTTATTTACATTAATAAAGACGATCGTTTTGGTATACAGTGTTAAAATAAAAAATCTTAGGGCTTGTTACCTGGGTGCATTGGACTCATTGAACCGAATGAGCGACACCATGCGATTAAATTAAATGAAGATGATGTAATGCAACCATATTTTTATTTGCAAAGAGTTGTGGAGAATAGTTCTTTCATGTTATTTTACTTGAACGGTCCGCAAGGCTCAAATGTATGTCCTTATTTGACAATTTGTTTACTTTTAGGCTTCGTTTTGCTGGTTTTTTTTTTAAAGAACGTTTTATATTGTTTATTTTTATATACAGTGATTATTTTTGTAAATTTACACCAATTCATATTCTTCAAGAAACTAAAAAAATATTTTTGGAATATTTTTTTTATAAGGAGAGATTACGAAAACCCCCATGTGGTTTGATCTAATCTATACTTTGCTCTCTCTATTTTTAAAAACATACACTTTACCCTCAGTTTGTTTACAGTATCCATCAACAACTTCTAAAATCCTAATTTAAATTGTCTGATGATAATGTTCTAGTAATTTTAAGATTTTTAATATTTTTTTCACAATCAACCAACTTTTAAAAAATATTGATATATATTTACAACGAGAAAAATACATTTACAAAAAGGAAAAACTGATAATTTAAAATATCTAATAACTATAAAAAAAATATTGGAGCGATTGAAATTACTGAAAGATGATTATTGTATAATTTAAATATAGTTTTAAAAGTTATTATTAGACAATGTAAAAAATATAGGGGCAAAGTGTAGGTTTCTAAAAATATATTGGGTAAACTATATATTAGGGTATAACTCAGGAGGATAATTGTAAGTTTCCCTTTTTATAAATATTGAGTTTTTTGTGTCACACTCTTTTCAAAGCTGGGTAAGGGGGAAAATATAAAAATGGTACTAAATACAATTATTCAAGTGATTTTTTTTTATGAAAAGATTTATCACTATTTATTCAGACAATAAGAGTTTCATGATCAGCAATACATGCAACCTCTCGCTGAAGTGACTCTGTCCAAAGTTTAAAATAGGTTCTTGACAAAGCTAACCTCACAAGAGTATGAGCTACATGATTTGCTTCTTTAAAGCAATGAACAACAACCCACGTAGGGGATTTAATCAACATAAGTCTAGTAGCCTTAATCACGTCCCAGGCCTCCGATCTAAAAGGAATAACACTCCGAACCTGGGCTTTTCATGAATAACCTTATTTCTAAAGTACCATATAGTCCATACTATAATGAAGAACTTTTTCCAATAGGCATCAAATTGCAATCCATGCAACCTTTGAAACCATTCAGCCATAGTCAAGCAATCTCCCTTGGTTACATAGAACAAGCGTTAAGCCTCCCATGCATTCTTCATTCTATGGCACTCTCTCATAACATGCATAGCAGTCTCCTCTACCTTATGAGAAAATGCACATTTCAAAAACTATCTACAATATGCCTCTTGAAGAGTTCGGCTCGAGTAGGTAAGCATCCTCTGCAATGTCAACACTTGAAAATTTTTGTTTTACTGAAGACTTGAGACCCCTAAATCGTCAACCACTTCATTTTCTCTGAAGGGTTGACTACACTGTAGTATGTTGGAGTAAAAGGTACCCACACTAAAACATCATCACGCTTAACCTGGCCACAAGGAACTACCCTAACCCGATATATGTCATCCCTGTTAAACAACTCTCCAAGAACCCGAAGATACCAACCTCCTCTATTCTCCATCATCAGATCACAAACCCACATATCCTCTCTACCAGACAACATCAGCATAGTTGGTTTAAAGGAATCATGGCCTGGTAACCAGGGGTCTCGCCACACCCTAATATTCATGTCATTTTCGACTCTCCACCGAAAACCCTTCTTTAACACCTTTCAGCCTTCCAAAATGCTTGGCCAAGTGAGCGAGAGATTATTACCAATCTATACCTCCAAAAAAGATGCGTGTCAATTATGGTACTTGTGTTGGAGAACTCTTATGCATAAGGAAGTAGGATGCATTAAAAGCCTCCAATTGTGCTTGGCAAGCATGGCCAAGTTAAAGTTGATCATGTCTTAAAAAGCCATACCTCAGGGGAGGATTTACTTTTAGACAATAACAGTATCCATGGACCCCACTTGTATTTAAAAAATATGAGTAATAACTATAAGTACAAAAATTAAATGCGGATCCTCTTTAATTTTCTATTGAATCCCACTATTACAAATAAAAATCTATGAAAAATAAGCACATTAATCTCTTCACAAGAAATTGTTGAAACAAAAAATTGAGTAATTTGTTTTTTTTTTTAACAGCCAAAGATATATTTAATTGATCAAATAAAATACAAAGTGATCATGCTAGCCAGCAGCTAGACTCAAGTTCTAATACATCAAAGATATTATACCAGACCCTCAACAACAATTAAATCTCCTGCCAATTTGTCAAAAAAAGAAGAAGATACTGCAGGAGCACAAAGATGGATTTAAAACCCAATCCGACTAGAGGGCCTTGTTTTCTAGCTTAGTGCATCTGCTAGTGATCCATAGGAATGATATGGCTTGAATATCTCCCAGCAGAGTCGATTGAAAATCCTGACTTTCATTAAAGATTACCCTATTTCTTTGCTTCCAAATTAACCATGCTGCCGTAGCAATCACTGCATCAAAAGCTTTCCTCTGAGACTTGTTTAGCGCCGAAAGGGATGCACCAGAAAAAAGATCAAGAACATCCAGAGATGTGAATGAACCAAGATGCCGCCAAGAAAAAATCTAACGCCAAATGATCTCTGACTTTTTACACCGGACAGGACAAGGACATGATCCAAAGTTTAAACGCTCTCTTAACAAAGTGGACAAAGCAAGCCCCCAACCAACAAACCTCTTGCAAAAATCATGACTTAAATGTAACATTAGCTCTTATTCTTTACTAAATTGGTTTAGTTATTCCACAAATTACAAGTTAGCCTCTAGTTAGTAAACTTCACAAACCAAGATAAGCTCAAAGTTTCAAATAAATCATACTCCCTACGTCCCATTGTTTGAAACAGTTGACTTTTTGTCATAGTTTGATTTGAATTTATTTATATTATTGGTTGTAGAAAAAAATTTAAAAAAATATATCTGGAAACTATATTTTTTTATTTATCATTTATATAAATTTTTTTATTTATATACTAAAAATAAAAAATAAAAAATTATAGATTAATTGCTAAAAAGTGAGTGTTTCAAATAATATGGGACAGAGGGAGTATTAACTTCTAATAGAAGAGTCAGTATCATCAAAGAAATAAGTCGTTTTCTATTTATTTTTATTGTGAAATTATGAACTCTTTTATGTTTAGATTATTTTATTCTAAAAAAATTAGAAATAGTTTTATAGGCAATTCACCTTGAAAAGTGGGAGACCACTCTTTAATTTGTTTAGAAATTAACTAAATATCTAATGTTTTACCCATAAAGGTAACTATACTATTTCTCTTTAAAATTTATTTTTAAAATTTCAAAATAATTTTAAAGACTTATTCAATTTAAATTTAAACGTAAAGCATATATACTTAATGACTATAAAATTAATTTATTTTAAAAATAAACAAAAATTTAATAACTTAATCCAAATTAAAGTTAAAAGTCCTCAAAATAATACTTATTTTTACATATACTATTAGGAATTAAATTAAAGAATTTTTATTTGGATGGTCATGTTCTTTTTAATACTCAGAAACTTTGAAGAGCATGGTTATATGAGATATTTTTTTTTATATAATTGTATTGTAATTTAAAGTTTAGCCTTTGATCAATTCAAATTTTAGTACTAATTGTAATTTAGGTTTATATATGGACACCACTTTAGAAATACTCTAAATCTGTCATTGATACCCCCTCATTTACACAATTTGCCTCACACTGTCCAATGTAAACCAGAGTTGCTTCTGTAATGACTTCACAAGCAACAGTGCATTTTGGGGAAAGTTTTGGGTTTAGAATAAAGTTTGGGTAAAGATTAGGAAAGGAAAGAAACATTGATGGCTAAACCCATAAGCCCAAAAGTTTCTGAAATCACAAGTTTGCCTTTGTTTATCGCCGGTTTGGGTGAAGGTTAATCAATTTGCTGCCTGTTTTACGGTGGACCTCAGCGGGGAGACAGTGGCGATGCTTTAGACGATAAAGAATCAATCGTTGGACCGCTGCAGCCAAACAGATATAGATTGACTCTAGAATGCTAGGTGGCGAATGACGACAACGGTATATAGGCAGTGAACGATGGGGATGGAGTGGAAGGTGGTGAACGATCGATAGCGATGCAGCGGGAAGGAGAAAACGGTGGCGATGGAGCGGAAGGCGGAGGGGATGAGGCGTCGTTGCTTGACATTGATGTTAAGGGTAGATTAAAATTGAAGCCAAATCCAAAACTCTTCAGTTATACTTTAATCTATGTTAGACCTGCGTCAAACAGAATGTCTAAGGCATATTTTCACTGACTGATGATTATCCCCTTTGGACCGTGTACAACCTCCAGTCCAAGAAAATATTTGAGAGTCCCTAAGTCCTTCAGGTGAAAGTGTTGATGTAGGAACTTCTTCAACTCACGACATTCATGGGCATCATTCCCTGCTAGTACCATATCATCCACGTAGATAAGTGGTGCTAGGAATGAATTACCTTTGTTGCGGATGAACAATGAAGTGTCTGCATGTGATTGAATGAAACTATACTCTTTTAATGTTGATGAAAGTTTTGCAAACCACTCTCTCGAGGCTTGTTTTAGTCCATGGAGACATTTTCGTAATTTACAAACCCTAGTATCCCCATGCTGCAGGTATCCCGGCGGTGCCGCCATATATATATCTTCATGGAGATCACTGTGAAGGAATGCATTATGTACGTCTAGCTGGTGAAGTCCCTAGCCTTTTGCCACAACCACTGCAAGGAGGCACTGGACAATGTTGAGTTTGGCTACAGGAGCGAAAGTCTCATGGTAGTCCAACCCTTCGAATTGTGTAAAACCTTTAGCCACAAGGCGTGCCTTATACCTTTCGATTGAGCCATCCAAGCCGTACTTAATTTTGTACACCCACTTACAACCAATGACCCTTTTTTCCTTTTGGCAATGGCACAATGTCCCATGTCTGGTTTGTTTATAGTGTGCCAATTTCAGCCAGCATTGCTCCTTTTGGGCTGCCGAAAAAGACTTAGGTTCCAAGCCAGTCAAGATTGTTGCAAGAAAATGACGGTGGTGCAGGGAAAAATGTTCATTGGTAAGAATGGAGGTAAGGGTATGAGGAGTACCTGAAGAAGCTATTTCGGAGTGTGATGAGTGACCAGGAAGGCTGTAGTCATAGTCCGTCAGATGTTTCGGTACTTGTCTAGCTCGTGTACTTCATCGTTCAATTTGTTCATGTTGTGCCGGATCTTCTCCATCTCTAGATGGCATTTGGTAGTCTTGTTCCTCATGTTCATCATGTTCTGAGGAAGGTTCATCTAATTCTGGTATCAAGGTCTCGGGCAGGGGCATGTTAGGCTGAAGGTTTTACTGGTTGGGTCTTGTCGGAAGATTACGTGATTGAAGCTGGAAGGGGAACACTGTCTCATAGAAGACTACATCTCGAGTAATGAAGTACTTTGTGTTTCTAAGTCAAAAACCTGATATCCTTTTTGATTGGCAGGGTAGCCAGTGAAAATGCACGTGCGTGACCGAACAACACTTCATGTGGCATTTTATTCTTCAGGACTCGGCTAGGAAGTTGGTTGATGATGTAAGTGGCAGCCAACACACAATCGCCCCAAAATTTGGTGGGCAAATTTGCTTGAAATTTGAGTGCTCGAGCAATATTTAGGATGTCCTTGTCGCCTTTCTACTACACCATTTTGTTGGGGCGTCCCAGAGCATGAAGTTTGGTTTAAAATCCCTTTTGACTTGTAAAAGGTTCCCATAGCTGCCTTTGTCAATTTTGGAGCATTATCACTTCTCACAATCTTGACATTTCGACCAAATTGAGTGGCTATCACATTGTAGTATGTTTCGAAATTGTTGGAGGCGTCACTCTTTTGCTTCATGAGGAATGTCCAAACCGTCCTTGTATGATCATCAACTAATGTGAGGAAATAATGTGCTCCATTCATTGTTGCTGTCTGATATGGTCCTCATATGCCCATGTGAATGAGTTCAAAGGGAATAAGGCTTCTTTTATTACTTAAAGGAAATGGTGACCTGGAAAGTTTTGCTAACGGACAAATTTGACATTCCTTACAGACTTTAGTGGACTCATGTTAAATACTCATAAGTGTATTATTATTAAAGGTTTAAATCATCATTATACACTTTGAGTATGATTAATTTCTATATTCTGAGTATTTTTCCACCGGGTTACTATTCACACATTTTTACTGTTCATACACATTTTTACTATTCACCGACTCACTGTTCATACACGTATTCACTGTACATACGCGGTTTACTGTTCATTAATATATATATTACATAATTATTTTTTATGTAGGTAAAAATTATTACTTGGCGGTCCTTCACGAGAAAAAATCATATCTGAAGCTGTAGGCATCGGAACTAAGTGATTCCAAATTTATCTGAAAGCCAACACATAGATCTTCAACTCTGCTTCATTCCACAAGCTAGTTTGATCGTTTTCATTGCCGAAATCTGATTATAGATGAGACCCTTCGTTATTTCGTGTGCTGAAGAGCAGTTTCGATAAAAAAATCATAACTTGAGCTACGGATGTCCGATTTGAATGAGTAAGCTATCGATTCGAAGATAAAGAAGAGATCTACAACTTTTGTGGTTTGAGGAAGAGCTGATCTGATGTCTACAATGGCCAAAAAATTAAAAGAAGTTGTGGCCTACCATTATTGATTTGTATTTACCTACATTTTACCATTTTATTTTTACCATTTTATTTTTACCATTTCACCCACCCCAAAACTCTATAAATAGGTACCTTGGGGGGAGGGTGAAGGTTGCCATTTTCTTAGGCGTCCTTTATGTTCTTGATTTTTCTTTAGCTTTTCTTCTTTGTTCTTGTTCTTGTTTTCAATACCGAAGCTCTGTCTAAATGTTTTCTCGTTCTTGTTCTTGTTCTTGTTCTTTCCTTTGATCTTTCAATTCATGTTTATTTCATCTTTCTACATGTTGTTTACTTTTATTATGTCTAACTGATCTTCTTTTTGCTAAGGTGAAAGGGTGAAGCTTTTAGTGTAGAGGTTATGATTGATTTGAATGGATCACAACGTTAACGATATTTTCTTCCTTAATCTATTTAACTTCCTTCCTTGTTAAGTAGGAGTCTTGATTCATCATAGTCAAATCATTGGTACAAATGCTGCTTGATTCCCTCTGTAAAACATGGCTCTGCCAGCTATATTGGCATCTTAAGTTATTGTCAACAAAGGTTGACATGATGGATACTTGAATCCATTAGCAAGTGTTGGCGTTTTAAGATCAATGAATGTTAATACTAACTAAATTCCTAGATTGGGACCTCCTTTTTGTGTGGATCTCAATTGAGTGGTAAGATGGGCTAAAATTAATCATAACCGATATACTAAAAGTGGATCCCCTAACTTTAGCTATTTTATTTGAATTTCAATTTTAATTCATACTTGTTCACACCTTCCATCAAAACTTTCTTTATTAAAATTTAACTTGTATTTTTTTTTTTTAGTTCACTTCCCTGTGGTTCGATACTCTGACTCTCGAGATTTTATTACTTGCGACAATCTACACTTGGGTTACAACTGCTAAAATGCAGCAACTCAACTGAAGAAGAAAAAAATGGGACTGTCTCCAAGCGTGCGCTGGATGGATGTCCTAGCCTCTGGTGCCACAATTCTCCTGAGATGTTGCTAACTGCCATGGCCCGTGAACCATCCATCTCCTTATTTTTGAAAAAATACGGCTCTCGTGTATCTTCATCCACTCCAATCAGCTTCCTCGATGCTCGGTGAGTTTACTAATGGACAGAAGGCTGTATTTAAAGTGGGGTGCCAAAAGTAAGTCTTTTAAGTCCAAGTCATGTTTTAAAAGGCATGAGCCAATTTTGGTTACATTTTCTATCGAACCGTCAGGCAATTGGATTGTTTGTTTGGTTATGTTTTGGGGATTTCTTAGGATGGTTTCATGTGCAATAATGTGGTCAATGGCACTAGTATCTAGGATCCATGCTTTATCTAGGCTAGGTTTTAAGGAAAAAGTGCTACCAGCAAAGTTTACTGCACTTGTTCCTCTGTCCTTCCTTAACAGGTTCAAAAGCTGTTGATATTGCTCGGTCGTCAAGCCAGCAACAGTTGACACTTCCTGGTTCTCATTTTGGCCCTTCTTCTCACAATGATTCGCACTACTTCTCTTCTTGTTTTGTTTAATCCTCCTAGGCTGCCAATTCTCTGGGTATCCAATTATTTCATGGTAATCTTCCTCTATGTGCCCAACACGATTACAGTGATCACATCTCGGCCTGGGTTGACTCCCCCCTTTGTTGTTGGTCATGGCCTTTGGTTGTGTTCCAGCTATAAATGCTCCTGCAACCTCTACCTCCTGACCTTGCATTAGACTTAATTGCTTCTCCTCCGCTACTAACATGGCGTAGATGCGGTTCAGCGAAGGTAGAGGCTCTGTGGCCAATATTTGTAATCGGATGGTCTTGAATTTTGGATCAAGACCCATAAGAAATTGATGGACTTGTTCCTTCTCTTTCTCAGCTACCCATTCTTTGGTTGCCTGGCAGGTGCAAGACGAAGTTGAGGTGTACATTCTGAGCTCGTCCCAAAAACCTTTGAGTTTGGTGTAGTAGGTAGCAACTGTTGTTAAACCTCGCATCGTAAGCATGATGCTTATTCTCCTTAGCTCGTGAGCGCGTGGTTCATTGGCATGTTCGTATCTCTCCTCCAAATCTTGCCATAAATCCTGCGAAGTGGGATGAAAGGAAATAGAATCATGAAAACTGGGATTTATGGAGTTAATTAACCAGGATGTGACTAAACTGTCGCATATATCCCAAGCCAGGGCCTCTGTCGCATCTTCTTCCTGCTTCGGCAGACTCCCATCAACAAAGCCAACCTTATTTTTACTCCTTAGCACATTCAGCATGCTCCTTCTCCATTTGTGATAATTATCTCCATCCAAGGGAATGGAGATGAAGGACGTTGTTGTGTATCCGTAAATGTTAAGAAATAAGGTGAATTTGGGTCTTGATAAAAAGCCGTGAAGGACGAGCTTCACCTCTTAGAATCAGAGGGATTCCCATTCGAAATTTTGGTGAGGACAGGTCTCAGAATTGGTGCTCTGATACCATGTAGAAAAACACGAGGAGAGAAAACTTTTCTCTACCACACTTTACAAGGTTTCTTACTATAAATACACAACTAACCAATAAGGGAGAAGTAAAATGAAGTAAAGATAACAAAACTATTTGGATGAGTTTTAACTCAATCCTATTGCTGCTGTATGTCTGAATACGTAAGGGGAAATAATTCCAATAGAAAACATGGCAATTGAAATTGTTGCAAGAAGTGGAACTAACGTGCACAGCAAGCAAGCATTCTATGGATTGCCTTATCACTTGATTTTCGGCAAGATGATGAAGAAGAGTTGTATAGGAAAACAACTACACATTCTTATCTCTTTCTATCTGTTTATTATTTGTAATTATCTGTCACTACTTACTTTGTATCTATAAAACTCATGTAATGCAAGTTGAAGAGTGTGAAAGCAATATACAAGCTTTTCCATATTTTGTCATGGTATCAGAGCAATGATCTTTTATCCTAAAAAAAAAATCTCTTCACCAAATAGCCATGTCAAGAGAAAACTTAAGCCCTTCAAAATAATGCCAACAACAGCAGTGTTGTTGCCAAGACAAGTTCCACCGCTTTTTCAATCTTCCAAGATCCTCTCTCACCTTATTTCTTCGTGTTTGTGAGTTATACCATTGCACCACTTGTTCCGATGCCCTTGAATGGAGATAACTACGCAAAGATGGAGAATGGCTGTGTTGAACGTGTTGCGCAGCAAGAATAAGGTCTTTTTTGTTGATGGGATCTTGCCAAAACCTGCGCAAAATGAAATTGAGGCCCTTGCTTGGAGTAAGTGTGACGGACTTGTGATTTCTTGGCTAACAAATTCTATTAGTGCAAATCTGCATGACTCAGTGGCTTATTGTGAAACCGCCTCTGAATTATGGCATGATCTACAAGAGAGATACATGCATACAAATGAGCCACGAGCTCATGAGTTGCGGAAGAACATCGTGCTGACGAACCAAGGAACTTCCACTGTGGCTGTGTACTACATGAAGCTTAAGGGATACTGGGACAAGTTAAGCACATACACCAGCTTACCATTATGTACTTGTGATGCTCGAAAAGAATGAGAGACAGACAAAGAAAAGGAATGCATTCATGAATTCTTGATGGGGCTAGACACAAAATTTTGGACAGTAAGATCCCATATTCTTGCCACCAAACCTTTACCTTCACTTAACCTGTGTATGTCATGATTGTAGCGGAAGAGAAGCAACCAAGTCAGACACAAACTAGTGGAACCGAGCTGGCTAGAGTGTTTGCTGTCAGAACCACACAGCAAAGAGGGGGACAGGAACAAATGGATTAGTCCAAGCCTCGGTGTGAACATTGCAAAAGATTGGTCATCTCTCACATGACCGTTTAAAAGCAGTTGATAATTTGTCCTATATAGATACTTAAAAGGTTTGCAAAAATTATCCCATTTGTACCCTTTAGCAAAGGCCACTAGATTGCCTTTTAATTTGAGCAATAAAAGTCAGATGTTCCTTTTAAGCTTGTACACATTTATGTTTGGGGACCTTACAAAGTTACTTCATCTTGTGGAGCACATTACTTCCTAACCATTGTGGATGATGTTAGTGTTGTGCCCAAAAGCCAATCATGAGATGATTGTATTTTTTGCACATTGAGTCATGATATTTTATTAAGGCATTAATCCAGCAATTATGTTTGTTGTTTTGTTTCTGCGTAACTTAACAAACATAATCGTAACCCTAGAATAATGATATTCTTAAACGTCCCTAGTCTAGTATTATTGTGGAGCGGGTTGCAATAATACATAATGACTAGCATATGTGGAGACTAATATGAGATATGTAGTCTACATATGGGTACAAGTTGGAGAACTTGTGTACTGGACCGACCCACCATGAGAACACTACATGGATCGTTATATGAGTGTCATAAGTGATTCTCATAGTGATCATGGTATATGTAGTCCTTCGACCTAAGATCATCAAGGTTCCCTACATGTGAGTCACATACTTTGATACTTCCCTTTGTTGCTCGTAACTGAGTGAACTTGAAGGAGGTCATTGGGTATGTCACATATCATGCGGAGGGATTTGTATGATCAAGATGGGATTTGTCCCTCCTATGTAACGGGAGTGATATCTTCGGGCCCCTTGATAGAGTGAGACTTAGAAAATGCATGGCCATGCTCGGATGAGTTGATATACGATATCAATGTCATCAGTTTAAGTTGGTCTACTCGGTAATCAAGAAACCAAAGATTGGGCTATACGAGAGTGACACATTCCATGTCTCGTGCTTAGTCTTGATATCTTGGACAAAGGGACAATGGCATATATCGGTGATGATCATAAAGGTTTAGTCGAATCACCGACAATCTTGTCACTTGGGTAGCAATGATGTGTTGCTAGACACCGCTCATTGCTTATGATCATAAATGTGATTTATGATCATTGCCAACGTGATAAGAGCCTATTGGGTCGCACACATAGAGCTATTTGGATCATTAGAGTGCATGGGCTAATTATTTGGGTTATGGTTTCACAATAATTTTGTATTAATAATGGGCCCAAGAGTTGAGCCATTATTAAGCCCGAAATTAAAGCCTAATTGGATTAGGGCTTTGAAACCCATTAGGCCTGGAAGTTGAGTCTCACTATAAATACAACTTTTAGTGAGAAATTCGTAGGTCTCCTTGCCCTAGCCTCCCAAAAGGACAGCCACACTCTTCTCTTGCAATTCCTTGGAGGACGCAAGCTAGCACTGCGAGCGCAAGAGAAACGCATCTGCCGGGACGTGGTGGAAGCGTGGTGATCCCGAGAGGCTCGTGTGGATACCATAGAGAGCCTTGAACACGTCAACTGTTCAGGTTTTGTGATTTCGACTCTACAGTTGAGTGAGAGATCTCAACCGAAAATTAGGTATGAAAATTTTCGAACACCCGGTTTACCCTGTTTCACTTGGATCCTGGAGGGTTTCGGTTAAATTCCGCTGTGCTGTTTGGCTCCCGAAACCCATCAGATGATTGCACTAGGTCGACTTGGACATACCTTATGAGACAAAAGGGAGAAGCACCTAAGATGTTCAAAAAATTTTACCATTTAGTGCAAAACAAATTTGGAGTACAAATCAAGGAAGTAAGAAGCGATAATGCACTTGAACTAACCGAAGGTATGATGGGAGTTTTTCTTAAATTAAAATGGATCATAAATCAAACCTCTTGCGCTGGAACTCCTCAACAAAATGGGATAGCCGAAAGAAAACATAGGGACATCTTTAATGTAGCTCGAGCCCTACGCTTCCAAGCAGGCTTGCCAATCACCTTTTGGGGGGAAATGCATCTTAACTGCCACTTACCTCATAAACCAACTACCCACTGCCAAGTTGAAAGGAAAAACACCATGTAAAGTCCTCTTTAATAAAACAACTGATTATAGTCAACTACGAGCACTAGGATCCTTGTGTTATGCAATTGACCCCATGCAGCCAAAGGACAAATCCTTGCCTCGAGCAAGATCTTGTGTTTTCATGGTCTATCCACCAAATAAAAAAGGCTATGTTGTTTATGATCCGGAGACTAAGAAAACTTTTGTTTCAAGAGATGTATCATTCAAAGAAAAAAAATTTCCCTTCAAATCCTACGAATTCGGGAAGGAGGAACCAAAGGAGGCACAACACTCATGGCATGAACTTGGCATAGTTGATGATCCGATTGTCCCAAAACATGCATGTAAGAGAACCTACGCATGAATCAGATCAAGAACCAGCAAGCACACAAAGGGTTGAAGAACCAGTACTCAGTGAAAGAGGAAGAAAGAAATAAGATGATGGGCACAAGGGAGAACCGGTTACCGTCATATTTGAATGAGTATGTGTACCACATACCAGGTCGAAGAACCCACTCAAATTCGCGTTCCTCAGGTACTCCCTACCCCATCTCTTCTTTCCTCACTAATAAATCTTTTTCCCAAAAACATCAAGCCTTTCTTGCAACAATATTAACAAATGCCGAACCATGATCATACTCAATGGCAAGGGAAGACTTACATTGGCACCTCACCATGCAAACTAAGATTAAGGCTCTTGGAAGTAACCACACATGAAATCTAGTACACTTGCCCAAATGGAAGAAAATGATTGGCTGCAAGTGGGTGTACAAAGTAAAACATAAATCAGATGGCTCCATTGAGAGATACAAGGCTAGGTTGGTGGCCAAGCGATATACACAAGTAGCAGATATCGACTACAATGAAACTTTTGCTCCCATTACAAAGATGACCACTGTTAGATGTTTACTTGCTATAGCAGCAGCGAAGCAATAGGAACTACATCAAATGGATGTGAATAATGCTTTTTTGCATGGAGATTTGCACGAAGAAATTTTCATGCAACCACCACCTGGCTATCTGAAAGAAGGTGACATGCGAGTTTGTCAAATAAAGAAGTCCTAGTATGGACTTAAGCAGGCATCCTAAGAGTGGTTTGCTAAATTGTCGTTAGTTCTCAAAGATTACGGTTTTATACAATCCCAAGCTGAAAACTCTTTATTTGTCATGCATCAAAATGGAGTTTTTCTTGCAGTTTTGGTCTATGTAGATGACATGGTGGTGGCAAGCAACAATCCCCCATCATGCCGCAAGCTCAAAGACTTCCTACATAAATGTTACCATCTCAAGGATTTGTGATCGTTAAAATATTTCTTGGGTCTCGAAGTGGCTAGCAGTAAAAAGGGGATTTTCGGTAATTAGAGGAAATACACACTGGATATTCTACAAGACACTGGTTTGTTGGGTGCAAAGCCTAGCAAAGTACCTATTGAGCAGCACCACCTACTTGGTAAATCTACTGCAGCACCCCTTCCTGATCCTCTATCCATCACTCGCCTCTATCCATCACTCGTTCGGACATTACTTATGTAGTTAATGTCCTAAGTTAGAATATGCAAGTCCCAATTGAGGACCATCTCCATGCAGCCTATCGTGTTTTGCGTTATGTCAAAGGGAGTCCAGTGCAAGGCTTAATGTTCGAGGCCAACAATGAATTGCAATTAAAGGGTTTTTGTGATGCTGATTGGGGGGCGTGCCCAACAACAAGAAGATCTTTAACTGGATATTACACCTCACTCGATCTCGCACCACTCTCTTGGAAAACAAAAAAGCAACCTATTGTTAGTCGTTCATCAACCAAAGTCGAGTATTGTTCAATGGCAGCTGCGACCAGCGAACTTTTATGGCTCAAGGCATTGTTACAAGGCTTAAACATGTGTCATTTGCAACCAATGCACCTTTTTTGTGATAATCAAGCTGCTCTCCACATAGTTGCCAACCCTGTCTATGATGAAAGGACAAAGCATATTGAGATGGATTACCACTTCATTCGGGAGCTCGTCCAATCAAGAGAACTACTCACAAGTCATATTCCAACGCAGTTACAGCCGGCAGACATCTTCACCAAGGCACTTGGTTCCAATCCGTTTAATAAGCTCTTAAGCAAACTTGGCGTCTCAGCCCTCCACACGCCAGCTTGAGGGGGGATGTTGCGAGAAGTGGAACTAATGTGCACAGCAAGCAAGCATTCTACGGATTGACTTATCACTTGATTTTCGGCAAGATGATGAAGAAGAGTTGTATAGGAAAACAACTACACATTCTTATCTCTTTCTATCTGTTTATTATTTGTTAATATCTGTCACTACTTACTTTGTATCTATAAAACTCACGTAATGCAAGTTGAAGAGCGTGAAAGCAATATACAAGCTTCTCCATATTTTTTCAGAAATGTTGCTGGCTAGAATAAAAATTGGGGGATCAATATGAGACAGCAACAAGATCGGGGACTAAAATAATCTGCAAGCCAGGAGCCATTTAACCTCTTTTTTCTTTTCTTCGCTGTTCGAAATTCAAATTCAATGTTAACCAGCTCCTGATATCTCTCAGGATATATCCCAGGATCTGACCATCCGAATTAAGGGCACAGGAAATCCAGATAGAGTCAAAAAAGAATTATCCCAGGAATATAGGCGGCACCCCTTTTGTTTATTTAAACCTCTTTAACTGATCTGGTCCTCACAAGTCACAGGCCTCACCTCACTCGACACAACTGCAGAATATCTGGGACATGATGATTTTTTCAGTGTTTCTGTGCTTTCTTGCGGGCCTGAGCTCAGTTCAGGCTCTAGGGGAGCAGCCGCTCGCGAAAATACAAATTCAGAAGACAATTCTTGCCGTGCACGACAATGCTACTATATGTGTTCAACCCGCCGTTCTTGGTTTGAATGTGCGTTTTTGTTGTTGTCGTTGTTGATTTTTTTTTTTTTTTTTTTTTTTTTTTTTTTTTTTCGTATTTTGGTGATGTTTGTCCTCTGATAATGATTAATATAACTGCAGGGCGAGGATACTGAGTGGGTTACTGTGGATCTCACCAGTTCAAAACCAGCTGGGGATGATTGGGTTGGAGTTTTTTCTCCTGCAAAATTCGAGTAAATGTCTTTTCTTTTATGTTATTTTATTTGCAGAAGTTTTCTGTTCTTCAGTTTGATTGGACGCCAAAACATTAATTCTAGTAACTGCATCTACGAATTGACCTTTCCTTTCTTGATGCACGAGTTATCTCTTCCTGGGAAACTAAAAGAATGTCTACTGTGTTCCGACAGTTCATCAACTTGTAATCAGAACTGGGGTGAACCGAAAGATCAGAAACCATTCATCTGCACGGCCCCAGTAAAGGTTTGTGCCTGCGCCATTAGTAGTAACACCAACGAGAAGAAGTTCAGTAATTTTCTGTGTCAAAAGCCTCATTTAACAATGTTGCCTTTTTGTTTGTCTTTCTTTCAGTACAAGTTTGCAAACGAGTTCAAAGATTACACTAAAACAGGCCAAGCTTCTCTGAGGTTCCAGCTTATAAATCAAAGAGCAGATTTCTCCTTTGCGTTCTTCTCAGGCGGGTTAGATAATGTAAGTTTCTGGTCTTGTGTTAGAAAATGTGAACATGCCAGTGGCCCGTTGGTATATTATATGGTACGGGTAAATTTCAAGGACTCTATCACAAATACATGTGTTGGTCTGATTCTTTTCAAGACATTAAAAAGTGTCTTCTCGTGGATGGTGTACATATGTCTGTTAATTTTTGTATCCTAATATTGAGCATAGAATATATATCCTGGTTAATTGGTGAGTTTCTTTTTTTTTTTTTCTTCCCCTCTTCCTTCTTTTTGCAGCCCAAATTGGTGGCTGTTTCTAATTTTGTATCATTTGCCAACCCCAAAGCACCCTTGTATCCACGACTTGCTCAAGGGAAATCTTGGGATGAGGTAAGTAGTTTTCTGCAGTCCAAAGAGCACTTATGTTCTTGGAAAACATGTACCATTCACCTCTGATTCCTGTTGTTGCACAGATGACCATAACCTGGACTAGCGGCTACGATGCAAGTGAAGCCTATCCACTGGTTGAATATGCTAAGGGGGACCATCTGCCATTTCTGTCACCGGCTGGGACTTTAACATTTACCCAGAACATGCTGTGCGGTATGATTAATTATCAGTCCATAATGATGGCTGCTAACTGATCCAAATGTTTTATTATGGCCTTCTTGTCTATATTTAAGCAAAACTATCTGCAACTTGTTCTTGCTAGGTTGAATTTTGGTTTTTTGGTTTATTTGTCTTTTGTCTAGGCAGATGAAAGACTTATGGTAGTCAAATTTCTTCCTTCTCTTGTCAGCATCATTAGGTTTTGTTCTTCCTACTATTAAGAGGGGAAATCAATGAGCAGAATAGCTAAAACTCATTAAACTGCTACGAATTAATCCTTCATTTATTGGAGGATCTTAGGGGCACATGGGCATGATGCTTCCTTGGCTTGCAGGTGCTCCAGCACGGACTGTTGGATGGCGTGATCCGGGCTTCATACATACAAGTCACTTGAAAAACTTGTGGCCTAACTCTCTGTAACCATCTTAATGACATTCTGTTTAGTTCAAGTGTAAAAAAAAAAAAAAAAATTAATTCAGGTTCATGATTCTTTAGTTTATTTCTTTCAGGTACACTTACAGAATGGGTCATCACTTCGCTAACAATACATTTGTCTGGAGTCAGAAGAATTATATGTTCAAATCATCTCCATATCCTGGACAAAACTCAGTTCAGAAGGTGATAGTATTTGGCGACATGGGTAAGGTAAGCTTTCTGTGCTTCTGTTCAGATATTTGCATCGCATGACAGTGTTTGACAACTGATGAAAAGATTGGTTAAGGTAAGGAAGTCAGATGAAAAGTTTAAACACCGAGAGAAATTAGTGCCTTTCCATGTGTTCTAAAAATTAGATTGCAAATTAGCAGCTGCGCATTTCCCAACTTTTCCAAGCATGGTATGTGCTAGTGATGCTTGTTGGGGGTTAAAAGTTTCAACATCAGGGACCCGAATTCTCCCAATTTGATGCATTAATGTGTCATCATTTCTTTGATACCTTTTCAGGCGGAACGTGATGGTTCAAATGAGTACAGTAACTACCAGCCTGGTGCTCTTAGTACTACTGACCAACTTATCAAGGACCTGGATGACATAGACATAGTTTTCCACATAGGAGATATTTCCTATGCAAATGGATACTTATCACAGTGGGATCAATTCACAGCACAGGTGGAGCCAATTGCGTCTACAAAAGCATACATGATTGCCAGGTTTCTGAACTTTGATGTTGCTCTCGCCTAGTGTTTTTAGACACAATTTGGAAGTTGTATGGAATGGGACTATTCTAGCATTCAGTGTCTATTACCAGTAATCTTTAACAACAAATTTGAAGATTCATTTTTAGGGAGCTTTTTGAAACCCATTCCTACTTCACATTTGCAGCGGTAACCATGAACGTGATTGGCCAAATACTGGATCTTTCTACAATACTATGGATTCAGGTGGTGAATGCGGTGTCCCAACTGAGACCATGTTCTATTTTCCTGCGGAGAACACTGCCAAGTTTTGGTAATCTCTATCCCAGTTTACCGTATGAGAAACAACTTCTACAAAGCATACATGATGAACTTGTATTCATATTTTATAGTTAAAAATTTCTAAGTGAAAACTAAATTTGCACCTACTAACATGTCAAAAGTGCAGGTATGCAACTGATTATGGCATGTTCCGGTTCTGCATAGCCGATAGCGAGCATGACTGGAGAGAGGGAACCGAACAATATAAATTCATTGAACAGTGTCTTGCATCAGTAGACAGAAAAAAGCAGCCTTGGTTGGTATTTGCAGCTCATCGTCCCCTCGGATATTCCTCAGGCAGCTACTATGGAGTGGAAGGTGCCTTTAAGGAGCCAATGGGAAGGGCATACCTGGAGACACTTTGGCAGAAGTACAAGGTCGATATCGCTTTCTATGGCCATGTTCATAACTATGAAAGAACATGCCCAGTTTACCAGGTACACCAAGTCACAACACACTTACACAGTTGATTAGTTACAACTTCACCCATCATCTCGCAAAAAGTGTACTCCTAAATTGCTCACTTCATTCTGTCAATGTGACTGTAGACAAAGTGCATGACCGGTGAGAGGAACCATTTTTCGGGCGCGTTCAGCGCAACCACTCACGTCGTAGTTGGAGGGGGTGGAAGCCACTTATCACCGTTCAGTCAACTGACTCCCAGATGGAGTATATACAGGGACTTGGATTATGGCTTTGTTAAATTAACGGCGTTTAACCATTCATATCTGCTGTTCGAGTACAAGAAGAGCAGCGATGGCAAGGTATACGATTCCTTCACAATCTCAAGAGACTACAGAGATGTGTTGGCCTGTGTCACTGATAGCTGTGAGCCAATCACTATGGCAAATTGATCCATACATATAATACCCACATCTTGTCTTCCTCCCCCTTTTTGTAACATTAGGATAGAGCTGGAAGTTAGATA